>CM070693.1:33741778-34213607 GCA_036346265.1 Melocanna baccifera
TTGTTTTATACTAATTAACCTTTCAGCCTTCCATTAGTAAGTCTTGCATATTATATTGTATTCCATTTATTTTAAGCGACTTATTTGAGTGCCAATGTACTCATGGCTTTACGCCTATATTGTAGTTGAAGGCGAGGTATTATTAGCGGGAGGTTCAGGAGAAGTAGCAGCGTTTCCACTTGATTAGGTTTTTTCTCTACTGATAGTCTGTGGGCTTGTCGATTGGCAGTAACGCTTATTTTGGATTTCATTGCTAGTTTTAAAGCCCTTCCGTCTATAAATATTGTAAGCTTGGCCATAAGATCGCACCTTGAGATTTATTGATATTTGAGTTTTCCTTTATTTTAGTGTGCGTATGGTAGTGATTACATCTATATTTGACTGTGTGCACTAGCGAGATCTTGGACTAGTGCAGTTCACATAGAGAGTCCGAATTTGCATATTCGGGTCTCGACACCATCAGAGTCGATACCGGCTTGCCATCTCTCATGTAAAAGTATCCCAGAAGGTCTCAAGTGTACTTGTCTTGATGCAAGAAAGTACCCTTCTGAGTTTGCTTGATCCGTGGCCGCAGGAAGAAGCTCAACTCGCCCATGATGGTCATCTCAAATTATGTGCTCATGACATCAGAAAACTAGGAAACAAGAGCATGAGAGGATCCACCAAAAATAATGTCATCCACATAAATCTAGACAAGTAAAAAGTCATTGCCATGCCTGTGAATGAATAAAGTCTTATCTACCTTACCCGTCTCAAACCTATGACTCAGAAGATAGGACTTAAACCTTTCATACCAAACTCTAGGAGCTTGCTTAAGTCTATACAAGACTTTAAAAAACTTGAATACATGGTTTGGGTATTTGGAGTTTTTGAAACCTAGAGGCTATCTAAAATAGACATCTCCCTTAATATTTCAATTAAGAAATACACTCTTAATATCCATCTCAGTATAGCTTGAAGCCCTTAGACCAGCTGTCACAGCAAAATCCTAATAGCCTCTGGCCTAGCTATAGGGGCAAAAGTCTCATAAAAATATAAACCCTCAACCTAGGAGAAACCGTGAGTTACCAGTTAGCCTTGTTTCAAATGACTACCACATTCTCACTTTGCTTGTTCTTAAAGATCCACTTGGTTTCTATGACATTATGACCACTAGAGGATTCAACAAGTGACCAAACCTTGTTCCTCTCAAAATTCTCTAACTCATCATATATGGCACTCGACCCAAAACTTCTCAAATAGTGCATGTCCAACATCTTTGGGCTCAAAGGTGGCGATAAAGGTAAAATGCGAGTGAGTGAGATAAGTCGGATTTGGCTGGTGTGACACGCCTCGAAGAGATCACCTATGATCTTCTCGTAAAGATGATGACGCTGAATGTGTCCGAGGTTCTGGATGAGATGAAGAAGTGGTATCTACCTCTCAAGTCTGTGAAGGTAGAAGTAGAACCACAAGCTCCAAAAGAGCTAGAAGGTATGGGCTGATCTCACGAGTAGCGATAGTGGGCAAGCACCCTCAAGGGAAGGAGGGACTAGATCGGTAAAGAACCTTTATCTCTATCATCCTCATCATCTACAAAGATGTCTCAAACTGCACAACTAGATCTGAGATGTCAAGCCTAGTGCTAGGACTAGCCTCATCGAAAGTAACCTCACAGGTCTCTTCTATCCTACTCGTCTCGCAGTTCCAAACCCTATAACTCTGCGAAAAAGTCAAGTAATCCAGAAAGATACCATCAGAAGAGCGAGACTCAAACTCATCATAGAAGCTCTCAAAGTAGGTGTTCTTTAACTCTGTGCCATTGTCACTGCAAATAGCAAATAAGGCACTAGGGAGCTGAACAAACAACCTACCGAACAAACACCTAAACTGACTGAAGGTCTCATCCTTCGAGGCTAAGAAAAACACCGAAGAAAACCTTGAGAGGTCATCAACCACAACAAGAACGTACCACTTTTCGCCCACTGACTGCACTCTATCTAGACCAACAGTGCCATATAAAGAAGCTGTCCTGGTGCATTAGTCATAGTAATAGTGACTAAGAGGTAAGAAGCAGCAACCATCTTGCCATGCTGGTAGGAGCACAAACTAGGTCTTTCACCATCTTAAGCTTAGGCAAACCACGAATGAGGTTGTGGTCGCTCACTCGGGTCAAATGATCAAAACCAATGTGACCAAATCTCCTATGCCAAAAAGAGAGATCACGGGACTCAGAAGCAACTAAGCATCGGAGATAATCACCAGAAGACTTGATAAAATCAATGTGAAAGATCCTCTCAAACCTAGAAATCCTGCAAACTAGACTTTCTGAAGAATCAAAGATTTTACAAGCATTTTTCTCAAAATTTACCTCAAAATTGTTATCAGTGAGCTGAAAAATAGAAAGCAAATTATAACACAGCTTACTCACTAAGGTAACATCCTTAAGAATGAAAGAATCATTAATACGCATAATACCTTTAGCGATGTCTCGACCTAAAGAAGCGTCTGCAAAGGTGCTTGTTTCATCACCTGGAGCTCGGACTAGACAAGGAAACCAATGGGAGTCTCCAGTCATGTGCCGAGAATAGTCGAACTTGACAAACCATACATTTCCCTTCCCAGCCAACAAACCTGAATCAATGAGAAGACAACATCGGTGGCTTAGTACTAGGTAAATAAGAATGCATCAAGGAACCCGATCTTGAGACACATGATAAGCACAAGAATCCGATCAACGATCTCTTGTGACGCTACACACCTGTCTCTCACTAAAGCAATTGGTCTAGAGGCGACCTAAAGCCTCTGCTAGGTCCGATCAGCTATAGAAGAGTGGGTGTGACCTATAGCGATATCACGAATAGGCGCCTAGATGGGAAAAACGAGGTCTATCCTCGGGAAGCTGGAAACCACGATCGAAGCAACTCGAGGATGAAAATCAAAAGGATCCGGAAAGCCAAGTCCTTGATCTTTGCCTAACATCAAACAACTCAAAAGAGCCGCCTACTACTTTAGACCTCATGTTGGTCTTAGGAGCACACCGAGTGCAGGTGACCCTAAATACTACTAAAAGCATGAACATGGTCTCTTCGCATAATCTTGGCATGCCCAGTAGAACTTATCCACATGTCCATCCTTCAAAGCAGTGCAATGGTACTCTCGTCTGAGAGAGGTCAAGCGGTAGGATGATGCTTCACCTCACGAGAGGCACAAGGGGAAGCAGAGGGTGAGGAGCTAGAAGGAGAGGATGAAGAACCAAAAAAGAAGATCAAATAGCACGTATATCTCTCCTTATACAAGGCTGCCTCAACTTTGAGGGATTCGCAAGACACCACAGGGGTAGTTCTAATCCTAGCCATCCGGGCCTCGTGAATCCTTCTTAAAAGTCTCTTGCATATTCCTAATTTCTCCTCCAATTCAGACGGAAAGAGTAAATAGATTATAGTTTCTCCAATAAGTCCTTACTCAACTTCACATATTTTTCATCCAAAGTAATCAATTCAGATTTTAGTTTTTCACAATTATTACATTGTGAGTTAACAGTGCCTTAGAAGTATCTACAGCCATTTTCTTATTATGATCGGATATATCCTCAAATTACTTGAAAACATATTCCATTCAAGAGTTAATTTTCTAGATGGCACAAGAAGCAACAGCTCCATCAATGCAGCTTGCAATTTAGCAATTTTGCAATATGACTTCTTTAAATTAATCTTCAAGTTATTACAACTATCATATGTTTCGAGCAAATCAAAAAGCATGGTATATAATCCTCTCAAAGCATTGTCCTTATCCTCACATGAGGTGCAGAATGTTGTCTCAACGAATCGAGTGAGAAGTAATAGTTCTAGCCATTTCTAATTCAGCTAGTAAACTAATATTCTCCACCTTAAGTAAATTCAGCTCGAAAATCACACTATCCCGCGAGGTCTTTAGTTTCTCCATATCTCTAAGTAAGTGCACATACATTACAATTTTCATGGGAGGAAGCACATCTAAGTGAAGTAACCTCCCGTGACAAGTTTCTCTATCACCTTCTCTAACTCATCACACCTAGTCCTAAACCTAGTATAAAACTTCACTAAGTATCATTGAGTTGATCGTAGGAGGGCATATCTCATCAGAGTCCATCAGAGAGATCGTCATCGATGATGTCGTTTCTTGTCAACCATGAAGCACATCCCAATGAAGTCATCGCTATCCATGGCGCCCTACGTGGATCATCCTCGCTATCATCATCGCTCAAGCCTTCCATGTCATTGAAGTCAAAGTATTATAAAGCGGTGAGAACGTGGTGGAAGAGCTTCTTCACCTTGCCAAGATTGTGAAACTTCTTGTCCTTTCCTTGAGCACGTGCCGCGGCTTATTAATGCATTCTTGTTGATGTTTTTGTCATTCTTGCTTACGCCATCGTAGTCATTCTTGTCCTTCTCTAACTTGAGGCAGTTTGCTCGAATGTGGTTGGGGCCACCACACCGAAGCAAATACCGGACCTCCTCTCTTCCTCACTCTAACCCTCTTGTATCCGTGTGAGAATTTTCTGACTGAAAGGGCTAGATCTCTTTTGGAAACTACTGTACTAGTCATTGCTCATCTCACAAAAAGCAACCAAAGAGAATCCAGCACCATCGAGATGAGCTCCAGGAGAAGTGGGCGGACTGACCAAGGCCATCGATTGCGACTTCATCTTGCAAAGACAATGTTGATCTCATGAGTCTTAAGACATGAGTACAATACATCAAGAGTTAAGGTCAACAGGTCGTCATGTCCTTGATGGTGGTCACCTTCATCTTCCAAACCCTAAGGTCCAAGTCCGAGTATATGATGAGCATTATCCAAGTGCAGTATATGAGACCAATACATTTCGGAGGTTACTCGATATTTTGTAAAATCTACCAAAGCACTTATCCAAGGACTCACCAGCAAATATCTCGAATTTGTTGTATTCTCACTTGTACTAGTCAATGGACGGTCCCTGATCTTAGTGGTGCCCTCCTGGTAAGCATCGATGGTCACCCGGATGTCAAGCGCGACTTGACAGATGAGAGATGTGATCAAACTCACTTGGCTAAGACCCAAATTGATGATGTTCCTTGTCTTAGAATTTGTCTCAACATCTAGCATATTCATAACCGTGATGTCATCTTGGCAAGAATGACAAATCGAGTCTTCACATTCTTCCAAATCGCATAGAAGGCTTGGTGGAATACTTGTTCACTACCATAGCTCTTAAGACCAATTAAGATCTATGGGAAGAGTTAACTGGACTCTACTACTAATTGTAGGATGAAGATGGCAATGGGGCGAGTGATATTGCTTTCAACTTTTACGGAAGGCACCACAAAAACCAGCGATTCGATGCACTAAAAACACAAGAAAAATTAACGAAAACAAGACTACCATAGTTAAACTTATAGTACTATCCCTTACTATAGTAACTACGGTACTACCGCTACAGTAAATATGGTTCATCCGCTGCTACAGTAAATCAGGGTCAACAGTGTTTTCATCATGATTTCAAAATCAAAAATCGAGAGAACTTTTGATCCATAGATCCAAATAACATAAAATTTTATAGGGATCTACTCTAAGATATCATAAACTTATTTCAATAAACGATCATAAAAATCATGTCCAAAGTTAAAACCTCTTTCATTTTGTTAGAAGGTTAAACCTAAATCGAGCCAAAAACACCAAATTATGAATAAAACTTGCTCGTGGGTACATGATGGCTAATATAGCTCTAGATGTATTCCCACATGTCATAAAAAGTTAGAATCAAAGAACACGACCTAAAAACCCTTAAAACAAAAAATCACTCGATGAGACTAAGATTAAGCAAAATTGCGTTCTTCATAAACTTCCTATCAAAGTGTCTACATGATAGGAGATTGATTTTTAGAGGTTATCTCCATTTCAATCACATCCTTGACACAAAAGATCAAGAGGAGGAAAGAAGAAAAATCAAAACCAACTAAAATAAAAGCAAATCAATTAAAAACAAGAAATAGGCATGGAGGTCATCAAAGATAGATATATTGCTTACTTGAAAGGAATAGTTTTATAGCCACTCTACCTTGGAGGATAGAGAGCATTCAAGATACTCACTCTCAAACCCTAACCCTAAGTCGAGCGAACAAAGCACAAGAGATGGATTGGATGGTTAACTTCATTTGTCTCCATCCCAACCCCCTTTTATAGGTGAGCAACTAGTCACCTACACCCCTTTAATGGATCATATCCACTATTACAATAGGAAAACCCGTTAATCCCCTACACACAGGTTTTACTCTCATAAGTTTAATTACGCATGCTTTTCAAAGCATATAAGTGTGCATCTGGTAAATCCTTAGCTTTGATCTAACCAACTCTACCTAGACTTAAACCACTCTCCAACGCATCAACCATGCATCGTGGTTTTGATTTAAGATGGTTTTTGGTATTTTGGTCAAACTACCAAAATACCCTTCTTTGACCCAGTCATCACCAACCATTGCAAGCAATAGCTATGTTTGTCATGTGTAGGTGTACCACTAGCTTACCACGCATCGTTAAGTATCTTCTATCTCAGTTCCATCGAACCACAGCTTACTTGGACCGTCCAACCCTTATGGTGCCATCCTGCTGTTTGAACTTACCTTCAACATTTCTCGTCTTTTTCATGCCATACTTGAGCTCGTCATCTCACCTGACATCCTCAATCGTTCTAGACCTCAACTCCTCCATAAGCCTAGCCCCGATCCTCATCATTGACTACGGTTAACTCCAAGCGACCTTAAACATCCATAGACAAAGAAATCGTTTTCAGGTATAGTTCTTCACAATTTAACCCACGTAAGTCAAAATATGTATTATGCAACCTTAATTCAATAACCCAGGTTATCTCAACTCAATCTATGACTCAATTCTCAAAACCCTGTTTTTCTAAGAAAATCGATAATACCACTCTCAACACGCTGGTACTACTGCTCCCCTGATCGGTACTTCCACTCCTCGCAAACCAAACTAGACCTCTCTAAAAAAAATGTACCGCTGCTCCGTCAGTACTATCGCATCCATACCTGCGGTACTTCTAATTTTTCTAGGACTTCCAGAAAACAGTCCAAATCAAATGCAATCTTTGCAAAAACCACTTTACCACTTTACGAAATTTATAATGGTTCATCACAACAATATCTTGGACCTTTTCACATAGTCCTTCAGATTTGTTACTAGAATACTCAGTGGTCTCTTTGCGGCAGAAGGGAAAGCGTGACACTTTGGCCGTAGAAGCAAAAATCACGCATAAGGTGGCTACGGAAGCATTCAACCGTTCTCGAGGGTGGGCATCGCAACACGCAAAATAATGTGTAGTAAGGATGTCTCGTGTTTTGAGCTGTATTGTAATGAATTTCGTGGGTTCTAGACTGTGTGTCGCTACAAGAAAACCCCAGGCCATCGTTTCAAGTGTTACTATTCTATATGCACAAAATAGCAAGATACAAACTCCCGGCACTACTTAAACGCAGCAAAGTGTGTCCATCTTTCAAATCATAAAAGAAAGGTATTAGCTAGCGCCTAAACGTCCGATATGGACACTAGTTCCGCACGACCACCAAACATTTTGAGGCCATGTATGCAACATTTCTCGCTCATGTATGCAACCAAAAAAGAACGATATGCAACAAAATGTTTTCACAAAAATCTTAATGCTGCATCGATGAAAAGAAATGTTGCATAAACAAATCGTTGGATTAATTGGGCTTGGTCCATTTAATTTAGCAATTAATCAAATGAAATTCCTAGGCCCACATTGAAAAACCGCTTAGTCCCATATGGAGAGTTGAATGGAGTTACACCACTTTAAAAGGTGGAACGTGGTAACCCTTGTGGAATTGGAAAGAGCTAACACGCGCTGCTGGCCGCCGCTTCGCCTCGCCACGCCACGCCACGCCACGCCGAGCCGCGCCGCGCCGCGCGGTCGCGTGGTGCGGTGCGCGGCGGTGCGCAGCGCAGCAGCGCTGGCAGCGTTTCGCGCGCGTGCGCTGCTTTTCTTTATCTATTCAAAATCGTAACGCATCGACTGCCGCGCAAGAATTCGTTCGCTTACTAGTGAATTATGGCTGCGTTATTTTCGAGTAATGACTACAAGCATTAGTGACTAATGGCTGCAATTACTCGCTCTTTGTTTTTGCTGTTACAAAACTCTCCACTCCATACGGATGATAAAAGAGGATTCTGGTTCTCGCTTGTGCTGTGCTAAGAAATCTCCGGTCCGTAACTTTACGCAAAGAGTTCTCGCGAGTAGGCCTCAAACTCCGTCCGCTCGCACCGCACGTAGACGGCAATCGTTTTTGGGAGCGACACGCGATCGCCAACTGCGTGAAGAACGCCATCTACTTCGGTGGTGAATCGCTCGCGAGATCGCACGGCGAACATCTTCCTCGCATCACGCCGCCCCGCATCACGCCGATCGACTACATCGAATAGACCATCATGTCGATCGATGGTAACGCGCGCTCCGTGTCACCGACATCGCCCCGCCCGAGGGTATAACATGAACACTTCTCTGGTGTATTTGTTTTTGTATGTTATGAATTTGATAATAGGTGTTGTTGTTAGCTTGTTCATAAGCAAATATGAATACATCATTGTTAAATCACTCATGCTTTTGTATGTCATGTTTTATATGCTGAATTTCTCGATTAAAATATGCCAAAATTGACTAAATATTCAACAATCCAAAACTTGATAGGTCTTTTCGTAGTTGGCTTTGCTGCGCCGCTAAACCGCACCCTCCGCTTGATGGTTCAAATTTTAAGAGATGGCGTGCACGCGCGATCTCGTGGTTTATCGCCATGGAATGTTTTCATGTTGCACAAGGCAAGCCCACGAGCCTCTATCTCGCTGAGGATGAACGCAAGTTCAATGTAGCGGATAACTTGTTTCGAGGTGCACTTATTAACATACCGCAGATAACATTGTGGATGTGTACATGCATTTGCCTACCGCAAAGAGATGTGGAATGCACTTGAGGCCAAATTCGAGTTTCGATGTCGGGCAAAGTGAGTCAGATGTCATGGAGCAGTTTATGACTACAAGATGGTCGATGACCGCTCAGTAGTAGAACAAGCTCATGAGATTCAGTGCACCGCAAAAGAGCTTGAGAATAATAAGTGCGAGTTACGGACAAGTTTGTGGTCTGGCGTATTATCGCCAAGTTACCACCTTCTTGGTCGGATTTTGCTACCTCTCTAAAACACAAGAGGCAGGAGTTCAAGGTTACCGATCTCATTGGCTCTCTTGGTGTTGAAGAGAAGGCGAGGCAAAAGATACTCGTGGCAAGAAAGTTGTCACGAGGAGGTTCTAGTGCCAATTTGGTGCAGTAAAAGAACCTCAAAGCTTTCCACAATAAGAAGAAAAATAAGCCTATTAGCAAGCCCAAGGCTACTATCGAATTTAAGAAGAAAAGCAAAGGAAAGGGCTACGCTTGTGTGTGTGATTCTCGCCATTGGGCTAAGGATTGTCCGCACCGCAAGGATAAGCAAAAGAAGTCCGCCAACATGGTTATTAGTGATGCCGAGGAACATCGGGTACGGTAATTATTTACCTACGCTTCTTTCTGCTTGTCAATCACCGAGTGGTGGGTTGACACCGTGCTAATATTCATGTGTGTGCCGATATTTCTTTGTTTTCATCTTATCGTCCGTCGAGGTTCCTCCTTGTTGATGGGAAACGGATCGCATGCAGCTTTTCATGGTGTTGGTATGGTCGATCCAAGTTTACTTCGAAAGACCGTACCAAGAATGTGCAGCATGTCCTCCATAAAGAAGAATCTCGCCGCAGATCTCTATTGTGTAGAGATGGTTTTAGGCTTGCATTTGAGTCCAATAAATGTGTCGTGTCTAAGTATGGAACATTTGTTGGTAAAGGCTATGAGAGCGAGGCTTGTTCCGCTTTTTCTTTGATGGATTTCTATAATAAATTTGTGAACCATGTGTGCAACGATGATGATGAATCTAATGTTTGGCATTCACGACTTTGTCATGTTAATTTTGGGTGTATGACGCGCTTAGCTAATATGAGTTTAATCCCAAATTCACTTTGGTCAAAAGTTCTAAGTGCCATGCGTGTGTTCAATCGAACAACCTCGCAAGCCTCACAAGGCAAATAAAGAGGCGAGGAATTTGGCATCGTTAGAACTCATTCATTCCGATTTGTGTGAGATGAATGGCGTGTTGACTAAAGGTGGAAGAAATATTTCATGACGCTTATAGATGATTGCACTAGATTTTGCTATGTGTACTTATTGAAAACAAAAGATGAAGCGTTAAATTACTTTAAGATCTATAAAGTCGAGGTAGAAAACCAACTTGAGAGAAAATCAAGCGGGTAAGGTCCGATCGTGGGGAGAGTATTTTTCAATGAGTTTATTTCATTCTGCGAGGAACATGGAATTATTCATGAGAGGACGCCCCTATTCTCCCGAATCAAACGGGTTGCCGAAAGAAAGAACCGCACTCTAACCGATTTAGTTAACGCTATGTTAGACATCGGGACTTTCTAAGGAATGGTGGGGTGAGGCTATATTGACCGCGTGTCATGTCCTCGAATAGAGTTCCTACAAAGAATAAAGAAGTAACACCATTCGAGGAATGGGAAAAGAAGAAATTGTCTCTCTCATATTTGCGACTGGGGATGTTTGGCCAAAGTTAACGTACAATTGTCAAGAAGCGCAAACTTGGACCAAAACCATAGATTGTGTATTTCTTGGTTATGCTATGCACAATGTGGGTTATAGGTTCTTAATTATAAAAACTGAGTACCGACATGCGTGTTGGTACAATTATAGAGTCCAGAGACGCCACATTTTTTGAGAATGAATTTCCTATGAAATGTGATGTACCTAGCTCATCTAGTCAAGAACCTATAATTTCCTTGATTCTTTTGTGCCGATAGAACATGTCAAGAAACACTTATGGAAAATCCCGAGGAGGATAACAATGAGATTACTCAAAAGAGTAAGAGACAGAGGATTGCAAAGTCCTTTGGTGATGATTTCATTGTATACCTCGTGGATGACACTCCAAGAACCATGGAAGAGGCATATTCTTCTCCCGACGACTATTGGAAGGAAGCAGAGACGGAGTGAGATGGACTCTATTATGTCTAATGGAACTTGGGAGGTCGTTGACCGTCCTTATGGGTGTAAACTCAGAGGATGTAAATGGATTTTCAAGAAAAGCTTAGGCCTGATGGTACAATTGAAAAGTATAAGGCAAGGCTTGTGGCCAAGGGTTATACCTAAAGAAGGCGAGGACTTCTTTGATACTTATTCACCGTTGTCCGATTGACCACAATTCGAGTACTACTTGCCCCGCTGCCTCTCATGGTCTACTGCTCATCAAATGGACGTTAAGACAGCTTTCCTAAATGGAGAGTTGGAGGAGGAGATTTATATGGATCACCAGACGGTTTGTGGTAAAAGGTCAAGAAGGAAAGGTGTGCAAGTTGTTAAAGTCTTTGTATGGCCTAAAGCAAGCACCTGCAAAGGGCATGAGAAGTTCGACGTAACTTTGACATCCGCTGGCTTTGTTGTGAATGAAGCCGATAGATGTGTGTACTATCGCTATGGTGGGGAGAAGGAGTGATCTTGTGCTTGTATGTTGATGACATATCGATTTTTGGGACCAACCTCAATGTGGTTGAGGAGGTCAAGGACTTTCTGTCCAAGAGTTTTGAGATGAAAGATTTGGGAGTGGCTGATGTGATTCTTAACATTAAGCTACTGAGAGGAGGTGATGGTGGGGTTACACTTGTGCAATCTCACTATGTAGAGAAGGTCTTGAGTCGCTTTGGTTATAGTGACTGCAAGCCAGCTTCTACTCCTTATGATCCTAGTGTGTTATTGAGGAAAACCAAGAATAACAAGAGATCAATTAAGATACTCCTGCATCATTGGCTCATTGATGTATTTAGCTAGTGCTACGAGACCGACATCTCGCTTGTCGTGAGCAAGCTTGCCGATTTGTTTCAAACCGGAGATGATCATTGGCGTGCTCTTGAGAGAGTAATGCGCTATCTAAAAGCAACCGTGAGCTATGGTATTCACTATGCTGGGTACCCAAAGGTACTGGAGGGCTACAGTGATTCAAACTGGATCTCTGATGCTGATGAGATAAAAGCCACGAGTGGATATGTGTTCACACTTGGAGGTGGTGTCGTTTCTCGAAGTCTTGCAAGCGCACCATCTTAACGAGGTCAACCATGGAAGCGTAACTCACAAAGATTAGACACCGCAATCGTTGAGGCCGAGTGGCTTCGCGAACTCCTTATGGATTTGCCGGTGGTTGAAAAACCGATACCGCTATCTCGATGAATCGTGATAATCGATCAGAATTATCAAGGTGAACAGTTCTAAGGACAACATGAAGTCATCTAGGCATGTTAAAAGGCGGTTAAAGTCCGCCGAAATCTGAAAACTCCGAGTGATAGCATCGACTATGTCCGCATACCAAAAATCGCCAATTAATTTACAAAGGGTCTATCACGAATGTGATAGATAGTGCATCGAGTGAGATGGGCCCGAGACCCACATGAGTCATACCACGTTGGTAATTGTTCTACGTGATCGGAGATCCCGTGAAGTAGAATGGTGAAACAAGTCGTTAGTTGATCGGGAGGAGAGACCTTTACAGGCCCATTTCTTCAATGATGCGCTTTCTCCTATTCTCGTATGGCAGGTTGGTTTTTACCTCAATGTGATCCGAGTGGCTTATTTAGAGCAGTAGATGTCGCCTACAGACATCTTAGAAGGAACACACCTATATGAGTTCGATCACTGGTCACGCCTATGAGATTTGGGTGATCTCTAGATACTCATGAATAGGCTTGAGTATGACTTATACGCTCCAACTAGAGGGGATGCTTTTGGCACTTAGTACTAGTAAAGGAACTGGTAAAACTTGTTCGCACAAAACTCACAATTCAAGGCATAGTCCATTGTTCATTGTGGATGAGTGTAACTCCTTTCCTAGGTGGATGTTCAACTTAACACTTCCATCAAACACCGTATATCAAACAACAAAGAGAATCGAGAACATTTCTCGGTGCCTTGAAATTTGGTGGGGATTGTTGGATTAATTGGGCTTGGTCCATTTAATTTAGCAATTAATCAAATGAAATTCCTAGGCCCACATTGAAAAACTGTTTAGTCCCATATGGAGAGTTGAATGGGAGTTACACCACTTTAAAAGGTGGAACGTGGTAACCCCTTGTGGAATTGGAAAGAGCCAACACGCTGCTGCTGCCGCCGCCGCCACGCCACGCCACGCCACGCCGAGCCGCGCCGCGTCGTGCGTGTGCGCGCGGTGCGGTGCGCGCGTGCGCAGCGCAGCGCGCGCGCTGGCGCAGCGCGGTCGCGCGCGCGCGTTTTCTTTATCTATTCAAAATCGTAACGCACCGACTACCGGCAAGAACGGTTCGCCATTACTAGTGAATTATGGCTGCGTTATTTTCGAGTAATGACTACGCTTATTAGTGACTAATGGTCGCAGCATTCGCTCTTTGTTTTTGCTGTTACAAACTCTCTCCACTCCATACGGATGATAAAAGAGGATTCTCGTTCGCTTGTGCTGTGCTAAGAAATCTCCGGTCCGTAACTTTACGCAAAGAGTTCGCGCAGTAGGCTCCAAACTCCGTCCGCTCGCACTGCACGGGTAGACGGGCAATCAAGTTTTTGGGAGCGACATTGGCGCGATCGCTCAACTGCGTGAAGAACGCCATCTACTTCTCGGTGGTGAATCGTCGCGAGATCGCACGGCGAACATCTTCCCGCATCACGCTCGCCCCGCATCACGCCGATCGACTACATCGAATAGACCATCATGTCGATCGATGGTAACGGCGCCTCCGTGTCACCGACATCGCCCCGCCCGAGGGTATAACATGAACACTTCTCGTGTATTTGTTTTTGTATGTTATGAATTTGATAATAGGTGTTGCGTTAGCTTGTTCATAAGCAAATATGAATACATCATTGTTAAATCACTCATGCTTTTGTATGTCATGTTTTATATGCTGAATTTCGGATTAAAATATGCCGAAAATTGACTAAATATTCAACACAAACATCTACCTCCGAAGAGGAAGTCGACTGCAGCAATTGGATCGGGTGGCGCCTCACCCGAAGAAGAAGTTGACGGCAGCAACTGGATCGGGTGGTGCCTCACCGGAAGAGGAAGTCAACGATCTGATCCGCCACGCCATGCACAAGAACAGCCAAAGAGGAAGTTGACGGCGAATCCAGCCACGCCATGCCCAAGAACAGCCAAAGAGGAAGTCGGCGGCGGTGGTTGGATCTATGATGCCATGCGAGGATGGCCAAAGTCGTGATGGTGGCGGATCGGCGATGCCGTGGTGAGGATGGCCAAAGAGGAAGCCAATGGCTGTGGCGAATCTAGCGGTGGCACCGGGGATGAGGTGGCTGGGGCTCGTGGCCATCACCGAGCATAGGGGTCAGTGTGTTGTGTGGAGAGAGGAAGAGAGTGAGAGAAGGAGAAGATGAAGATTGTGAGTAAAGCGTCCATGTGTTCATGCGGAAGGAAGAGAGTGAGAGAAGGGGAGAATGAGGAAAGGTGGAAGCATCTGATAAAAAACTATGACTCCGTGTGTATGTACAGTAGCAATACCCAAAGAAAAAGGGGCTTCAGATTTCGCATCGCACTAGCTTCACTCTGTTGCTGACGTGCAGGCGCTACTTCTGCTTTAGCTCCATTACCTCCATGTAAGGATAAGTCGATCAGGACATCGAACACACTAATTGATCAACTCGAATTCATAAAGCAGCACAGGAGTATGTGCTAGTACTAACAATCCTCCTAATCTATCCTATGCACACTCTTGTCGTCTAAGAAAAGTAAGTGCCGGTAGAAATGAGGGATCTCTTACCAAAACAATCTGTCCATCTCATCATTTTCGGGGACCAACTCTAAACCACGAGTGAATGTTAGGAATAATCCCACATTGGTTGTGGGAGAGGAGAAAGCACAACTTATAAGTGTGAGAGAGTCTCCACCCATTGGACTAGTCTTTTCCTCACAAGCTTTCTCATACTCCTAAGGAACACAGTTTGCTATGAAATGAGATGGCAGATATAAAATGAACATTGAAATTGTCAACTTGAACTCTTCTGCTGCACCTTCAGAAACATTAGAGCTGCTCCTCGCCGATGGTAGCCCTTTGCCCAATTCGGGCGATGATTTTCACATCTTGTTGCATCTTTCAAAGCTTTTTCTCCATCACCTAAGCAAAACCAGCGAAGACTCCTGTTTGCGAGTAATTTACAGTTGCAATGAAACAGTGTCTGTGGACAATGAAACAGTGTCAAATATACAGTTGCAAAAGTGGATCGTTGTTGCCCTTTAGAAGCTGTTAGATTCTGAAAGCGAAATGACCACCTAGCAGCTCCCTCTCCCCTAACGCGCCCACCCCGGGCGCCATGCTCCCACGGTCATCGGACCTTCAACCTCCGCACCCTTCTGATGGAAGGCTGGACCACGCTGTATGTGTCATGCCACGCACCAAGTCTCACGTGGAGTTGGAGATGCATCTCAAGCGCGCCCTCATTGCCTATGTTGGAGGGAACCGGCAGGCGGTGTCCGAGGAAGAAGCGGCTATGGCGATTGAGGAGAGGATCAGCATCCCTTGCTGCAGCTTCTTGGTTCACAACTTCTGGCCAGAAAACTTCCTTGGCTAGATGCTTGGACCGCTGACCCAAGTGCAATCCCCAAACAAACCACCGTGTTCATCGTGGAACCAGATAAAGAAAACCTGGATCCGTCAGATCCTATTTTCGGCAACATGCCGTTGCTCATCTGCGAGAAGAACACTTTGGCGTACAATGTAATTATTCACATTACGAAGGTGGAGGATTACTATCCTAGTGTCGTCTCTTCTTCATCCCCCATACTATCCTGCCCCTATTCGTAGATGACGGAGGCCGCATTCACAATACGCTTAGAAGACCGGGATTAACCCCATTTCTCCTGTTGGCCAATGCTGCCCGGTCACTTCGATCCACTTGATGAATTTTCATAGAGGAATCTTCTCAGCATCTTCCAACACCTTCAATTTCCTATTGTCCATCTCTGACACCGGCCAATTGGATGATGACTTAGTCATTTTCTCAGTTCAATGGTTTGGATTTGGAAGATATTGGAGGAAGAAGACGACTTGGTCGGCAGCGGAAAGCACAAAAAAAATCAGTGCAATAGGGAAAAGTGAGGAGACCAAAAGTTATCCGAGGTAAGCTTTTATAACCACACATTAGTTACCCGTCTCGCAAATCGAATGGTTATTTCGGGAACTGCTCCGTTGGACAGGTTTGTGAGAATCGATTAGAATTCCTTTTGAAGTTCGTCTGTCTTCACAACTCAAGCAAAATTACCTTTTTGACCAAACACACTTCTGGTCAAAAGAAATCGAAAAGGATCTGCTTTCGATCATCTATCATCTACGACTTATTTTACTCAAGTAAGTTATTTTCATTTAAAGTTAGGGGGCTAGATGATGAGGATAGAGTAACCCTCAAATTATTATATCATCATATCCTTTAAATATACCTGTCGTAGGGGTGGCCCCCACCTAAATCCAGCTAGCCTGTTGAGAAGGTTATTAACCATGTAAATGACGTAGTTTACCCTCAAAGGAAGGCTCGGTGTAAGGTTACAATGGTAAAGACGCTCCTTATGAGGAAATATATATCACGACTAGCCCTTGGGAAAGACCCAAGAGGACATTGCTCACCTAACTCTCCACTACCATACACCTCTTTCTCTGTTTGGTCTGTAGCCACAACAGTTGACGCCGACCGTGGGGATGACAGGAGCAAACCTTAAAATCTCAAGGATGGCACCAAAGAAAGCCTCATCATCGACGGCGAAGAAGAAGGAGGGGGTCGTGTAGCCACAACAATACCCCTTATCGATAAGAGAGAAATTTTACAGAGGGGTCGTAAGCTCTTCTACGACCATCTCGTAGTCGTAAGTTCTATGACTACCTGGCCATAAGCACTTCGATAACTACCTCATGATCGTAAGTTCTTCTACGAGTATAGCGTAGTCGTAAGTTGTCCCATGACCATCCTTTAGTCGTGGATCTTTCTATGACTAGTACATCTTTGACTAGTTTGTCTACGATGACCTAACACGTCATGAGTTTATCTGACAAAGCAGTTAGAACATGTGTATATCCTTAATAACCGCACACGATCCCTCTCTATCAACAACAATCACACGACGAATGGGCAACCATGTCTCTTTGACAATAACTTCTGTCAGGTGGTTATCTCCCAAAACACTGAGGTGCCTCTTGGCATGAGGCAACGACCATCACTCCATCAACTACATGAGGGTTAATGCGAGCGAGAAGGATCCGATCCCGAATTGAAGCGCTTAGAGCAAGATACATTGCAAGGCCTTTCCGCATCTTATTCTCAATTATAATCATTTCTTTGAGCAATAGCCATATAGAAAGTAGGGTTGTTATTCTCCTAGGAGAAGGCTCGAATCTGTATAAAAATTCTCGTGTTTTCTCTCTGTGTGGTCGTAACCAGTTCCTTGAGAGTTTCCCTCTAATCCAAATAAATTATATGTAAGATCAGTATTAAAATACTAACAAGCACGACGTTTCGGCCCTGAGTCTCTGGCAAACACGTAAGATCAGTATAAAAATTCTCGTGTTTTCTCTTTATGTGCTCGTAGCCAGTTCCTTAAGAGTTTCCCCTAATCCAAATAAATTATACGTAAGATTAGTATTAAAATACTAACAAGCACGATGTTTCGGCCCTAAGATCAGTATTAAAAGATGCACTGGTTCCATGAGGCGTCTTTCCTGGCGGATAATTGGTGACTCTTCATTGGTATTTAAGGCTAGCCAAGAGAAGCTAGAGGAAAATCAAAGACAATTCAGATGACGCAATTAGACAATACAATTAACAAATCATTCAGTGTAACTAGGGCTAATCTGGCACCTTATTAAAGGCACTCTATAACTAGTTTATAGCTATAAAGAGCATCACTGTTCTCTTCTAAAGATTTTAGCCATCTTTATCATATTATTTCGTAAGATTGACGACTCGATCGACGACAAGAACCCAAGCAACAAGCACAACAAAGTAAAGGTAGATACATACGAGAGGATTAGAGACTATATTATTTTTTAGCATTAGATTTTTATATAGTGCAAAGATTTGGGATCCTAAAAGATTCGAGAGGATTGTGAGAGAGCGACAATCTCTTGTATTCTTTTGAGATTGTACTTAAGGAATTTGTGGTCAGCTTCACCAAATATTTTCTCTTATCGTTGTTGCTTCAATATCGTTATTTTAATTCTCTCTATGAGATTCATTTTCTTAGTTATTGATACCGTGCATACTCGTGTCGTATCTCACAAACTCTAATTCGATCCATAGGCTACTACGCATAAGAATCTCTTATACTAGATTCTTCTATAGGGCAAGAATCCGGGGTCCTAAAAATTCGAGCGGGTTATGAGAGAGTGACAATCTCTTGTCCTGTTTTGAGGTTATACTTAAGGAATTGACTTCACCAAATCCTTATTATTTTGGTTCTTTCTACGAGATCCATCTTCTTTATTTTTAATGCTATGTATGCTTGTACTATATCTCATAAATTCTGACTCAATCTAAAAACTACAGTACATAAGCAAGAGTATCATAGTATAATACCGGAGTAACACAAGTTAACGTCGTGTGTTCGCAAATTGCAACTCTAGGAGCGCCCAAAGATACACATCAATATGAACAAGTACATGCGTGTCTGCAAGTCTTTTATTAGTAGGCGCAACAACTGGTTTTGCAGGGTCATGGCTGACTAGACGTAGAAGTCGATCCTAGTTTCTTCATCGGTTCATTTCAAAATCGTTAAACTGCTAGACTAGTAATCACCGATGTGGCCGATCCAATCACACTGAAATGATCCAAGCACCATCTTGCTATCTAGGTCCCACTCATTTAGGATTAGACTTCTGACTTATTTTTTACTATTTATAATTTTTATTTTATCTTGCTTTTTGGTATTTTTTAAATTTTTTTATCGGTTCTTTTTTTTGTATTCATTTACATTATACGTGGTAGGTTAATCTTTTTTTAGATTTTTTTTAATTAATTACACCAAATAAGTTTTCATCAGTTACAGTATAATTTCAGTCAATTACAGTGTAATTTCAACTATAAACCACTAAATTTCAGCCCAACCGAATGACCTCCTAGTCGTATCATTTTAGCTTCAGTTCAGAATCTATTCTCAGATGGCACGCATTTTACCCACAAAGGTCAAAATTTTAACATTCAGAAAATGTGAAATAAGTGGAAATATCAGCTCAGATCATGACACAGAAACAATAAATAAGGTTTGCAAAAACTTTTTTCCTCCTGTAATCAGATGAACACTAGAACATACCGAAAAAAAAAAGCTAAGGATCGAATTGCTCCGATGCCAATCTCTTGTTGGTTTTTGTTTATCTCCTCCTCGTTTCATTGCCATGTGCGGCCGTGCCTATGCACAAATATATTTCAGGATTTTTTTTTTGGGGGGGGTCACCTAGCTCTCGTCTCATAGGTCCTTCTTCCCGTCGTCGTCGCAGACGCCGCGCTTGCCGTAGCAATGCAGGAAGACCCAGAGCAGGGCAGCGTTGAGCAGGGTGTTGAACACCCAGGCGCCGATGCCGCTGCAGCCGCCGGCGACGCCGCCGAAGTGCATCCATGCTACGCCGACGTGGCAGAAGAGGTTGCACCCGAGCGGCGCGAGCTGGCATACGAGCGCGACGGGCGCGCCCCGGGCCGCGCTGGCGGCGGGGAGGCCGGCGCCGACCCAGAAGCGGAAGCCGAACGCGACGGCGTGGGCGAGCGTGGAGGCCAGGATAGCGAGAACCTGGAACGACTGCGAGAACTCGAGCCAGAGGAACGCCATGGCGACGGACGCCGCGTGCGCGAACACCCTCGCCGACGAGCCGCGGCGGCGGCGCAGGACCGCGAACACCCCCCGCGCGGCGTGGAGGTAGCGGGAGAGGTAGTACGCGTAGGACCAGAAGAAGACGCGGCCCGAGGAGCGCGTCCCGGGCGGGAAGCAGAGGAGCCACCGAAACGGCGTGGTGCGGCTCCGCCCCCTCCACGACCACCGCGTGTCCCGTATCTCCGCGACGGCCGACAGCAGCGTCCCGGAGAAGATGACCGCCGACACGGCCGCCATGAGGAGCGCGTGGGCGGCGGGCACGGGGCCCAGCGGCAGTGGCCTCCGGCGGCGGCAAAGCGCAAGAAACGCGTCGAGGGCGAGGGAGAGCGCGACGTAGGAGGCGAGGAAGCCCACGAGGAAGGCCCAGGTGGAGAACCAGAGGACGGTGGGGCTCCAGCGGAAGCCGACGATGGCAGGGTGCTCGGCGAGACAGTAGGCGACGGCGCCCATGACGGCCATGGGCGGATGGCGAGGAGGCGACGGTTGCGGTCGTAAGGTGGACGGTGGAAAGGGGCTTGGTTACATACACATGCTATATATAATAGGATGCTACTTAGTCAGCGCCCTCTCAATAAACACCCCCTCTCAATAAACACACACTCTCTTTCTCTGTTTTGTTTTTTGATTTTGTTTTTGTTTGCTGGATCTGTTTGTTTTGTAGATGGCCCAGAGAAAAATGGCTTGAAATCCGATTTGGGGATGTTTGGAATGGTATTGATTTGTGATTTTTTTTATTATAGCTAAATTAGTTTATTTGATATAATTAAATTTAAAAAATTTTAAAAAAACGCATGTTAACCCATTACAGATAATACAAAGGAATACGAGAAAAAAAAGAAAAAAAGACAAAAAAAACCTAAAAAATCTAAAAAAAGATAAAATTATTGAATAGTAAAAAAACAAAAAGTAGAAATAGAAAGTGATTTTAAGTTAAAATGAACGGTACCGTATTGCAATCCGATTTATCACGGTAGTATCCATCTGCTACGACTACTAGATGCAATCCGATTTATCACCGTATTGCATCAGCTGCTCTGTCGTCTCACGCACAGCTTTCGGGAGCGCTTACAAGCTAACACCAGACGCCATACCGGACAAATCGACCGACAATATATATATCACTCTGGATTTGCGTGAGAAGGCAAAAAAAAAATGTCCAAGACGAGCGAGGAGGGGAGAGAATCTGTAGCTGCTAGCCCATGATTGGCGGCCCATGAAAGCGACTGGGCTGGGACAGCGAAGCGTGCGGGACGACCGGGATTAGTCTCTCTGCGCTGCTAGTGCTAGCTGGTTGGTCTGTGCTAACGATACGCGGCGGCCTCGCCCGCCCCTGCTCTACTCTGCGCCGCCGGTAATCTCTCTGCTGCCCCCCCCCCCCCCCCTCCCCTGTTTCGTGCGAGCTTCCTCGCGATTCGCGGCTTGACTAACTGCGCTCGCGATCGCTGGCTCCGCGCCCGGCTAGGCCGGGTACCGTAGGTAGGGCTTGGCGTGCCGACTGGATCGGGGTGTCCCGTCGGCCCGCTGATCTGCCCGCGGGGTGGGGGATTTGCCCCGTCGAATCGCTTCTTTACTTGGAGGCGATTTAGGATTTGTGGTGCTCTTGTTCGTGATGCAATCTCGTGTTCTAGGTGCTCTTGTTCTGAGCTTTGGATCCCATAGGAAAGAGGGGGCTGGTTGACCTTCCGTTTACGAGATCGACCGCTAGCTACAACCAGTTGACTGATCTTTCTGCTGCAGATTTATTTGCGTTTTGACCCTGTCTGAGCATAGTTTCCTATACAGCATGGTCAGCTCGTCTCGGTTCCAGCAACGCCCAACATGGCGGCAAACGTCGGGGAATCGACGAGCGGCGGCGGCGGCGGCGGCGGCAGTGGCGCTGATGCTGGGGGGAGCTTCGAGTGCAACATATGCTTTGAGCCGCCACAGGAGCCTGTCGTGACGCTCTGCGGGCACCTCTTCTGCTGGCCGTGCCTTTACAAGTGGCTGCGCATCCACTCCCACTCGCCGGAGTGCCCGGTGTGCAAGGCTGCCGTCGAGGAGGACAAGCTTGTCCCCCTGTACGGCCGCGGCAAGGATCGTGTCGACCCAAGGTCAAAGAACGTCCCTGGGGCCGATATTCCCCACCGGCCGGCCGGACAGAGGCCTGCCGCAGCTCCGCAGCCTGATCCTAACAACCAATTCCCCAATGCCAATCCGAACCCCTGGTTCATGGGCGGCGGCGTCCCGTTGGCCAATGCACGGTGGGGCAACTACACCTTCTCGGCCGCATTTGGCGGTCTGTTCCCGCTGCTCAGCTTCCAAGTGCATGGATTCCCAGATGCAACTGCCTACGGGCAGCCTGCTGGGTTCCCCTACGGATATGGCCATGGCCATGGCCATGGCCATGGGCATGCTTTCCATGGCGGCCATGCCGGACACGCTCATGCTGCTCCCCGACATGGACCGCCTGGCCGGCAGCAGCAGCAGCAGGCGGATGTGTACCTGAAGGCGCTGCTCATCCTGGTTGGCTTTCTTGTGATTGCAAGCCTCATCTCCTTCTAGGTTTGTCGATTTCGTATTGCCTTGGTCATAATAAGAGAGACGACTGTCGTATTACTCCCGGATGTTGTGTGCATCATCTTGCCTCCATAGACGACCTGATCTAAATCGATTGGTGCTTTCCTCGGTCAACACCAGCGATGTCGATTGCTGGTCGTCTATGGAGGCTTTTGCGTCTAGCCTTGATAGGATCCCCGTGTATACTACTTAGACGTGGTCCTGTGGAGCATCTGTGTACTGTAGTGTTCATGATTCATGAACAATTCGAAAGCTCTGTCTGGATGAACTAGAACAATAATAATACTATGTATACTTTTGTTTCGACTCAGCGGGCTGTGCAATTTGGAGTCATCTGTTCTTCTGTGGTCTACATAAGATGTCTGTAATGATGCCAGTTGTAACACTTCGACCCTCCACAGGGATCAAGATGCTACCACTACACTGTTACGAACAGAAAAACATATTGTAACTATAAGATTTGTTTAAACTTCTTAACATAGGATTAATCATGATGCTCAGTACATAACTAAGCAGTTATCTTACATATGCGGTGCAAAAGGAACTACTCTTTTTCCATGCATGCTGTCATTCCGGATCACTCTAAAAAAACAACAAAGCAAAGGTGAGTCAGAAGACTCGGCAAGCACCACGATAAGCGTACATCAATCCAAATATGTAGCGTAATCACTTCTACGGTTGTGTCGTAAACCACATCTACTGTGAACTGTAAAGCCAATCGACTATAAGCTGTAAGTCACGTCTACTGTGGACATCTACTGTAAACTATAAATCAATTCTGTGACTATATTCTGTAATTCACGTCTACCGTGGTCTGTAAAACCAATCTACTGTAAACTGTAAAACATATTCACTATAAACTGTAAATTGTAAATCAAACTTCTGTAACTGTACCGCTGTCTGTATCATTCTGTATGCAGGGCATTGAAATGCAATGCATTTGCAATTGTAAACACTAAGTCAAATCTGTGTAACTGTAAACGGTAAATCGAATCTACTGTAGCTGTAAACTGTAAATCACTGTCTGTATCTCTTATCATGCAATGCAATAAGGTGCAATGCAATTGTAACTGTAAATCAAATCTCTGTAACTGTATCACTGTCTGTATCTCTGTTCATGCAATGCAATGAAATGTAATGCTCATGTAACTGTAGCTTATACCGGTACAGCGGAGGGTACACCCGTCAATGTCACCCTCTCCTTCCATCCCGTGGAGGTGCTTACCTCTGAAGGACTTACTCATGAGCACTTCAGACGAGTCATAAGGCTTTCTCACCGATCTGGCTCTTATACACTTTACATGATGCATATTTTTCGAATGAGGCTGTTTACTTATAAACAGTACTCCTCAACATGATTAGCACATAATCATGTATCTCATCTCTTAATGCTATAAATCATGGCATGGACACAATTAGCAATCCTTTAACACACTTCATTGTTTTACCATACACTTGCTTTCACTGTTGACACTTAATTATAAATTGCAATCATCAATATTTACCTAACTGGTAATCATGTACCTCAGTAAACGCTGTAAATCATGCATCTCACCCTATAAACACTGTAAATCATGTCGTGAAAACATGAACAGCAATCATTAACTACACTGTACTATTCTACCACGCACTTGCTTGTCAGCCTGGCCAGCACCTGAACAAGTACAATCATTTCAATTCATTGCTAACACTGTACATGCATATACGATCAAACAACGTTGCTCTTACATATAAATCTAGTACAACCGATCTCCCTCTCACTGACACCTTCTCGATGTTCCGATGTGTAATCGGCAAACTAAATTATGCGAAAATCAGTAAATGACGGAAGAGGGTTTTGAACGGTTACCCCAACCCCGACGACTGAATCAAGGTACGATCAATCACTTCTTGGCCGGACGGGACAGATCTGGCACCGGATTGAACAGATCTGGCGCTGGATCGAACAGATCTAGCACCGGATCAGGCTTTTCCCCCTTCTCTTTTTTTCTCCTTCTCTTCCCTTCTTCCCTCTTTTCCTCTTTTTCTGCGCCTGGCCAGCCTCCTCTTCTCTTCACCCGGCCGGCTCTCCGCTCCTCTCTCTTCCTTTCTTTTCTCCCTCCACCCGGCCAGCCTCCTCTTTTCCCTCTTCCTCCTCTCTTTTTTTTTCACGCCCGGTCCTCTCCCTTTTCCACACCCGGCGGCGGCTCCCTCCTCCTCCCCTTTGTCACGCCCGACTCCCTCCTCTCCTTTCCCTCTCCTTCCTCCCTCCTCAGCTAGCCGGCTCCCCACTCCTATGGTGCGTCGGTAGCGAGGCGAGGAAAGCGCGGTGTGGATGGCGTGGAGGACGCGGCGCCACGAGCTAGAGCGGCGCTGGCGTCACCGTAGGCGGTGGCGGCGGTAAAGGCGCTCTGGCGGCGCCCGGCCCGGTGATGCGGCGGCGGCGGCGGCGGCGGCGGATCGAGGAAGGTGGAAGCGACAGTGCGGCGAGTGAGCGGCGCGTGGATGGCCGACGGCAGCGGCGGCACGCGCAGAAGGCAAAGCACCGAGCGGCGAGGAGCAAGAGGGCCGAGAGAGTTCGGGGAAAGGAAGCAAATGCTGATTTTGCTTCCTCCTTCCCACTGGCTTGCCCTTTATACGGCTTAGGTGGGTTTGGGCTAGGCCGTCGGCCGGGTATGACACGATAACTATGTGCAGGAATGGCCAAGTCAATGCTCATGTTAGAAAACACCGATGCACATCTTCTCTCTACCTCAGCTCAGGTAGAGTCGTTTGATTCCCTCCTTGTGGCCGTGTGATTGTTCATACGTCTTGGTGTGAGTTTTGCGATGAATTTGCGGTTGAATGAGGGTTCAGAGCAGCGATGTTGATTCTTAACAGTTAGGATCATTTGGAAACGTGGTGTTGATTGTGTGAGTTCATCAGTCGATGTCCATTATACGAGAGGCGATATCTTTGTTTCAACACCACTCGCATGATGTCAAGATCACTGCAAGTATGATGATGTTTGAAAAGGATTGATCATCTGATAAACCTGTCGTAAAAGATGTTGTTTAGCGGCTCTCTAGAAACTGTGCGAGTTAGCTTCGCAATGAACCTACGGGGTCATGTTTAGCGGCTCTCTCGTTTAGGTTCCTACAAGATCTCTGCAGCATGATGCTGCCCTGGTTTGCCTAGGAAATTAGGCATTCAGAATTTAGAGAGGAGTTCCTTCCTCTCTAACATTGAGTTTTAATAATGTGAAGTAGACATCCCTGACAAATTAAGTGGAAGAATTTTTGGAGTGTCGATCAATCATCAGTGCGATGCATTTTGATTCGCGAGGATTAGGCGGGCGCCCCCTCAAAATCGGTCTCGATCTATTGAAAGCGTCGAATGCCATGAAAAGCGCCTTGTTGAGACAAAAGCACGAGCGAGCGTAGGCATTCTCAGCGCATGGCATCTATAGCCATATGTCTAGGTCATTCTATTTTTGTTTGACTTATACCTCGTCTTATAACTTTTAGTTGTTCATAAGAGAATGCGGAACACAAATAGCTGCGTCTTATGGCTCACTCGCTGGCATAGTCCTCCCTACGGCCATCGTTTCGGCCACGTCCTCCCGGCCAGACTACGCCGGAGTCCCTCCATTCTATGGTTCCGATGGGGCAACACCCATTCAAATATCTCACCGGAGCTGAGATGGATGAACGCTGTAAGAAGGGCTTGTTCTTCAATTGTGATAAGCCCTTTCATTGGGGCCATAAGTGCAAGCGTATATTCTTTATCGACTTTCAACTCGGCAGCGGCCGCAGGCGGCGACTTGGCGGCGGGCACGAGGCAGATGAGGACCCGGGCATCTCCCCCTATGCCCTCACTGGCATCTGCACGGGAGACACAATGCAACTGTGGATTCGTCTTGGCTTAGTGGACTACATTGCCTTGGTGGACTCCGACTCCACCCATAACTTTGTGCAAGTCGAGGTTGCACAAGCTGCTGCATTCCATTGGTGCCCCGATCGGATCTTCGGGTTGCGGTGGCCAATGGTGATCGGGTACTTAGCGTCGGCTTCGCACGAGGGCCCTCTATAGATTGCTGGTGAACACTTTCACATCGACTGCTATGGCCTCCCATCATCTTGGGGGTCCAATGGCTCCGCACTCTAGGGCCGGTGATCGTGCGTCCATACCGTTCTGTGATTATGTAGAAACGGAGCTAGAAACCCAATGTTGTGCCAATGAATCTCAAGTATCATATGCAAGAGTACATTCAAGTTTTTCTCTCTAGTTATTCTTGTAAACAAAGGATGGCTCGTGGAGGTTTTGCGTTGACTACCGTACTCGTAACTCCAAGACCGTTAAAGACAAGGTCTCGATTTCGGTTGTTGACGAACTTCTAGATGAACTCCATGGTGCCAAATTCTTCTCTAAGCCCAACCTCCGCTCAGGGTACCATCAAGTCCTCATGCACCCGGATGATGTTGAAAATGACCTTTTGCACCCACAAAGGCCTTTTGAGTTCGTGATCATGCCATTCAGCCTGACTAATGCCCCGGTGACTTTCCAAGCCCTCATAAACAGCATCTTGCTCCTGTTCCCACGCTAATTTGTCCTTTTTTTTATGATATACTAATCTATAGCATGACATGGGCGGATCACCTCTAGCATTTGCGCATGGTGTTGCGCATCTTCCAGGAGAACCGGCTCTTTCTTAAGGAGAGCAAGTGTTTCTTGATCATTGAGAACTTCGCCTACTTGGGCCACATGGTGTCCGCTTTGCAGGGTGGCCATGGATGATGACATGGTTCGGGCAATCAAGGAGTGGCCTGCACCTCGCTCCCTCCGGGCTTTGCGTGGGTTCCTCGGCCTTGTGGGTTACTACCGGAAGTTCGTCAAGGATTATAAGGTGTTGGCAGCCCCCTTGACGCGTCTTCTCAAGCGGGGGAGTTTTGCTTGGTCCGCAAACACGGCTCAAGCATTCGTTGCACTCAAGGAGGCCCTAGCGACTGCCCTGATTTTGCAGTTGCCAAATTTCACCAAGCCCTTCATGGTGGACTAGGATGCCTCTGGTTCAGATTTTGGGCTATTCTTCACCAAGGTGATCACCCCCTGGCATTTTTTAGCCGGTCGATTGCACCATGTCATGCCAAACTGGCGGCCTATGAGCGGGAACTAATCAACCTCGTCAAAAGCCACCACCATTGGCGTGCATACCTTTGGGGTCGGCCATTTACATGTGCACTAACCACTACAACTTGAAGTTCTTGTTGGATCAGCATCTATCAATAATCCCACAACACTATTGGGTTAGTAAACTCCTTGGTTATGATTTTGTGGTGGATTTTCGGCTAGAACACCTTAACAAGGTTGCCGATGCACTTTCACACCACAATGAGGAAGCGGCCATGGCTCTTTTGCTACCACACTTGAGCCTTTTTGATGAGATTCACCATGAGGTCATCACCAATAAGGTCCTACAAGACTACAGCTGCCGCATTGCCGTGGGTACCTTGTAGCCCCCTTGGGCAGTTGTGGATGGGCTTTTCTTGCCAGCCGACTGCTAGGGGTGCAAATGGGTCGGGTTTTTCCCGACCGATTCGGTAAACTGGTTTGGTATCCGGTTGGATTCGGTTTCGAATACGGATATGTGTAGACGGATTTGATAGCGGATTCAGTATAGTTAATATCCGATCAAATAGCTTCGGTATTCGTAAATCGGATATTATCTTAATAAAACCCGAATGAATATCCAAAGAACTTCTCCGCACTTCCCTTCCCTTTCCTCGAGTCCTTCCTCTTCCTCGTCTCACTCCGAGCCCCTCCTGCTTCTAGGGTTTAACAGCCCACCTCGCAACCCTCGCCAACTCCGTCGCGTGCTCTGCCCGGATAAATAACTGCACCAAACCAACCCCTCTCTCCCATTTCCCCCCACGCAGTCACGCTTCTCCTCTCGCGAGAAAGGAGGCGGGAGAGACGCACGAGCGGACGGAGGTTGCACTCCACGTCGCCCTCCCATCTCCGTGTGATTCCTACAGTTCAGGTGAGTTCTTTCGCCCGTTCTACTGGCTTGATTAGAAATTCTTTGTAGAAAAGAAGATGGCCAATCCAGTACTGTGCGGAGGAGATTTTACTGACGCTATGCTTTTCCTTCGTTCTATGTAAATTGCTCTGGTGGTTTTGATGTGGATTAATCGTTGTGTCATCGTAAGATTCAGGTATTTCTTCCCCTCTAGGTTCTTGATCCCATTGCCAAGTATTAGGGGTTTAAATCTGCAGGTAGCAGTTCACGGAGGGTGTTAGGTTTTTAGTTCTTGCGGTGGTAATTGCTAGATTGTGTCCACTGGCGACTTGACAAATATTTCGTGTGTTAGTAGAATCTTCCGTGAGGATTTCATGTGTAAAAGTACGAACTTTTAGTGTCTTTTGCTATACATCTGGGCCTCTGAGATTGGTTGTACAATGCCCAGATGGGTGTTAATTAATTCAGGTATATGTCTATGAGAATTTGGTTTTTTTGTTGAAAGCACGAGAATTTGTGCTTGCAAATATGCAACTGGGAATGAATTAAACAAGGAAACTGTAATGGATCTTCTTGTTCCTCACCGAGCAGATCCCATCAAACCATCTTTTGTGATTAACTTTCTGCAGAGCAAAGATAAACAATTGCGAGTTGCAACCTTGTGGTGTATTCTGAACTTGATTTACCCAAAATGCGAGGCCTCATCTACTGGAGTTGTCAGACTCCAAAATACTGGGGTAATTTCACAAGTAAAGCATGATAAATGACCCTGCTTGGATTGCAAGGTACTACCTTCTCTTCCTAGATAAAGTGATATTGAGATAATGCATATTATAATGAGTGTCACAATCACTTCTTTACTTCTGTTTAGATATTAATGTTCATCCATCCTTACTGTTGCTTCTGTCACATTGGCCTGTACGAGTGCTTATACTTTGTACAATGTTGTCCACTAAAATGTATTCTTGATTGTGCTAGAAAAGAGTGTTCTTTACCTTTCCTATTAACAAGCATTTGACATAAGCAGATACACGCTCTAGCCTTATAGTTGATAAGAAAATGCTTTGTCGAAAGTTACTCCTGCAATTCGATATACACATAAGCACTCAAAACGTGTTCAGCTATAAGAATCACCAACAAAACAGAAAAAAGATGACAAGCATGGCTGGTAGTTGGTCAATATCTGTTGATATTGTTCTTAAAAATAACCACAAATTGTTGTTTAGTGTTTAACCTAACACCTCGAGATGGCCCTTTCTTGTGCAGCTCAGGGTACGTATGCTGCTTGAGCTCTGCTTAGACAATGCCACGGATGGTTTCATGTGAGCAGTCGGCATTGCATCCCAGCCATTGAAGTTCACAGAATCATACACAGATTGGGCAAGAAGAATCATATACACGAGAATTTGGGTAGAACATTTTGCACTATTACTGATTCTGCCATTCCGTGCGGAAATCGATATATATCATTAGAAACAAGAGTTCTGATATTCCGTGTGGGTAGAACATGTTGCACTAATACTTGAAGTGATACTTGTGCAAATTAAAAAATATTAGATTGCGTATAGCATACTCAATGAATCCTGTTAAGAGCTCTTAGTGGCATGTAAAATGAGGGGAAAATCTTTGCTGGATTCATACTTATTGTTGGATGCAAGCGTGCAACTATGCAAAAATATTTTTACTCTTGATTTACTCTTCATAAATGGGGGAATACTTTTTTATGCCACAATTGGGGGAATACTTGATTGTGCAGGTGCCTTGTTGAGTGAAGCGTCTTAAGTCCTGTTGCTGTCATGGATATGGAACATTTGATGAGTGCCGTGAATCCTTCATCAGGTTTCAGCCATGCTTTGTTTTAGATAATATAGTTTCATTGCACGGGAAACTCAGAAACTGTTACCGACTGCTTTTCCCTTTGGTACGTCTTGCATAAAAAGGTCTCATACACCATGGGAATGGAACAATGGAGAAAATGAAAGAGCTACAAAAATTAAGGACAGAAACAATGATGCAAACCTGCCATCAAAGCACAGTAAGCAGAGACGAAGTGATCAGATGTCCAATACCACTCAAAAGTGGCAGGTACGCCTCTGTTCTTGATGATCCAGGCCAACTACGTTTTACTCTGGCTCTTCATCTGAATCTTGTGCCCTTTAAGCAATAGTTATAGAAAACATCTAGGGACCAACCCTAGATTGCCGTCGTCACCCACGATGTCGGAGTTCACCGACGACGTGACCCGGCGAGCCGCCAAGGAGGAGGCCAAATGCGCGGCCGATCCTGCTACTGCACGTCTTCGTCAGGACGTCGAACCTGCTACGCTGTTCAGGCTCGCGCCACCCTCCATGCACAGGCGATTGTTGTCCCCAACATCAAGGCGCTCGTCCCGATCGTCCTCGACCAAGCCTCCGCACACTACAGCACGTGGCATGGTCTCATCCTCAACATGCTCGGCAAGTATGAGTTGGATGGTCACGTCCTCTCCGAAGATGACCCCAACCCCGACGATGCAGACTACAAGCAGATGGATTGCACGGTGCGGTCGTGGCTCGAGATGGTCATGATGCCTGGCTGCACCGCTCGCACCATCTGGACGGGCCTCGAGCAACAATTCCTTGGCAACAAGGAGACACGCGCTCTCTACCTCGACGCCCAATTCCGCAACTTCGTGCAAGGTGATCTTTCAATTTCAGATTATTATCGTAAACTCACGGGCATGGCCGATGCCCTCGGGGATCTCGGCGAGCCAGTGAAGGGTCGCACGCTCGTCCTCTCCGTCCTCTGCGGCCTCAACAACAAGTTCGCCTACATGGCCGCACTACTCAAGCGCCAGAAGCCGTTCCTGACTTTCGCCGATGTCTGCTCCGATCTCGTGCTCGAAGAGCTCGCCATGGCCTTCTAGCCGAAGTCCTCGTTGGCTACTCTCGCTGCCACCACGTCCCCTACCCGCTCCCCTGCTCCAAGTGGTAGTGGCGCCCGTCCGGGCACCGGTAGTGGCACGGGCAGTGCGGGTGGCTCAACTCTAGGTGGCTAGGGCACCTCCGGCGGCTCTGCCCCAGGCGGACAGGGATCCTCCTGCGGACGGAATCGGTGTCATGGGCGCTGGCAGGACCGCGCCAACACTGGTTGGCCAACGATGTATAACCCCTGGATGGAAACCTTCAAGGTCTAGCCCGACGCCGCGCCCTCTCGTTCGTGACCGCTGAGGTGCATCATCGACAACCTCCTCTGCACATGCTATTTGCTGCGCTCGGCCTGTCAGGCCTGCCGCCTGCTGTGTCGGCATTTCCGCCCATACCCGACGCCATGCAGCCGTGGACGCCGCTGCCAACGTCGGCCCCGTGGGCGCCTTTGCCGCCACTAGCCATGCAGTGGGATCAAAACACGTTGGCCAACGCGTTCAGCACGATGACGCTCCTGTCGCCGGCCAATAATGAGTGGTACATGGACACGGGTGCTACAGCTCACATGACGTCGAACTCCAGTAATATCCTTGTCTTGTCCCCACCCACGTCATCTTGTCCCTCTAGCATTGTCGTCGGAAATGGTGTTTCACTTCTCGTTATTGCCACTGGCTCCGTGTCTTTTCTTGCTCCTCGTGGCTCACTTTATCTTAATCACGTTCTGGTTGCTCCTTGCATTATCAAGAACTTAATATCTGTTTGTCAATTCACTATTGATAATAATTGTTCCATTGAATTTGATCCATATGGCCTCTCTGTAAAGGACCTCCGGACCAAGAACGTGATCGCCAGGTGCAATAGCTCCTGCCAGCTTTATCCGCTCCACGCGTCGCAGCTTCAGCCTCATGCTCTCCTTGCCAACGGCTCATCTTCCACCCTTTGGCATCGGCGTCTAGGTCATTTGGGTCATGAAGCTTTGTCTAAGCTAGCCTCCTCCTCAGCCATTGCTTGTAATAAACATGTAGCCGATTCCCTCTACCATGCATGTCAGCTTGGACGTCATACACGTCTTCCTTTTGTGTCCTCTAGCTACCGTGTTTCACGACATTTTGATTTAATACACTGTGATTTGTGGACGTCTCCTGTGGTTAGTGTGTCTGGTAATAAGTATTACCTTGTTATTCTTGATGATCACTCACACTATCTTTGGACGTTTCCTCTTCGTCTCAAGTCTGACACCTTTTCCACGCTGGCTAATTTTTTCTCCTATGTCACAACCCAGTTCGGCTGCCCCATAAAGAATGTTCAATGTGATAATGGTCGTGAAGTTGATAACTCTTCAGCATGTCTATTTTTTCTTACTCGTGGGGTGACTCTTCGCATGTCTTGCCCCTATACCTCTCCCAAAGCGGTCGAGTGAACGCATCATTCACACCATTAACAACATTATTCGCTCCCTCCTGTTCCAAGCTAGTTTGCCTCCTAGCTATTGGGTTGAGGCCTTACACACTGCCACTTATCTCCTTAATCACCACCCTACCAAGACACTTGATTTTTCCACACCCCACTTTGCCTTGTTTGGTGTATAGCCTTCTTACTCTCACCTTCGTGTCTTTGGGTGCACTTGTTATCCTAACCTCTCCGCCACCTCACCCCCACAAATTTGCACTGCGGTCTACCCTTTGTGTGTTCCTTGGATACTCCTCTAACCACAAGGGTTATCGCTGCCTAGATTTGTCCACTAATCACGTCATCATCTCTCGTCATATGGTCTTTGATGAAGCTTCTTTTCCCTCCGCTAACAAGGCACCCACTCCTTCATCCGACTTTGATTTCCTCTCGGGGTTTGACCATGCACCTCTTGCTATTGGCACTTATTGTTTTGTAGGTACCCCTCATGCAGCTTCCCAGATTGGCCCTGCTGCCTCCGTTGGTCCATCACCACAGGTCGCTGCCAGCAGAACCGATCCGGCCCCTACGCTCAACGTTGGCTCCATGCATGGCGCTGTGCCTGTTCATGGAACTGCACCCAAGCAGGCCGGCTCCTCCACGCTGGGTGGATCCCCACGTGCTAGCCAGGTGGGTGCGCCCATGCTAGCTCTGCCTGGTGGGTCCCCCATGCCTGGCTCGGTGCAGGCTGGCTCCGCACGTGTTAGCTCCCCGGCTTTGCATGGCGCTGTGCCCGTGCATGGCACTGCACCCGAATAGGCTGGCCCCTCCACGCGCGAGTGGATCTCCATGTGTTGGCCTAGTGGGTGTGCCCGTGCTGGGTCCTCCTAGTGGGTCCCCCATGCTTGGCTCAGCACAGACTGGCTCCGCGCGTGCCGGCTCCTCGGCTGCACCTGGGGCCGTGGTGCCTGCCCGTTTCGACGCGCATGCGGCCGGCTCGGCTGGGCCGAGCGCGCCTGCTGCTCCTCGCCCAGTGCTCCCAAAGGGTGCCATGTCTATCCTCCGGTCTCCAACGATCACACTATGGTGACACGGGGCAAGGTTGGTTACCGGCACCCGGCCAAGATTTTTACACTTCATGCAGCACCAGTCTCTCTACTGCCCAAGAGCTATCGTAGTGCTCTCGTCGATCCCAATTGGCGCGCCACTATGGATGAGGAATTTTCAGCTTTGAAGGCCAATAACACATGGGACCTTGTTCCTTGTCCCTCTGGTGCCAATCTTGTTACTGGCAAATGGGTTTTTCGTCACAAGCTTCATCCGAATAGGTCTCTTCATAGATACAAGGCACGCTGGGTTCTCCGAATGTTCACTCAGCGTCTTGGCATTGATTTTGGCGAGACTTTCAGTCCAGTTGTTAAACCGGTGACAATCCGTACTGCGCTCAACATTGCTCACTCTCAGGGATGGCCTATTCATCAGCTTGATGTGAAGAATGTATTCCTGCATGGCGCTTTGACAGACTGTGTATTGTGTTCAACCATCAGGGTTTGTTGATCCAAAGCATCCAGATTATGTCTACCGTTTGAACAAGTCCCTCTATGGTTTGAAACAGGCACCTCGGGTATGGTTCAGTCGATTTGCATCTCACATTCTCTCTCTTGGTTTTACTATGGCCAAATCTAACTCGTCCCTGTTTATTTATCACCGTGGAGATGATACAGCATATTTGTTGCTCTATGTTGATGACATTATCTTGGCTGCCTCTTCAGTGCGTTTGCTTCATCATGTCATATCAGCACCGCAGCAGGAATTTTCTATGAAGGATCTGGGTACTTTACATCACTTTCTTGGTGTCACGGTATCTACTGTGGGCTCTAGTTTGTTTCTCTCGCAGCGCCAGTATATCTTGGATGTTGTTGAGCGCGCTGGCATGTCAAATTGCAAGCCCTGTACTACACCCATTGATACAAGCTCCAAGGTATCCAGTTCTAATGGTGCTCCTGTGGCTAATCCCACTCATTATAGAGCTCTGGCTGGAGCTCTCCAGTATCTTACTTTCACACGGCCAGATATTACTTATGCAGTTCAGCAGCTGTGTTTGCATATGCATGATCCCCGAGAACCCCATTATAATTTGATCAAGCGCGTGCATGCTATCTTAAATGTACTTTGGATTATGGCTTGGTACTTCATCGTACAACTATCTCTTCCTTGGTGGCTTACTCCGATGCTGATTCGGTCGGCTACCCTGACACTCGTCGGTCAACTTCTGGTTATGGTGTTTTTATTGGTGATAATTTGATTTCCTGGTCTTCTAAGCGCCAGCACACTATCTCTCGCTCGATGCGAATCAGTCTTGTCTTTGTTACTAATGTTGTCATCTGAAACGAGTTGGTGCGCGATTATACGGAGCTTCACCTTTGTCCTTTGTAGCGCGCCACACTAGTTCATTGTGACAATGTAAGTGCTGTTTATCTCTCCACCAATCCCGTGCATCATCAGCACACGAAATATGTTGAGATTGATCTTCACTTCATTCGCGAATGAGTGGCGCATATCTTGTCCGTGTTCTTCACATTCCCATGACTTCACAGTATGCGGACATATTCACTAAGGGATTTCCGTCGTTTGTCTTAGCGAGTTCAGGACCAGTCTGAACGCCCGTCCTCCTCCCGCTCCGACTATGGGGTGTTAGACTATATTTAGTTAGTTTCTATCTCCTGATTGGTTGAGATTGTTTCCTATTTTCTAGCACCATCCTTTGCCGTGATTTGCTCCAATTCCACCGGTGTTATTCCATAAACCGTGTTGGTTGATTTGGTATGCACTTGGCTATATATGCAACGTGTGTACCACCGTTCAATACATTGCATTTATTTGCACTATCATGGTATCAGAGCCAAGAGGTCTCGAGTTCGAAACCCGGTTGGCGCAGTTCAAAAAAAATAATTGCAGCACACTTCTATTCCACGTCTTAGGTCTGAGAGAGCATACATGTGAGGAGGAGTATTGAAGTATAAGTGAATTGTCTATATTTTCTCATCAGCTTAAGCTTTTGGGTGAACTGGTTTGTGTATGTAACTCAATACTTATACAGTAGCTTCGGTTGCATTGATCTTCTTCAGGGAAATTGTCCGCCTCCACGGCCCGCCGACCTCCATTGTCAGCGCTCGCGACCCCATCCTCAATAGCACTCTTTGGCGTGAATTGTTCCGTCTCATCCGGGGTCCAATTGAACTTCAGTTTCACCTTTCACCCCCAGTCAGACAGGCAGACGGAAGTGGTGAATTGCATCATCGCCATGTATTTTGGTCCATATCAGATTGTTCACCGCATGGGAGCTGTGGCTTACAAGCTTCGTCTTCCAGATGGTGCCCATTTGCACGACGTCTTCTATCATGGGCTGACCCCTGCCGCGTTAGTTTCCTTCCCGTGGGAAACTATAAGAGGGATGGCCGCACCTCGATCTCTTCTGAACTTCCCCTTCCGGCTGTTTTCTATTCCCTCTGTTCAGTCGTGGGAACTTCTATCACGGCGCCTCCTCGACGTTCATACTTCCATCCTCGCCATTGCCCACACCTCCGCTACCACCTGAGATCCAACCCTATTCATATCAGTTGATGTGTTTTGTCTTGGTTTTTTTTTTGTGCGTATCTGTGTTTCTGCTGCAGGCGTATATGATGTTTCACTCTTCCTTGCTACGATGTGCTGATTGGTAGAAGGGAACGGGCCTTGCCAGCCTCTGCAAGGGGGACATGCACTTGCGATGAAACACACAGATCCTGCAGTTACTCAATGCAAGGAGCTGACAGCTCTACAACAAGAGCCAACGTAACAGCTGCGTAGCTTGTTGCACACAGTAAATTTCAGCTCCAGTTACAGGCAAAACAATTCACAAGCGGCACAACCGCACAGGTACTCACCATGTGGCACTGTATACTAGCACATCCCTAAAATAGCCATTAATTTACAATATGGTGCCCAAATCACAAGCTTTTACACGTATAGTAATGTATTTATCTTTACAAGATTCTTTACCCTGTCACCCCACCACCTAAGCACATTACATTTCCTGCTATACCTCCTCTTCTGCATCAAATGGCGACTACAAGCTACAATCTCATGCTCTTTTAGGCATGTTATTCTGCCACAAGGAGTTACAAATGCTGCCCGCCCCCCCCAAATCTTGCGTCCATGGTCCTGATGTACGAGCATTCAGGCCACAAAATCATGCAGAAGAGGCGAATGCTCGAACCGTTGCCGTTGATCCACCTGGTTCATCGGTTCGTAGTCTGAAGATGCAACGCCGACACCAAGAGGAGCAGCAGCATTGTACATGTCGTCGTCGCCGACGCCGGGGAAGTTTGGCTGGGCATTAGGAACTGAGAGGCTGCCGCCAGAGTGCTGCAAGCCCAGCGTCAGCGATACGTTGCCATTGCCGTACCTCCCAAGCTCTGCCAAGTGGTAGGCCATGAACCGTGCGTTCTCGTCTGGGTGCTGTGCGACGACAGCCTTGTGAAGGAGGAGGCCACCATCCGCTTCACCCGATCGCTGGTCCTTCATCATCAGGTTCATGAAACTGTCATCAGGGTTGGCCTCATTCTGGAAGCCAACAGGTGCCCCGCCAACATTCATGGCCCCGATGCTGGCTCTCGACTCGCTTAGCTGGTTGGTTTCACAAACTCGAGTCCTAGCGCTCTTCAGATCTTCCTTTTCTTCGGAAGATGCCGCCTTGTCCTTACTTCTTGGCGCATTGTCAGAGGAAGAGTTGGAGTCTTGCTCCAAATCACCAATCTCTTCTTTGTACATGTCTTCAATCATTGGTTTCCAAAGGCGGACACGAGCATTTATGAACCAATTCGAAATCTGGAGAAGCATGAAACAGTCAAAAAATCGGATTCTTGAAGAAACACAGGTAGCTTCTGTAGAGCAGAACGGAAGTAAAACTTCTGATGTTTATGCTGTGCATGGACAGAAGCAGTAGCACTGTGTAATGATAGAAACATCAGAGACAAGTATCACTATTTGGCTGAACAGCCTCTAGCATCTGCATTCAGGTTTCATGCACACAAACGAAAATAATTATATGATACTAATATGTCCATACAAATTTGAACATCATATATGGATCAGTGATTCAGTGCAGGAAAAGACAGACAATATTACCTGACTCCTTGTCAAGCCAGTCTGCCTTGCTAGCATCAACTTTTCAGAATCTTTTGGGTACCTGAAAAATTGTTATGAAGAATGATAAGAAACAAGAACAGAGGATTATTGGAAATAACTGTATAAAGGATGAAACTTACGGATGAAGGAAGTGTTCAAAAAGCCAAGCGCGAAGAACTGTAACAGAATTTTCAGGCAGTCCCCTCTGTGGCCTCCAAGCGTTTTGTGGAATCATGCCATACTGCTGGAAAGCTCGCTGTTGCCTTAGCTGCTGATCGATGTACCGGAGACGAATTAATTTGCCCTCCTTGCCAGACGAATTTTCCTCCTCACCAAGCTTCTTCCTGATAACATTGATCTGATCATTGATAGCATCCTTCAAGCATCGGAAGTGTCGTGAGATTGTCTGAAGAGCAACTGCAGTGTAAGGCTTGGTAGATCCGGGCCCAGCTACCACATCAAAAGATGAAACCACGGTTTGCATTTGGTGGTAATAGTGCTTGTATTTCCGGTCAACCTGAAATATATTTTGCACAGTGTTAAAATGATTTACTATCAAGACAAAAAAGAAGAAGTTCTGCACAATGCTACATTCTTACTGGATAGAAGATTTGTCAATCTTATCCAAAATCTGCCATAAATTTGCTAACATAACTTTGCTAACAGCAACTGTCAATTAAAAACAAATTGGTGCTGCACTTTAATTTAAGAAGAAAAGTACAAGACAGCAGACTAACAGAGTCACCCACCTCATCTAACATCGCCATCAGTTTTGCCATCTTGTTCTGAAGCTCTTGCTTCTCAGCAGTGGAAAGCTCAGGTGCCGCATTGGCGCCAGATTCTTGCGGGTTAGAAGATACGCCCTCACTTTTTGGCCCTCCATCAGTCTCTTTGCCACCTGCTTTCCCTGCTTCATCCTGCTCTTTCTGAGCTTTCTGTTTTATACTCTTCCAAACATTCACGACCTCATCGAGCAATTCTTGTGCTGCCTTCAGATACCTTGAGTTCCGGATTGCGCGTGAGGCATCAGATTGAATATTCTTCATGCGGATGTTGTCAACTCCAAGGCTGTCAAGGTAAGAGTGCGGCGTCAACATGTCTGGTTTGATAGACCAGTACGGTAAGGAAGGTGCCAGGATTTGTGTGTTGAGGCTCAGAGATAGCCCTTGGCCTTGCACCGACGGGACATTTGATGAGCTGTGGTTGTTCAGAACACCAAATTCAAGCTGCGCACCATTGTGGGCATCGTCATGGATGAGTACGGCGCCACCACTCTGTGCCGCATCCATCATACGCATCAGCATCTCATTTTCATGTCTTTGAGAGGACCGAAAGAGCGCTGCCCCTGGTGGGAAGCAAGCATGTCAGACTCCCTTGCGGATGAGTCTTGGGACATTGCTGAAGGATGACCAGGGCCAGGCATCTCCATGCAATTCTGCTGAGGCTGCAGAATGCCGCTGAACTCCGTGTATGGTCCAGAAGACGGATTGTTCAGATAAACCAAGTTACCTAGAGCTGATGGCGCCGGATACGACGCACTGCCCGGGTCTCTTGAGTACATGTTTTGGGAGTCTCTTTCAACACCAGGGCTCGAGTAGTAAGTAGCCATCTCACAGTTCTGATTACTTACTGATCGAGATTACTGCAAAAGCATATATGTGTATGCAGAACCAGCTTTGATGTTGACTCGATCGAGTTTCAGCAGAAGACCAATATTTACCAGATTAAAGATTTTCTCTAGCAACTCGCCTGCACTTGAGTGAAATGAAATGGATTGATAAGAAATTCCAATAAAGTTCAAAATTTGAGTGAGGATTTTTTTTTCTATGAGATAGCAAATGGTACAGTGCAAGTGTTTGTAAAGCAGTTCAATGAAAGATGTTCAAAACACTCTGCACACAAAAAGTTTAACAAAGCAACTTATTCTGTAGGTGCAGCAGAAGCACTCAGAGGCCAGTCACAAGTAAGAAATCAGAATTGAGGCTCAGGATCAGGCTCAGTTTTGGCAGGATTTAACCCTGTCTGGTAGATATGCAGTGTTCTGCAAAATTTTGCTCGATAAGTGGGATAATATAGGAACTGACAATGTGACATGCCGATTTGCAGACTAAAGGCACAAGTGGTCCTTCAACTTTCAGATTGGATCAAGGAAGTTTTGGGCTTTGTGCTCCTCCTTTGTTATCAAGATAACAAGAATATATGCTTGTGAATTTATCTTCTTATACCAGGATAAATAATCGGACAACATACAAGAACCAAAATCAAATAAGTGCACCAATAATTTTTTCTTCCAAAAAGTACATGGATAAAACCATGTTTTTGAGGAAACCACAGTACCACGAAAAGGATAATTGCATGGATATTTTGAGTTCGAACAAATGACTCAGTGAGTGCTGATCATTTATCAGAGTACCTTGTTGAACAAATTGACTGAGACTCCTCAAATATTGCTTCACCAGCGCGTTATCGATATGAACGCAGCTTCGTAATCAATCTGCAAAAAGAGATAAAAGTACTTAGCCTACTTGCTTGCAGTTTGAAAGAGATTCTGTTTGAAAACTAGATTTTATAATATGAAAGAGATGGAACCAGCCTTGTTTCAAAAAGAAAAAAAAAATAAAGAAGGAAAGGAAGAGGTGGAACCAGGAGAAAACTCCGAGGCAACAAGTTTGCTGTTTACAAGCTACAGAATAAAGGAAGCACTTAATTTTTGATGAAAAAGAGGTAAGATTTCCATAGCATAAAGCATATATAGTGCAGTAACTCAACACAAGAACCACCACAATAAGGTAGCAGGAAACAGAGCTTTTAAAGAGCTTGGTTTGCATGCAAGCATCAAAGGAAGAAAGAAAAAGGCTTTTGAGAATTTAGCCAGCAATCACAAAGACACCTCCATATATAAGCTCAAATTATAGGCCAACAAACCAAACTGAGTTAGTTGCCAATTTGAGAAGAAACACACAATTCAAAGAAAAACAGCCATGAGTTGTGAACCCAAGAAGAGATCTTCACAAGCATATCTATACACCAAGAAAGGCAAGAACTTTGGTGAGTACATGTCACCTCAAGGTCAAAAAGGACCTTCTTTTCTCCTGAGCTTTCGATTCAAGACCATCTCACAGGTCATACCCAACACAAATCCCGAAACACCAAAGGGAAGGAGCTCAAAATTCAGAGATAAATAGCTGTACCCTACTTTACTAATACATGAAAGCGAGAGCTGCTCAGAATTCCAAGAAAGCCTTGTGCAACGACATGAACAAGAACACCATAATTCAGTAAATTTCATCGTCGAACTGAAGCAAGGAAGGGCAAAGAACAGTGAGTCATACATGCAGGGAATAAGCAAGTAATTCTTTGCTGCTGCCGCAACAAGGAGGAGCAGAAGGTACAAGGTAAGGTAATAAGAAAATGGGAGGAGAGACCTGAGGTGTGCGCCTCATGGGGGGCAGGCAACAAGGCAGGGATTGCCACCACACCACCAAAGCTGATCTTCAGACTATGGGGAGGAGAGGGGAGAAGGATAATCGATCCTCCCAATATGGGGACAAAATCGGATCCCGAGATTAAAATAACAATCTCAAAAGGAAAAAGAGCAAGAGAGGCTCTCTCTCCCCCCCCTCTTTCTTTATTTCTCCCCCTAGCAGTTAGCAGTAGCACACCCTCCTCTCTAGTCTCTCTCTCTCGCTCTCTCTCCTCTCCTTTGCCTAAATAAAAAAGCTCACACCACCCACTAACAACAGCACCAAATATGGAATAATGTGTGCCTCCAAAAGAAATTGTTTTCCTCCTTTATTAGTTGCTGTTGAGCAGGATTATACTGACTGGGGAGGCTTTCTTTAACTGAACTCCTCTCAGCTGTTGCTGCTTAAGAGTTATTTGCTGGTGCAACCACCGCAAGTTTCGGCTACTTGTCGAGTTGTTTCTTTACGATAAAGCCTATGCATATACATGCACCTTGTGCTGCTAAACATAAACATATTCTGCAGTAAAAAGTTCAGAGTTTTATTCTTTAAGAAAAGTTCAGAGTGTCTTCAGAGATTGAGTTGAAGATCTACTGTTCTATCTTGCCCTCATCGACCACCGTTCACGCACCATTGCATTGCGAATTTGCAATTCCAAGAAAAACTGGAGTACTACTGGCTAGTGCATTTGCTTTTTATTTCATGAAATCATTTGAGGGCAAAGACATGGAGGCAAAAGGATTTATCACGTGTGACATCAACCCCCCCAATGAGAGAGCCCAAAAACAACTAGTGGTGGGGCACGGGAGCGATTTCTCTTCGTTGGGTTGGGTTGGGTGGTTCATGTGGTCCACGAGCTTACGCGATGGCACGGGTCCACCAAACAAACCTCCTCTTCCTCCTCCCTTGTTTCTGCACCAAATTGGATTGGAGTTGGAGAGGTGGTGTAAGTCTTTGAAACGAAGGCCTTGAATTCCTGAATTGAATTCAATTGAATTCAAAGCCTGCAAGTGAACAGTGCAATGGCAGCACCCCAGCAACATATCTGTTTGTGGCAGGTGCAGAGAACATGGACAGATTTAGGCAAAATATGCTTGAGCAAGGGGTAGTCTAGAATATTCCACTACACAAAACCAAAGTTCATGCTGAATAGTCCAACATGCAAGCCAAAATCTTGCGCAATTGTGTGTGTTGTAGTATCATTGGCTCCGTTCATACTGGCTTCTGGCTTCCAAAATCCAAAAACCGAAATGAACTCGTTGGTTTGTTAATTTCGGTTTTTTAGCTTTCTTGCTTTTGTCTTTTTTGCATTGTCTGTAAAGATATAATGATATTTTTATTTTTTCTTTAATTAAATGACTCATAAAAAACTATCTACAGTGTAATTTCAGTCAATAACCGGAAGCTAGAAACCGCTAAAAAAAACCGGCGCCATATTCTTCCTAGCAGTCTATTTTCACATGCACTACAGTGTTCGGTCTGCAATGGACCATTTGACCTCAATTTTAGAGTTACTAGTATATATCAATCAGTTTCAAAAAATCTTACTGCAATGTAATTGCATCTACAGTATAAAACAACAACAACAATATTGTCGTAAAAAAGAACCAATCTTTACTGGCTTACACCTTACGGTGAAGCTATGGGTGTTGCCTTTTCTCATTGTGACCACGTAGCCACCGTATAACCTTGTGGCCTTGGTACACGAGATCCGTAATTTAGACATAAACCTGACGTTTCCAACGAATCAGAACAGAGATAGCGCTAATTAAGTGTGCTTGCTAATGGTGGTTAACCTGGTAACCTCTCTTCAAATCGAAGGTAGGAGGGTGCACTGCGATGGGCTTGATGTGCACACATTGAGGTTGGGAGTGGGCGCTGTGGTTAGGGAATAAGGGATGGACGCAGCTCAGCCCATAACAACCAGTGGGTGCACCTAAGTCAGATCTAACCTGCTGCTTGTCTTACACTTCAAATTACAAATCCATCCCTACCTCCTCTTGCTGCTGCTGCTGCTGTCTACAATTCCTTTTTATCCTACTACTGTCTAGTGTCTACTACCCCCTCTCCTTTTTTACTTTCTTGTAACCACCCACTAATTGTCTGTTTTCACTTTTTAGCTTGTGACACTACTAAACAAAACGTTATCATAGACGGTTGAAAAACGTCATCACAGACGGTTGCGTGATCTGTCTGAATTGATAGGTCGGTAATGATACGAGATCATCATAGACGGCTCGAAAGCCGTCTATGATGTAAATATCACAGATGGTTTTTAACTACAAACCGTCTGTAATAGTTGCTTATCACAGACGGTTTTTCTTAAAAACTGTATGTGATAACTAAATATTATAGACGGTTTTAACTACGAACCGTCTGTGATATGAACTCTACATAGACGGTTTCACAAAACCGTCTGTGATGTTGCGTCTACTAATAGTATTTCTGTAGTAGTGTGAGGATAGCATATTTTGAGCATGACAGTTCAGTCAAAATGCACAGATTGTAAGGAGCTTTTCTTTTTTGCAAAATTTATTGATTATAGGGGCAGTCAGAACTCATATTTCGCATCCTAATATCAAGATGTAGAAGATGATACATCTATGGATGTTTGTAGCACTAGCAGTACACATAAAAAACTGCAAAAATACGACAATAGATAAGTACATGATTGAGTGATATGTAACCTGCATGACAAATCTTATGGTGCCGTGTTAGGGAAGATACACACTTACATTGGCTGTTTTGTTTTTCAGGGCGTACATTACAGGAGGAGGAGTTTCCTTGCAAGCATCCATTGTTGATATCATATTAAAATGGGTGGGTTTAAGATAAAATAATCGGCATGATTAGTTTAATTGATCGGTAAGTTCTCCCCCCAACCTTGGTCTAGCTAACTGATGGCCGTTTATGGTTTCCTTTCATGCTAATTAAACAAGAACACCCATGAAACTGCCATCAAACTCCCAGCCACAGTAAACTACTCGATCTATACGCAGAGGAAATTGATTTCTTTTCTCAATGGTAAGACATGGCGATAGAAACTAGTTACGAAGAGCTATCACTCTACAGTAGTGACGATTTATTTTATTTCAGGAAACTGTCACTCACTTTCACCCGCAACTTCCGATACTCGCTTTTGCAAGAAGTGCTACGACGTGTCAGGATGCGTTATCACCTATCAATTTGTAATTAATTCTGTTTGCATGAGAAATTTAGACTCTATTTAAAAGTGCTGTGACTTTTTGCTTTTAGTTATGACTTTTGACTTTCGACTCGCGTTGAGAAGTCATTATATTTGAAATGGCTTCTACAAAAACTCTTACAAACAGTTTATAGAAATCGTCCTGAGAAATCACTCCATTCCAAAAAAAAAAATCGATTTTTAAAAACCAAGAACCAGTTCAGGACAGAGTCCAAGGCTCATTGCCTAGCTTAGGTGTTGCTGAGGTAGGAGTGACGTGTGCTGATTAATTAATGTTAGCCACACAATGGTAGGGAGTAGGGGTTGCTGTCATGGTCCTTGAATTTAGGTGGGGTGCTGTTTCTGCTTGCTTACTCAGCCTTCCTTAACTATTTTTTTTTCCCAACGCATTTGCCGGTATCTTCCTCACTGATTGCTTTCAATCACAGAAGCTTCTCTTTGAATTAGGTGGCCGCCGCTTAATGGACAAATTAATCTTGGCTCTTAAACCTGTGAGCTTATGCTAGTTCTAGGCTCAATCAGGACTCGTCTGCATGATTTGGTTTCCCTGCTCGAAGCAAATCTTGTTCCATGCTTCAGACAGATCTGCAGAAGAATCACATATAACCTAAGCGTATATGTATAGTGATGTGTTTTCTTATCTAGGCTTACAACAATATTTTAAACTCACTGTAGAGGTGTTAATGTGTGGTTTTTTTTTAGAAAAAAAAACTTGCTGTAGAGTGTGGAGAGGAACAGAAGTATATTATGATTATGGTTAATTGACCATTGCCATGCAATTGCGTGTTAAACAGGTGTGTGAAAAGAGAAAAACATTTGCATCGTTTGTTTCATGCTGTGTCAGTTTGTAAATGACTCTGGCGACGTACAATCCACGGTATAGACCATGGACATTACAAATATTGGGATAAAATCCAAAGTCCACATATGATTAACTTAAACCGACTTAACCAACTAGATCACCATCGAGTTAGTATATGCTATTGTTGTCTCAACCATATCATCCAAACTACCAAACAGTTACATATTGCGATGCTTGCAGCCCAGAGGATTAGAAACCTCTAGACAATGTACTGATTGTGCTCTTATTAATGTAGCTACACCTGTACAAACAAGTCTTCTCAAATGTTGACTAAACAAATGCTAAAGTGTTTGTGCCACACAAGCAAGATCAAGCTTTTTATTTGTTTCTTATTATTTATGAGGGAAGTCTCACAAGAAATTAATCGTGTTGTTTAATTCAGCTTGGCAGCTCTAGGTGAGGGTATATCCATCTTTGAACATGCAGAGAGCTATCGAGGATCTTCGACTGTGTCAAACCCTAAAGTATGTCCAAACCATAATTTACCTATCGATGAACAAATTCTAAAACTGAATTTCAGCTAATTAGTTTGATTAGGTTCAGAACTTTGGCAAGGCATTCATTCCACCAACTTTTAATTAGCATCTATAAACGAGCTGTGATATGATGCTAAGCATCTGATTAAATAAATTACTTTGTCTAGCTCTGCCAGAAAGCAAATTTGCTATACTGGGACGTTGTCACCGTCTACTTTCTTTACCCTCTCAAAACGTATGTGAAAAAGAGAAGCAGGGAGACATGCATATTGCTTGTGTCCTTTCGATGACTTACGACCAGTCAAGTACATTCTATCTGTCCATAAGTTAGCTTCCAGATGTTAAAACAGCTAGTACATATCATGGTGCGTGTACATGTCAGTCATCAACGAAACCGACCTAACCATTCGGCGTCTCTGTCGATCATACATCTTGGGCGCAAAAAATACATGGAAAGCTCCTGCTGGAAAGAGACCAACATGACAAGCTTCGGCAACTCCTAGGCTTAAGACAGCAGCTTTCGTTGCATAGACGGTGATAGATGCACGTAAAAATGCAAGCAACTGAAACATCAGACAAGTAACGCACGAGTAGAGCTATCCTTGTTCATGTCAGTCATGCACCCAAGAATAAGTTTTGTGACCGAGACACCTCTCTCTGTCTTGCTTCCTTTCTTTTTGAGCAGCACATCACTTTAATCATGGATATATGCACTTCCTGATGCTACTGTAGCTCCACAGTTTATAGCAAGAGAATTTCACAATCAGAAGATTTACTTGTTCAGTGCTCTACTAGCACATGAGTAGATGGAGGCAGCTGCCCTACATGAATGCATGTATAGTAGTAGTACCATGCGTGTCAAGGACAAGGAGCATAGGCATTTTGCACTTCTGCATTGGTCGAAGCTTTCTTCTTTGTTCAGTGCCTAGAACCCTACTGGGATTCTTGGCCTTTTCAGTGGCAAGTACACTGTGCATGTATACACCAAGGAGGATAGGATGCCACTGTTGTTCTGCCCTGTCAGCATATACTTCTCAACAAATTTGCCCATTGATCTGGCCCTCCATCTGTGGCCTAGTGCTGTGAGTAACCCCATAGCCTTTTGGAGAAAATCTTTTGTTGGTTCTTGCACATGTTTGGCACCTAGCGCAGGACAGAACTCTGAAGGAATTTGAGTTCTATATGTGCTACTAAATACTAAACATTTTTAAGTCCTGACAATAGAACATTAACTCTTGTCTAAGGCGTTGGACAAGGACATTCAACAATACAGACAACTTTCCCTAAAATCCAGGAGGAACAGGGCATCATTCAGCTTGATCCACTCGGTATTTAAACGCCACTGTTTCAGCTGATCTAATTCTAGTTGTTTCGAAACCACTGCTCATTCTATTTAGAATAAAAACCTAATTATCGTGCCTTACTCTCAAGTCTCTTAACTGACCTGGATATACCCATGTACTTCGACTCTTCAGCCTTAGACAGACTAGCATCTTTATCCCTTGGACTGAAGGGCACACAGGCCCCAATTTCTCAATGGAACCAGAAACAAAGCTTTTACAGGGCTACTGGAAAACCTTGGATATTATTTATGGGCTCTTCAGACCTTGTCCAGGTCCATCAGAACTCAGATGATCAGAAGGTGCAGATGCACTTAAAATACGTTGCAGCTCTGCTCTGTTCATCACAACATTCTGTTAAGAAGGCAAGGTAGGGGTTGCAGCTATCAATTGCAATCTGACTACCATTATAGCATGTGCCTCCAAAACCTGGTGCTGGAAGCAGGGCAGAAAAAAGTTGTTGATACAGAGATGCTGACTTGCTCAGAGGCCCCATAGACACTATCAATGGGCCCAAATTGATCTGAGCACCCGGCTAGAGGGCTTTGTAGGCAGGCATATATAGCTTCAGCAAGACCAGGCACCATTGCATTTACATGGACAGGTTCAATGCATGGGTAGTAGTAGTAAAAGAAAGGACACAACATCAGACTAATGAACAACTGCTACAGGGATCAACTCTCCGATGAGAACTCAGAGAAGTTGACAGTTTCTGTAGAATTCTACGGTGGAGACTGCACCGGATCGTCTTCCCAAACATTCAATTATTAGGCGCCTATTACTAAAGCATTGCTAAAGCCGGCCTTACATCAGATATATGATCTCTTGTATTTTGCAAATGGTTAGGTGCCTACTAAAGTGTCCAATTCAACAAGCAGAGGTATCTATCGGGCATGCTGGTATCATGCTACTCTTTTCTCATTTGTTTGGATACTAGCTAGGTTAGGGTTTATATTGTCCATTTGTCGATGATGGGTGCAAAGTTCTCTTTGCACCTTTGCTAGTACATATAATATAGTGCGTAGGGATTGGATTTTGATATTGCCAAAAGTATGTGAATGAGCTTGGTGGAAACTTAGATTAACACCACTTGCCAAGAGCATGTGTCATCAGTGACGGATCCAGAATAATAATAACACAGGAGCCTCATGCTATATGTATGTACCTATCAACTCATCTATCAATAATATAGTAGATAGTAATATGTTTTAAATTTTGTAACATCAATTAACTTCATGACAAAACTCAATGGTAAATAACTATTTGTTAGACAACTTATCAAAATTAAGAAACCAACTATTATTGAAGGATCTAGGGTGAATATGAGAACAAAATATGGTTAGCATCGGGAAAAAACATCTGGCCCTATTGCCTACAAAATAGATAACAAAACAATAAGTGAGTAAAATTTCAAGTAAAAGACAAGTAGAAGAATTACAGAATAATCGAATGAAGTGAAGCAAATCACATTTTATAGTTGATTTAGATAACTTCTCAAGTTTTGGAAGTGATCTATTATAGAATCATTGGTAACTCCCTCTATTTCACATTTCTCCATATAGCAGATCCAATGTGATTGTGTAAAGCTATTTTCATAATTTTCATGACTAAAAAGCATCTCTCAACTGTAGCAGTGACGACAGGTAAAACTAGTGCTAACTTCAAAAGTCAATAAACTAAAGGATAGCAAAAGTGACTCCTTGTCTCAACCATTACCTGAGAAAGTTCATTAATGGTCTCTATGTTGGAGAAGCTATCATCTACTCACACATCAGCAATCTAGAGGCGAAGATGATGGTTAAGATCCCTCAAATCCCCATAATTAAAATTATTGGGATAAAACTTAGTTAGCTTCATCAAATGGTCCAAATTAAAATCACATAATGATCCTCTTGGACTCAAAGAAGTTGAGCAAACATGCAATTCAGAAGTTACCTCATTGAAGCGACTATTGAACTCTTGAAGTAGCCAATCAAAAACAATATTGGAACAATCTACCTTGCAATGACGCTTATTGGTAATTTTAGTTTTTTGGTCGTGACTTCTTTGGATTTACATACACTTCTTCCATGTCCAATTTATGAAATATCATGCTTATCATAAAAAGGCATACGCTTCGCCTAGAACAAAGTCCCACCCATGTTGTCTAAGCTCACCCAAATGGCCTTTGGTTGATTTCACACATTTAATTGTATTCACAATATCTTAATCCTTCCGTGTAGAATTAATGACAAGGTGTTTGTGATTATTAAGATAATCAATATTAGATGCAAATAAAACACAAAGTCAAATGATTGAAAATATACAAGAAGACCCCATGCTTGACTTCTATTTGTGTTATCTCTATCTCCTTCCACAAATTCGCAATAAGCTCTATCTTTTGACTTACTATACTCAAGCCAACTGCCATAGTGTGGATGCATTTGTTGGCAAGGTGTATACCCGTCGTCCGCGATAGCTAGCAAAGTCTCTAGTAGTGGCCATAGCTAGACAAGGTGTGGAGGCAAGGGCGACAACGCCTGGACATGATACAATGGTGGCTACGACAAGAATTGAGTTTGCAAATGATCATGCAGAGGAAGTTTGATGCACTTATGCAGTGTGACTTCACAAATAAGTATTCGGAAAGGATTAGTGATATATATATATATATATATATATATATATATATATATATATATATATATATGTGTGTGTGTGTGTGTGTGTACTTACACACGAAAGTTACTCTTAGTATTAGTATGATATCTATATTAGTTAATCTATATTATGTGTGCTATCTATTATAGACTCCTTGTTAGGAAGGCTCTAGGTTATATAAAGGAGACCTGTTGCTATTGAAGGAAGGCAATAAAGAATCTATGCAACAAACTCTCAGCCGCCACACCTCCATGGATCTGGAAGACAAGAAGAAGCTGAGTGATATCTGGCAGATGTTGGAGAAGATGAATTTGACCATTGAAAGGGTCAATAACCTGGAGAAGGTTGTTGACAGGATGCATGTCGAGACCCGAATATGTAAATTCGGACTCTCTGTGTAAACTGCACTAGTCCAGGATCACGCTAGTGCACACAGTCAAACATAAATGTAATCACAACTATACACACGAATAAAATAAAAGAAAAACTCAAATATCAATAAATCTCAAAAGGTACGACCTTATAGTCAAGCTTACAATAGACTAGCCCGAAGGGCTTTAACAAAAACTGCGCAGCGGAAATTCAAAATAAAGCGTAGTGGCCAATCGATAAGCCCACAGGCTATCGAGTGGAGAACAAAGCCTAATCCGTGAAGTCGTCGAAGTACTCTCCTTCTGGAACCTCCTGCTGGTGATACTCCTCTTCCTTAACTGAGCAACATTGAGCATAAAGCTGTGAGTACATTGGTATTCAGCAAGTCGTTTGTAACAAATGAATGCAGTATAGTATGCAAGGCTTACCAAAGGAAGGCTGAAAGGTTAATTTGCATAAATGACAGTTGAAAGTAAATATAGTAAATAGATTGAAAGCGAACTTTAAGTAAAACAATAATAAATAAATAATCAAAAGAATTGTAATAAACCACTTATAGACCTCCCATCTATAAGCTAAACCAACCATTTATGAACCTTCCATTCATAAGCTAAACCAACAGTAAATTAACCGTTCACTGTCTAACTACAATCCACCAGTTTTCGAAAATAACTATACCTCGTGTGAAATCACCGAGCATTGTCCATGACCGAGGACGCGGCTATTCGAATAGTTTTACACTCTGCAGAGGTTGCGCAACTGTACCCACACGATGTGATTAGCCTCGGCCTAAGGAAATCACAACAAGGCATTTACAATGTTCAGTTACAACTCAATCTGCCCGCTAGGATTTCGCATCACACCCCCCTCTTGCGCCACATGGAAATCAGCAACCATGTTCATCTCAATAGCAAGATTAAATCTGAAACATCCTAAATTAATCAGCCAGGTCCATCCCATACTAGACATATAGTTTGCACGGTAAAGCTCAGATCAATAGCGCACAAAGTTAAGTCTTTACGTCTACCCAGGCGAGATTACCACATCCCTCAAAATGCTCCAACACTTACCCCTTTACTGCACGATCACTCGCCCAAGTGCAAAACCAGTTTTATATAACCACACCAATGACACACCAATGCCATGGCCCAAATGTTAATAAACATGACACCAACCACAGTTACATATCTTATTAAGTCAAATTGATAGTTCACATGTGATGATAAACCCAATCGTAAATTAAGCGAGGCTAAGCATCTAATTGTACAACCCATGTGATAAATAATCTAACATCACTAGTATATTTCTCAACCTATGGTGACAATGGTATCATGGCATTCTAAATTATCAAGGAGAGATGAATTCAATTGGGACGATAACTACTAATACAAGGGTTTGAATAAAAATAGCGATGCAATGCAATTTAAAATAAAATAATTAAATAATAGATTACAAATTGAGTTCAACATGATCAAAGGACATGACTTACCTTGGTTATGCTCAGCGAGGAACTCCTGGTCTTCGGGCGTAGATCCTACTCCTCCGGAATTCAAATCTAACGAGAGAGAAAACGACTGAAACAAGAAAACACATAAAATGATAATCCAATGAACTCCAAAAATTATGAAACCAGAACCAAAAGCTAGAGTTCAATTTTAGATTAATTTAGAAAAAAGAACGAGGTCAATCGGAGCTAGGACGGAGGAGAACGGGCTCTCAGAAAATAAACCCTAAAGAAATTACAGAAAATCAGAAAAGCTACTATGCTGTGGACCGGGTGTACGGTAGACCAAGCCCACGGTGGACTCGGTCCACGTAACAGTGTATGAGGCCGACAATGCTGACGCGGCGGATTAGGGTTGACGTGGCGCGCGCTGGTGCCGACACGTGGCGTGTGCTGACATGGCATGCTGACGTGGCTGCCATGTGGTACCGATGTAACATCCTGATTTTCAGAGCTTTTTAAAACCTGAAATTTAAAAATTATTTTTTTGAAATTTTCTAAATTTAAATCAAGCTTAACTGAATTTTCAGAAATTTTAAAAAAGAAAGATTTAATATGATTAAGATAAACTTTAACATAAGCTGAAAATATTTTATTTGAGTCCCTTGTGTCACAAGAAATTTTCTGGAATTTTCTAAAATTAAATCAAGTTTCAAATGAATTTTTAAATTTTAAAATGATTTAATTTGAGTAAAATAAACATCAACATTAGTTAGAAATATTTTATTTGGATTCTTCATGTCTCAAGGAATTTTCTGGTATTTTTGGTGAATTTTTGGGATTTATTTGCTATTTTTTAGAGCTTTTGCAAGCTTATTTGAATTTCTGGAATAAAAGAATTCGGGGATTAAACCTCAGCCACCCGATCCTCTCTCTCTCCACGCGTCGGCCATCCGGCCCGTTCCCGCGCTGCCGCCGTACCCTTTTCCCACTTGCCGCCTCGGCCGCCCGATCCACCCCGCCGTCACGCGTCGCCATCCCCTACATCCGCGCCTCGCCCCGCTCCCCGCACCGTCCCACGCCGTTAGATCTGCCACGCGGTGGCACGAGCACGGCCTCCCGCGCGCTCGCATCGCCCGCACCCTTCGCCGCTCCGCGTCGCTCGATCGGCCCTCCCCTTCCACGCGTCGAGCATCCGCACTCGCGCCGCCGCGCCCGCGCGTTGCCCTAACCCTAGTCGCCGCCGCTACCCTCGCGTCCCCGTCCTCGGATCCGCCCCGCGCCGCGTGTATCCATCTGAGCCGTCCGTGCCCACACTGCGTCCACCCGCGTTCGCGCTGTCTCCGGATCGAGCCACCTCGGTTCGCGTGTTAAAACCCCGCACCTCACCTCGGTTCGCGTGCACCCGCATCGCCGCCGCTTCCTCGCCTCGCACCGCTCGTCACCGGAGCCGGTTACCGCCGCCCGTGCGTCTCCTTCCTCGCCCGCACCGTCGCTGGAGCCGTCCCTGTCGCCGTCGTCCCCGCTGCCACCGGTGAGACCCCGCGCCAAGCCCGTCACCCGCGTCACCCTCGCCGTCGCCCGCGCATGCCGCTCCGCCTCGCCTCCACCTCTCGCGTCACCCATCGGCCGATTTCCAGTATGGGATGGACCTGGCTGATTAATTTGAGATATTTCAACTTTAATCTTGCCATTGAGATGAACATGGTTGCTGATTTTCATGTGGCGCAAGGGGGGGTGTGATGCGAAACCCTAGCGAGCGGATTCAGTTGTAACTGAACATTGTAAAGGCCTTATTGTGATTACTTTAAGCTGAGGCTAATCACATCGTGTGGGTACAGTTGTGCAACCTCTGCAGAGTGTAAAACTATTCGAATAGCCGCGTCCTCGACCATGGACAATGCTCGATGATTTCACACGAGGGGTAGTTATTTCTAAAAACTTGTGGTTGGAAGTGGACAGGTGTTCACTGTTGGTTTCAGCTTATGGATGGGAGGTCCATAAGTGGATGGCTTAGCTTATGGATGGGAGGTCCATAAGTGGTTTATTACAATTCCTTTGGTATTTATTTATTAATGTTTTATTTAAAGTTCGCTTTTAATCTATTTACAGTATTTACCTTTAAATGTTGTTTTATGCAAATTAACCTTTCAGTCTTCCTTTGGTAAGCCTTGCTACTATATTGCATTCATTCGTTACAAACGACTTGCTGAGTACCAATGTACTCACGGCTTTATGCCCAATGTTGCTCAGTTGAGGAAGAGGAGAATCACCAACAGGAGGTTCCAGAAGGAGAGTACTTCGATGACTTCGCGGATTAGGCTTCGTTCTCCACTCGATAGCCTGTGGGCTTGTCAATTGGTCACTACGCTTTATTTTGGATTTTCGCTGCTAGTTTTGTTAAACCCTTCGGATTAATCTATTGTAAGCTTGACTATAAAGTCGTACATTTAGAGATTTATCGATATTTGAGCTTTTCTTTTATTTTATCGTGTATATGGTTGTGATGGCATCTATGTTTGACTGTGTGCACTAGCGTGATCCTGGGACTAGTGCAGTATACACAGAGAGTCCGGATTTGCATATTCGGGTCTCGACAACCGAGAGCGGGTTTTGGTTGTCGTGGCAGCTGACGTGGCATAACACGTGGCTGCCACGTAGGCTAGGGCTGACGTGGCTTACCACGTGGGTAGGGTTGACGTGGCTCGGGTGCGGGCGAGGGCGGCAGCGCGGGATCGGGCAGCTGAGAATTGGCCACGTGGGCCCATCTGGTCCGTAGATCCAGATCTGAGGCGACGGCTGTGATGCGTGGGCGCAGGGACCGGGGTCAGGCGCGCGAACCGAGGAGGGGCTCTGGCGGTCGCGTCCAGTGGTGCGTAGGAGATGCGGCAGAGGCGGCGCGAATGCATGGGGTCCAGCGGCGATGGTAGGGTCCGGAGGTACGGCGGCAGTGGCTGGAGTTCGACGCGGCGGCGGCCGGTTTGGGGTGCGACGGAGGGAGGCGATGACGGCGGCGGACCTCATCGGGGACGACGAGGAGGGGGTTCGTGGCGGGGAGGGACGGCGGCGACGGCACTCAACCGCGGGGATGGTTGTCGGCGGAGATCGGCGGCTCCGGGGACGCGGCGGTGAGCGGAGTCCGGCGACGAGGACAGTGGCGCAAGGTGAGGGGAGGCAAGGGCGGCGGCGGGGTGCACGAACCGAGGCGGCGATGGCTCTTTAAATCGCGCAATCCAAGGCCGCACCTAGGAAAAACTCGGCGCGGGGAGTCTGCAACAAAGACGACAGCCCTCGTCGCGACACGTGGCGGGTGGATGACATCGGACGGCCGAGCGGGCGGTGTCCAGATGGGGCATGGCGCGAAGGGGGGCCGCTGGATCGGGGACGCATGGCGGCCGAGGGGATCCAGCGGCTGGGAGCGGGCAGGCGCGCGGGCGGCTAGGGTTAGGGCATCGCGCGGGCGCGGTTGCAGGGATGGATGTTGCGTGCCGCACAGGAAGATCGGCGGCGGGGAGCGAGCGTGGGGGCGGGAGCGAGGGCACGGGCCGGGTCGGGCTGAGGAGGACGCGCGGAGCGGGGCGGCGGTGACACGTGGCAAGGTAGGCCGAGTGGGCTCGGCCGAGTGGCAAGGTGGCCCGTCGCCCAAACCCTAGCCGCCGCTCTCTCGCCTCGCGCCGCCGTCAAAGAGCCGCGCGCGCCGCCGCTTGTGCATCCCCTGCCTCTTCTGACGCTGCCGGAGCTGTCACCGACCTCGTCCTCGTCGCTGAGCCCCCGCGCCGTCCCTCGTTGCCCGAGTCGCCTCTCATCGCCGCACGATCGCCAGACCTCACGCGCCTACGTCCCACCTCGGTTCCCACACCCACGCCCTCGCGACCCCGCCCGCGCCCGCGTTTGCACGACACTTCACGCGGCGCGCCAGGACACGCGTCAGTCATCGGCCACCATCCCGCCTCTGGTCCGCTCAATCGCCACTGCACACCTAGATCCGAGCGGACGGATCCGATCGCGCCACGAGGTACGATCTCAGCCCCCCGATCCCGCCGCCACCGCCGCACCCGAGCAGTGCCAGCTCAGCCCTACCCACGTGGCAAGCAACGTCAGCCCTAGGTCCACGTGGTATGCCACGTATCCGCCACGTCAGCAGTAGTCGGCCCCCCAGGTGCCACGTGGCAGCCACGTCAGCATGTGCCACGTATCGGTACCAGCACGCGCCACGTCAGCCCTAATCTGCCGCGTCAACACCGCCGCCCGTGCGCACTATTTCATGCACCAGGTTCACCGTGGACCGGCTCTCCCGTGGACCGAGTTCACACCACATTGCACTTTTTGATTTTTAGGGTTTTTCTTTAGGAGTTATTTTTCGAGAGCCCGTTCTCCTCCGTCCTAGCTCCGATTGACCCCGTTATTTTTTCTAAATTCATCTAAAATCGAGTTCTAGCTTTTGGTTCTGGTTTCATGATTTTTGGAGTTTATTTGCTTATAATTTTATGCATTTTTCTTGTTTCAGTCGTTTTCTCCCTCGTTAGATTCCGATTCCGGAGGAGCAGGAGCTGCCCCCGAAGACCAAGAGTACCTCGCTGAGCATAACCAAGGCAAGTTGTGTCCTTTGATCATATTGAATCCAATTTGTAATCTATTATTTAATTATTTTGTTTTAAATTAAATTGCATCGCTATTTTATATAAACCTTTGGATTGGTAGTTATTGCCCCAACCGTCTACATTCCTCCTTGACAACTTTGAACACCATGATGCCATTGTCAAAATAGGATTAGGTAATTTAATAGTGATGCTATGTTAATTGTCACATGGATTGGTACGATAGAATGCTTAGCTTTACTTATAGTTACGAATGGTTTCATCATCACATGTGAATTATTAATTTGACTTAATGAGATATGGAACAGTGGTTGGTCATACATTTATTAAAATTTGTGCCATGACATTTGTGTGTCATTGGCGTGGTTATACAAACTTGGTTTTTACTTGGGCGAGTGATCGTGCAATAAAGGGGGAAGTGCAGGTTCACTTCGGGGGATATGGTAGCCTCGCCTGGGTAGAATTAAGAATTTAATTTTGTGCGCCATTGAACTGAACTTAATCGTGCAAACCACATGTCTAGTATGGGATAGACCTGGCTGATTAATTTGTAATATTTCAATTTCGATTCTGCCATTGTGATGAACATGGTTACTGATTTCCATGTGGCGCAAGGGGGGTGTGATGCAAAACACTAGCGGGCAGGATTGGGTTGAGGTAGAGCATTGTAAAGGCCTTGTTGTGATTTTTTTAGGCCGAGGCTAATCACATCGTGTGGGTACAGTTGTGTAACCTCTGCAGAGTGTCAAACTATTTGAATAGCCGCGTCCTTGATTATGAACAATGCTCGGTGATTTCACACGAGGGGTGGTGATTTCATTATAAACTTGGCGGTTTATGTTGGAAGTGAACAGGTAGTTCACTGTCGTTTCAGCTTGTGAATGGGATGTTCACAAGTGGCTTATTTTCATTCCTTTGATTATTTATTATTATCGTTTTCGTTTAAAGTTCGCTTTCAATCTATTTAGCATATTTACTATGAAATGTCTTTTATGCAAATTAACCTTTCAGCCTTCCATTGGTAAGCCTTGCATACTATATTGCATTCATTTGTTACAAACGACTTGCTGATTACCAATGTACTCACGGCCTTACGCCTATGTTGCTCAGTTGAGGACGATGAGTATTATCAGCAGGAGGTTCCAGAAGGAGAGTACTTCGACGACTTCACGGATTAGGCTTCGTTCTCCACTCGATAGCCTGTGGGCTTGTCGATTGGCCGCTACGCTTTATTTTGGGTTTCCGCTGCTAGTTTTAAGCCCTTCCAGCTAGAGATGTTGTAAGCTTGACCATAAGGTCGTACCTTTGAGTTTTATCGATATTTGAGTTTTCTCTTTATTTTATCGTGTGTATGGTTGTGATTACATCTATGTTTGACTGTGTGCACTAGCGTGATCCTGGACTACTTATACCTTTGTCTTGGACCATATTAACCCTCATGTTGACCTTTAGTATGCATGTCATATTCGTCACTGGGACTAAACCTTTCAAACACTCCATAAACATGTTAATCCTATATTCACAAATTATCATAAATTATCAAAACTATTTTTAGAAGTCTAGATGCTTTCACCTGGGTGAACTCATCCATCTTCGATGTACGGGAATAGTGGAGGAGCACCAAGAGCGCTTTCTATCTTTCTTATGTCGATGCGATGAGATGACGGAGAAGCAACAGGAGCAATTTTTATGAGTGGCCTTCGGAATCCTTAACAGACCAATGTCGAGCTCCAAAATCTGTCCACCCTTGAGATGGCCATGAGTCTTGCACACGCTTATGAGAGGTGACTGGAGAATGTCGAAGATGAAGAGGGCAAACCAATAGTGAGGCAGATGGCTCCTAGTAGGCCGACCCTTCTCGGTAGTGGATCCATCATCGACCTAGTCGTGATGGCTAAAGGCTGCATGAGCAAGGGCATCACCCATGTCCAAGCCGATAGTAGCAGCAGCAGATATAGCCACTAAAGCACCAACCTCTCGATTTTGATGCCTCACTAGAGAGGAGATGGCGAAAGAAGGATGAAGGGGCTGTGTTTCATTGTCTGGAGAAGTTTTCCAAGGATCATGCCGGCAAGTGTACAATGAAGGGGATTTAATTGTTGGAATTGGATGAAGGAGACGAGGCTGATGGTTCCTATGATGATAACATTGAAATATCCTTGCATGCTCTCACAGATATCCACGCAGGAAAGACAATGTAGTTGACAGTCTCAGTTCATGGTCAAGAGTGGTAGGCTCTTGTGGACTCCAGTTCCACACACAATTTTGTGGTGGAGGACACAGCACACCAACTGGGTTTGTAGCCGGTAGTCAGCCGACTCATTGCAGTCACCATGGCGAATGGGGAGAGAGTGGCCAGTACGGGTCTCTTCACTGGAGTCCAAATTTAGATTGGAGAAGAAACATTTGTGACATATGTCTATGTTATTCCACTCACCGAGTTTGATATGGTGTTGGGCATTCAGTGGCTGCGGACTCTTGGTCCTATCATATGGGACTTTGAGCGCCTGACAATGTCATTTTGGTGCCTTGATCACAGGGTAACTTGGAGTGGTTTGACGGCAGTAGAGGGTCAGGTCCAAGTGCTTATGACGGGACAATATGACCACATGACTACACTCTTTGATGAGTTCATGAATGTTTTTGAGGAACTAAGAGGGCTGCCACCACAGTGGCATTGTGACCACCACATCCATCTGCACCCCAATTCTGAGCCAGTGGCGATCTGACCTTACCGTTACCCCCAATTGCTGAAAGGAAATTGAGCACCAATGTGACGAGATGCTCACCCAAGGCATAATTCGGGACAACACCTCGGCTTTCTCCTCACCGGTTCTCATGGTCTGTAAGAAGGATAATTCATGACATTTTTGCGTGGATTTTCAAGTGCTTAATGACAAGACAATCAAGCATAAATTTCTAATTCTGGTGGTTGATGAACTCCTTGACAAACTCAAGGGTGCTTGCTTCTTCACCAAGCTCGACCTCCACAGTGCATATCACCAAGTTCACATGCACTCGTCAGATTTCGAGAAGATAGCTTTTCGCACTCACCAAGGCCATTATAAGTTCATCGTGATGCCCTTTGACTTGACTAATGCACCGGCAACCTTCCAAACTTGCCGAGACCTGAATACGCAAATCCGGACTCTCTATGTATACCGCACTAGTCCAGAATTACGCTAGTGTACACAGTGTAAATATAGATGAAATATCAACCATATACATGATTAATAAAGGAAAAAAACATAACTATTAATAATTATCAGAGTACGACCTTATGGCTAAATTTACAAATTACAAGCCTAGAGGGCTTACGAAACTAGCAGCGGAAAGCAAAAATAAGCATGGTAGCCATTTAACAAACCCACAGGCAATCGACTGGAGAGTGATATCCTAATTCGCGAAGTCATCGAAATATCCTCCTTCTGGTACCTCCTACTGATATTGTTCCTCCTCTTCAACTGAGCAACAGTAGGCATAAAGTCATGAGTAAATTGGTACTCAGCAAGTCATTTGTAACAAAAACGCAATAAAGTATGTAAGACTTACCAATAGATGGCTGAAAGATTATGTTGCAGAAAGCAATATTTAAAGTAAATATAATAAATAGATTGAAAGTGATTTTTAAAGAAAATGATAATAAATAATTATCCAAAGGAATTACATGAACAACAAGTGAACTAACAGTCCACCCAACGAACCACTTGTGAACTAACCATTCACGAATTAAACCACCAGTGAACTAATCATTCACTTTCCAAGGTTAACCAAACCAAATTTTTATAAAATATCTACCCTTCGTGTGAAATCACTAAGCATTGTCCATAACCGGGGACACAGCAATTCAAATAGTTTGACACTCTGCAGAGGATGCACAACTGTACCTGTATGATATGACCATCTTGTAATATCACTGGTATAATATGCTTTCTTTGGCATGCCGACCAAGAGGATCACAACAAGGCTTTTACAATGCTCAATCATAACTCAATTTCGCTCGCTAAGGTTTTGCTATCGAGTAGGTTAACCACCTAATCGATAGTTGCCCTCTCATACATCTCATGAAAATCATCAACTATTTTTAACTCAATGGCGAAATTGAAATTGAAATTAAAATATCATAAATTAATCAGCCAGGTCTATCCCATACTAGACATGTAGTTTGCACGGTAAGACTCAGATCAATAGTGCACAAATTTAAGTTTTTAAACATTACCCAGACGAGATATCCACATCCCTCGAGGTGAATCCACAATTCCCCCTTTACTACACGATCACTCACCCAAGTGAAAACCAATTTTGTATAACCAATAACAATGACACACCAATGTCATGGTACTCAAATTTTTATAACTATGGTTACAACCATGATTCAATATATTATTAAATCAAATTAACTAATTGATCACATGTGATAATGAGCCCAACGTAACTATAAACATGGCTAAACAAATTGATTATATAACCCATGTGACAACTAGTATGGTATCACTAAATAATTTGTTATCCTATGATAACAATGGAATCATGACATTCAAGTTATCAAGGTGGGATTAATTAAGCTGGACAATAACTACCAGGTACAAAGGTTTTGTATTAAAATAGCAATGCATGATAATTTAAAATAAAATAAATAAATAATAGATTTAAAAATTAAGTTCAACATGATCAAAGGACATGACTTGCCTTCGCCTTGCATAGTTAATTGCTCTTGATCTTCAAATATTGCTTTAGCTCCATCGAACACATGATCTAATGAGAGAGAAAATATGAAGCACAAAATAAATTCAAATAAAATGCAAATGAACTCCAAAACTTTAAAAGTAGAACCAAAAGAAAGAGCTCAATTTTAGATAAATTTAGAAAAAAAAGAATGGGATCAAACGGAGCTAGGTTGGAGGAAAACGGGCTCTTGAAAAATTAAATTTAAAAAAATATTGGAAAATAAGATATTCTACAGTGTTGTGGACCTGGTGCATAGAAAGGCTAGCCTACAGTGGACTCGTTGCATGCAACAGTGCATAGTGCATGGCTCGGATGATGTGGCTGCTGACTGGACAACTAGGGTTGACGTGGTAGTGATGCAGCAAGCTGACGTGGCACTAGGATGGCTCGGTTGGCTGACGTGGCATCCACATGGTACGACACATGACAATTCACGTAGGATCAGGGCTTACGTGGTTGCTAAGATGGTGGCTAACTCAGCTACTGACTCAGCCAAGGATGATCAGACTGTCCGAACAATGACGACGATCGAACGGTTGAGGAGTGAGGACGATTGGATGGTCCAACGACGAACAGACGGCCGGGGACGATTAGACCGGCCAAAGATGTTCGGACCGACCGAAGGGGTGACGATGATCGGACAGCCTAACGACAATCAGACGGTCCAGAGGCTGAGAACATTCAGACTTGGCCAAAGAGGTGACTATGATTGGACGGTTCGGAGGTGAAGTGATGTTCGGACGGGCGAAGAGAGTGACGTGTGGTGCTTGGTGATTGGCTGTTGAAGGCGAAGTGGCAGTGTCTCTTCATCCAGGCAAACGGCTCGATGCACACGTGGAATGAGGCGTCAGTGGCTGGGGACCAAGGAGCGGTCGCGACGGGGCTATGCGGCAAACAATGGCGGGAAAAGAGGTGGCGGCAGTGTCTCGGTAACTCACCGGTGGTGACTAAATGTTGTCGTCAGAGATGAGGCTGGCCGGCGGGGTGGAATGGTGGAGTGGTGGATGAACCGGAGGAAGACAACAGCGGTGATGAACTCCGGTGAGACGACGAAGATAGGCGGCCTAACGGTGGACTTCGGCGGTGGGATTTTAAGATCAAGGATAACTGGCTAGAGGGGGTGAATAGGAGGTTATAAAATTCTTACCTTTTAAAAACAGATTATAACAATTTATCACTAGGCAAATATACTAAATGAACTTAACCTATTCAATTCTAGTAATCCTAAGGCACCACTCCAAATAGAGATTGCAATAAACTACAAGCACAATAATATATGGCAATTAGAAAGCTACAAATGTAATCACTAAAAGAGATAAGAAATAACCACAAGTGGACACACGATGTTTTTCCTATAGTATCGAAGACTTGTCGGTCATGTTATCAAGCTACTTTATATAATCCCTCTTAATAATATGGCGACTATCCTATAATTCGGTCTTCCAACCTTTCTCCTAAGACCGGTAAAACATAAAAGAGATCCTATATTTTATGTACCTTGTTTTTGATCCATCTTGATGTCCATTTCGCATGCAACTTGTTTTTGTCCTTTGCATACTTATGAGATTTTGCCTATTCAATCCTCAACACACATATTAGTCTCATATTTATAAATCGTCATTAATTACCAAAACTAAATTTTCGGGGCCTAGATGCTTTCAATCTCCTCCTTTTTGGTAATTGATGACAACACTCGAATTTTAAGTGAGGTAAAGAATGATTTGGAATATACCACTTGTATGAGAACAAGTTGCATATTCTATTTTGACTTTTAAAAGAGTAATTGAATTTTTTTTTCACAAGAAGTTAAGTAATTCAATTTCTCTTAAAGTCGATTTTGGACAACACCCCCTAAATATGTGCATAGATGAAACGAGATACAATTTGCACATATGAACAGTAATATTTTGTGGGGCTTTTAAATGATGAACTTCAAGGGAGTACATAATTTGCAAACAACAAAATGCACTTGAAGATCAAGGAGGCATTAATAATCATAAAAGAGCTTGATATTGCATAAAGTTTATGAGCATAAAATGACATTACATCACATAGTTCATCACACATAAATATAAATGATAAACATTACATGGTTCATTACACCATAGTTCATTACATAATACAAATTAACACTTGGAGCAAAAGCAAAACATTCTTCTTCTTCTTTTTCTTCTCCCCTTCTTCTCCGTAACTTCTCCCCCTTTGGCATCAAAATACCAAAAAGGGTTACTCCTGTGGTCCTTGAGGAGAAGAGGCACGGCGGCGACGGCGTACATACAGGACGGGAGCAACTGCACCCTCGAGGGCAGTCATGTGGTCTCCAAGAGAGGAGACGACAGTCGTCATAGAAGAGACGTTTTCAATCAGGGAGACATTGTCGATCAAGGAGGTCATGTTGTCAGTTAGGGTAGACATGCTACCGTCAAGACATAGGACAGCGGAGTAGATCTGGGAGAGTGTGACCTCGTCCTCGTCCTGTTGCCTAGAAGAAGACACTCTTGAACGCGCTCTGGGGCGCGGAGGCACGGGAATTGGGGGTCCCTCCCTTGGCTTGTAGGGCTTGTGCACTCCACCCAGCCCTCTTCTGAAAGATCCAGTCTTATGAATGATTAGGACCATGATATAAGGTGTATAGTTAATCCTTCTGACCCTATCGTTCTTCGTCGTAGCCATCTCTTTAATAATGAGATTGATTACATCAAACTTTGTCCCAATCATGATGTAGTCAATCACATTCCATGCATGTCCTTGGATGGTATCAAAGTTGCCGCTTTTGGGAAGAATAGTATGATTGATAATCCAATTGACCAAGCTTGGAACGGGAAGAAGTCCATGGAGTTTGCCTGCCACATATTTCACAGACTGATCATAGTACTCAGTGCTTTGGACAATGGGAAGTACCGGTCTATCAAAGACTTTCTCATATACACTTGAGAATGTGTTCAGAGCTACTTCAAATTCTTGTTTGTTTGAGTCCAAGTATCAGTCCCCCGTCATCCAAGACAAGTGCTCAAAATTTGGAGATATATACAGAGTGGCATAGAACTATCTGATTACCTCCTCATTGTAATTCGATTTGAGGGACACAACATGATGAATTCCCACCCTCTAGAACAGGCGAAAAGTGCCCTCAGACTTGTCCATGTCGTCCAAGTGATCCCAATCTAACCTCTAGAACAGGCGAAAAGTGCCCTCAAACTTGTCCATGCCGTCCAAGTGATCCCAATCTATGTACTTATGATCCGCAAATTGCTTGTTGGGATAATAAATTTCCTCACAAACTTGCTCCTGGAACTTGGTATGAAATCTTGGATTATCACTATTTCTTGGGAGCACGAATTGATTATGGTGCCTGAGGATGGTGTAATCATCACTGGTCATGTGTAAGATATCCCAGCGCTCATTGTCAGTTGGTGCCATTTCTTCATCAGCTGCCTCAGGAACTGGACTTCTGGAGGGAACTGTTCATTGGGTCGGATGAATAGTAATGGGCTCGGCCTATTTCTGTTTTAGGATTTTTTTTGGGATTTTTTCTATTTTTGATATTCAAATAAAATCAAAAGAGCTCTAGAAAAATAGTAAATAAAACTGAAAAATTCACAGAAACTTCCAAAAAAATTCCTTGAGACACAAGAAACCCAAATAAAATATTTTTAGCAAATATTAATGTTTATATTGGTCATATTAAATCCTTTTAATGATTAAAAAATTTAATTTAAGCTTGTATTAAATCCAAATAATTCCAAATGGTGAATTTTATTTTAAAAGCTTCAAAAAGGCTCTGAAAATCAGGATGTTACAAAACTCTTATGAATGATATTCTTAAACCATATCTCTGTTACTTTGTGCTTGTCTTATTTTATGACATTTTGGTCTATAGTCCTACATGGGCATAGCATCTTCAACATGTTTGGGTCGTTCTTCAGTTGCTATGCCACCATCAAGTGGTTCTCAAATGCTCCAAGTGTCAATAAAGGAGACATGTTGCTATTGAAGGAAAGCAATAAAGAATCTATTAAGCAAACTCTCAGCTGGATCAGAGCCCTAGCCTTAAGGGTTAGGGGTGATCTTTGCCATCCTATCTTCCCTCCCTATTCGACCACATCAACTTGGTATCAGAGCCTCTCTGCCGCCACGCCTCCATTGATCCTATGCGGCTAGGCCACACCATGCTAGCTGGGGTGCACCGCATGCTAGCCTGGGCTATGGGGGTGCACGGGAGAAGTTCCAAAAACATGGGCTGTTTGGCTGCAAGTTGTGGGGGCACTACTTTTAAACATGTAGGGACACAATGTGTAAACTTGAGCTCTAAGCAAGAAAAAATAAAATATTGATACGGGCTTGTGCCCCTTGCCCCTAAGTGCATCCGCCTCTTTCCTATTAACATGTCGATAATGTTTTGTATATTTTTGCAAGGGAGACAGTGCCATCTTTGCTAAGTGTAGTTCTTATGACTTTTTTAACAAAGAAAAGTTCTGACTTTTAAAGGTGTATACTTTTCTGTTCTAAACCACAGTAGATGCAGATGTATCTAAAGAGTTTCTTCAAACATTTGGAAGCATTTTGAGAAAGCGTGTACGTGTTTGTAATTTTGTACATTACCAGTGTATGATTAATTTTTGGATAAGCAGTGTTGTGGCTACTGACTAAACAGTATATGAGGGGATTAGCTAGAGAGAGCTAGTGAGCAAGAATGAGAGGATTTGCCCCTCTCATACCCCCTTAGGGGTTTATATACATGAATAGGGTTGAATAAGAATTCCCCACTCTACCCTTGATAATTACAAAAGGTGAGGATGCATTGGTACATTCATCTATACTACTAGGCCTATTACATATTGGGCCCCTTGCAAGACCTAGTTATGGGGGGCTGTACCACCCCCACAACAAGCAGCTAACTCAAACAAGTTTTAATTTCAGGATAAGCAGCTAGTACTATACATTCGTCAGCGCCCTGTGACTACACAAGAATAATTAACAGATGCTTGTAGCGCAGTAGACTGCAGGATAATGGGCCTGTTCTTTTTGGTTGCGGCTTATGGCTTTTGGCTGAAATTTTTGAATTTTAGCTGTTTGCGACAGAGATTACAGAAAGTGAGATACTCGCTTGCGATTTTGGATGGTACAGATGTTGGGCTTTTAACGTGTACTATAATTAACTTGTAGACTCCATCTTAAAAAATGCTCCGTTTGAAAATTAGGTACTGTAGCAAAAACCAAAAGCCGTTTTGAGAAATTGAAAAGAACAGGCCCAATGACCTATAGCCCGTACCAGTAGCATTTTAATTTCAGCATGAGCAGAAGGCATCACTGCTCAAGTAGTTAGTGGTTGGAGGCCGGGGAATAATTATTTGGGAATTGCTGTGCTCCTGAAGTCCAGAGTAAAAAAATACCGTCGGATACTTCTCAGCCACATAGTCCTTGTCCACTTGTTCCTTCCATCACCTGCTGATAACTTCTGACAAGTGACCACCATTCTCTTCCTCATCTACTTTTTTCTCATTCCCACCAACTGCAATGCATAAATATCTCTCTCCTCCATTGCTCTGACGAGCTCCACGGCTCCTTCCTCACCCTCCCTTGCGTCATCCCCCACCCACTATCCAGCCACCTCTCTCTATCGCGCTCGCATATCACTGACTTTCTGCAAGTTCCGACCACGGCTTACCTCCTACGAGTTGCCTGGAGGGTGTCGTCCTACCGCACCGCACGTCTGATGCCGCAGTCGTCCGTTGTAGTGCGTGAAGCCCCGACGTGGATGCCAGCGGTGAGCGCCACTATGGCTGGGACACGCTCTTCCGTGACACCTTCCAAGGTGCCATGCGGCGGTGGAGAGAGTACACCAAGCAACTCACGGCCTCTAACGCCCTTTGGTATGGTTGTTATAATCATTTTCTAGATTGTGGTAACACCTTTCTCAAATTATTGCATGAGGTGTTTGTTTTGTTTCAGAGTGTCTTCATAAATATTGTATCAATAGATATTTTGTTGCAATTGGGTTATGGATTTGTTACATAAGAATTTTATTGATGCAGTAAGTTTGCTAAGAGGTATTTATTGTAACTGTGTTTTGATTTGTTTGCATGAATGTAAATTGTTGTTGTAGTGGGATGTCTATTTGTTGCATTGAGGAATCTGTGTTTGTTGCGTCGAGGTTTTACCGTTTATTTGTTGCATAATTTCTATTAAAAAATATTGCAAACAACAATGTTGATTATTACTTCTATATTTTTTAGAATATTGCAACAATGTAACTGTTGTGGTTACAGACCAAACAGAGAGAGAGTATAGTGGAGAGTTAGGTGAGCAATGCTTCGGGCCTTCCCCTGGCTTGTATCACATATATATATACTCAGGGGAGCGTTTTTACAGTTATACCCTTACATCCGAATATCTCTTACGTGGGCATTCATGTCATTACATATGTTCTACTTAGGCCTTATAACCCTCTAACAGGCCGTCTGGGCTTAAGTGAGGGTCACCTCTACAACAGTAACTTTTTTTGAAATCAGATTAAATTATTTTAGGATTATCTCAATAATTGACAAGGATCTTGCTGCACCAGAACAAAAGCCTCTTTCTCAAGGAAAATGAGAAAGGAGAGGCAATGGACAATCTTGGATCATCATGTTCATGTGAAGCCTTACAGCCCATCTGGCCCACTAAACTTGGAATGATCATATTTCATTATTCTTTCCTTTTTTTTCCCCTGGCATTTACTTGTTCTTTAGTAGATTATTTCATGTTTTGTGTTTTCACCTTTGGTTATGTTTGTATTTTTTTTGCCATCCTTTCAAGGTAGATACACTACTACGATGGCAATCATGATGACGGCAGTACGGTCACTACTTTCAAGGTAAGTCAGTGACGTTTTTTAATTATGGTATGTTTAACAAAACCATCAAAAAAATAATACCCCCTCCGTCTTTTTTTACTTGACTTTTTAAAGTTTAACCATCAATAAAATTAAAATTATCTAAAATAGTTATACGAAAATTATATCATTAGATTTATTGTTAAAATTACTTTTATAATATTATAATTTTATTAATATATCTTAGTTTAAAAGTTATAAAAAGTAACGGTTAAAGTCGTATTTCGAAGACTATAAAAAATCAAAAACATCAAGTAAAAAGAATGGAGAGAGTACAAGCAAGCAGTATTAGCAAATCAGGATAAGTGACTTACATCACAATAGATTTTGCTTGAGCTTCCACACTGCAGTTCAAAGTTTGTGGATTGCTCCCCTCTGGATCACAATGGAATGACCATGATGTCTGCTTGTTTGTTGATTAGAGGTATCTGCCATTCTGGTGACCAAAGGCATAGCAATCCAGCCTCCTTTATTTTTATCATCAGAAACACCTTTCCTCATCATGTCACTGGAGTCGCCACAAGCTCCAGTCTCTGCAGCTTGTACATCATCAGTCTTTAGTACCTTGTGTTGCATCGACACAATGTTTCTTCTCTTCTTTAGTTCCAAGGTTAGGACTCAGAAGAGTGGTAAGTGGTTAGGACTTAGAAGAGTGGTAAGTATCCTGCATAGTCGCAAAAAGATCACGCCAAACCGTCCTTCCTTTCGAAATAAGCCAATAAGCTTGTGGGACCCAGATTTGCCATCCGAAACTTTCTGTGTTTCCACTGTACTATTATCTAAATCAGTAGATAGTGCACACATATATATTACTGAACATCAAAAGTAAAACTAATACAATAATATACTTACACATGGACTAATAAGGCCAAAACTTTTAAATTTTGAATTTGAATTTGAGTTTCGAATTTGAATTTTATTCTTTTTGTTGCTTCCAATTTCTCAGGGAATTTACCCTAGATTTAAACTTTTCTATTGTTTATTATTATTATTATTATTATTATTATTATTATTATTATTATTATTGCTATTCTATTTTGTATCTTTCCTTGAATTAATTTGCATAACTCAATTTCCAGAAAAAGCCCAAATAAATTCCAGAAAATCCGAATGTCAACAGAATGCATTAAAAAGTTTTACAAATTTCATATTTTCAAACACCCTAATTTTGGGGTGTTACAAAGCGCCATCCAGATTGACTTCATTTGGTCTACCTGTGTTAAGGCTTTGTCCTTCTTCTAACAGTGTTCAGTACTGCACTGTGCCGTGCCAGATTATGGACAGTGAATTCCCGAGTTCAAGTTGTAACAAACTAAAGACTAGTGGTGCCAGCCTATTTTGCGCTTCGTTGTGATCCTTTCCAGATAGCCCACAAGCCACAGACTAGTGACGAACAGTGCCACACCATCTTCAGGGTCTGATTCTAACAAAAGATTGAAGTTTCTGTACCTTCATCTGATAACAATCTATATCTTCAGAAGGAGTTGCAGCAAGGACACAAAGAATTCACTTTGACACCTTGACCAATCAGCTCCAGATGGAATGGTCATGGAATTAGCTCCACGCACGTTTCTGACCCAGCCTAGTTCTTGAGTGCGCACTTGCCGAAGGGAGGTGTTCCTGCGCATTCACCAAGTTCAGAATCAGTTTGTGAGACATAGGGCAATGGAAACAGATGGACAACATCGCAGGAGGATTGCAGAATCACGAAATTATTGCAGAACACACGCGCATTGCATATTACATAAACAACAGAATACGATATTGTCTGGTGCGCCTCCGAATTTTCGCCATCCGAAGAATGCAGGTTAAGAAACAAGCGGTGTGCATGAAAATCAAAACAGTTCCTTTAATTAGGAACGAAAATGCCGTAAGAACTGATCGATGTGACGCATCGCATTAACACTACCATTGCAAGCTGCAACATTATCTGATCCGTAACGAGGCCTAACCGCCAAGCGAAGCGAAGAGGCCGACAGGGATGGCTCACGCCCTCACCTCCGATGGGCTTCAATAGGAAGAAGGGTCTCGTGGAGGAGACACTCTTCGGCGTGGACGATCGCCGAACAGCGCCTCCCCCTCACCCCGCAGCGCGGCCGCCACCGCCGATCGCCGGCGCTCCGCCTCCCTCTGGTCTGCGACGAGGAGTGACGAATACATGAGATAATTCAAATGGACCCCGAGAAAAAATGCCTCCACAACATAACAATTCTCGCTCAATCTAAACCGCACAACATTGATCGAACGGTCAACAACGCGCACATTACTTCCGATCGGAATCTGGGAGAACTCAAACAGAAATTACCGAACATTGCAAGGGTACAACGTGCAAAATGTTCCTGCAATACGTTTTCTACTTAATCTGTGCCGCACAGCTGTGATCGGACGTCTCACGGAAACCAGCAGCCGGATCCAACGAAACGACGGGTCCGGCCGCCGCCGCCGCTCGCCGTAGATCCACCTCCATCTCCGGCGGCTTCCTGGATGCTTCGCGGTCGCGGCCATGGCGGTCAATGCCTCCGGCCTGTGCCTCCTCGCCGCTAACGAAGGGATGTGGTCTTCAGGCTGCTCCTCCCGTCGCCGGCGACAAAAGGCGAGAGTCCCGGCCCGGCCGGCCGGCTGCTCGCGCCGGGCATGAGCTACTACCCCCACCGAGAGACTCTCTGGACAATGGATGCGCATGCGACCTCCCGTCGCCGTGCCGGTTCAGCCATGGGTGTGGCATTGTGCGTGATCAGATATATATTCAGATGCCGAAGAAGCTGTTCTTTTTTTCTTTCACTGAAGAAACTGAAGAAATGCAATCCCTGCTGCTGTCAAGAGGTCTCAACATCGTACTGGTTCTTGATTGGATTCTCTGGCTGCACATCGAATGGAGTTAATTCATGGCATATCAATTTTCTCCGTTACTTGAACTTTAGCCTAAGCCATCCCTAGTACAGCATGACAAATGCTATGCATTGCACTGTCTAGCCTTAAGTCATCCCTAGTACAGTCTGACAAATGCCTTGTGTACTATGCATGCTGACTTTAATCCCACTTAACATTGAGCTCATGTCAGAAGCCATTGGCTTGGAGACGTGCACGTAAACGCATCAAGCACCTGGCTCCTAGCCTGTGTATAAAAATATTCGCTCCCAATCCAAGAGAGCAAGCCAATCTTCCATGTGATATTCTTCAAAGTTCAGATAATGGCGACCAGACTATGCTATGCAACGAAACCACGACGATTTGATCTTACCATGTCAAGGAGGACAAGAAGACCAGAAAATTTGGTTGCTAATTGCCATCAAGATCAAGACATGGAAGACCCCCAGCTGAATGTACAGCAGCAGCAAGATGCTGAGCTCAAGGCACTGTCAGAGTATCTCTGTGCATCGGATCAGCTGCAATCACAACAATCTGAAGAAACCGAGGAGCACGAGACATCACAACAATCTGAAGATGCCGAGGAGCGCAAGACGTCACAGCAATCTGAAGATGCAGAGGAGCGCAAGGCATCACAACAATCTGAAGATGCCGAGGAGCACAAGGCGTCACAACAATCTGAAGATGCCGAGGAGCGCAAGACGTCACAGCAATCTGAAGATGCAGAGGAGCGCAAGGCATCACAACAATCTGAAGATGCCGAGGAGCACAAGGCGTCACAACAATCTGAAGATGCCAAGGAGCACAAGGCGTCACAACAATCTGAAGATGCCAAGGAGCAGATACCACAGCGACGCCTAGACGACGAAGTGGAGGAGGAGAAACAGCAGCAGCAGCACTGCCAAGATAACTCACGTCGTCTTTCTCTGCAGGAGCTGATTGATGAGGCCAACAACGGCGACAAGGACGCTGCCACCGGAAGCCAAGAAGAGAGTGTTGCTGCTAGTGCTGCTGTTCGTGAAGTTGCAGAAGCAGCTGCAGCAAGTGTAACAAAGCAGCCTGAACATGTGGCAGGAAGGAGGATGATCGGAATGATGCGCCGATACGTCAGGGTCCGTTCCACCAGGCCCAAGCGTGCACCGGAGAAGAATGTGGCGCCTGTATGTTGACGATGTAGAACCAGGTGAAATGAGCAGAATCTGGCTAAGCTGAGTAAATGTATTGGTTAATCTAGTGCGTGGCATCTGGTGCAATTTCTTTTTCGAAGAGAATGTGTTGTTGATGCGTATTGTTGAGTTGTTAACTGTAAGACAACATGTAAACCAAGTCGAGAACAGGTATACACAACTGTAAGTGTTGATAAATTGTTTCTAATGAATTAATATGGAATGCCTGCTTGCTAAAGCCATCCAAATTGAAACGATTTTCGCCTACGGTGTTTACATCTTACAAAACCAAATTCCGAAACCCCTGAAAAAAGGCAGACAAAATTATCCAAATAAATTGAATGCCAACAAGCTACACCTCTTGAATTTTCTGTCTTCTGTTCTGTTGCTATCAAACATGTGACCACTTGCATAAGCACAAACTGTCCTAATATCATAATAAGAGAAAGGGACGGTTGATCGCCTTAACAGTAATATCATAGATCACACATTTGCACTCCTCAGGTAGGTTCCTTGCTCCATTGATTCATGGTGCCCATGTTTTTGCAGTCAAGGGCTTATTTGGAGCAGATGGATTGGGAAATTTACATGACGTACAGTAACACCCTGCATCTACAAAAAGGTTTAAACATCAAGTATTCTATTTTACATGCTCTTTTATTCCTAACCAAGCCAACAGATGGCTAGCTCAGTTCTCGCATTTATTCAAGTAGAGAGGCCTGTGAGCTTCACCATTTTCAGTTCAGAAAAGCTTACTCACAAATCTCACACCATTTTTACAATACATCATCTGTATTCTCATACCTGCATTAGACAGCATCAAGCCTGTATTTGATGTAGGCCTCGGTTCCAAAGGACCGGAAACCTAAATCCTTCTCACCAACGATGAACTTTGCCGGCACCATAATTTGCGCGCCTTGTCAGGGTGCAGTAAGCCTCCAATTCCTGCGCTTGCCACAGTACAAACACACACCGGTATATGCAAAGGCTAAATCAAATACAGGACCTGGACACAAAGTAAGAAGAACATTACGTGTCCATTATGCGGTAATAGTTGAGGGATCCGATGAACCCAGTCTTCAGAAACTTTTCAGCGTACTGGCCAAGTTCGTCCTCGGTGATCCAGGCAGGGAGTGACGAGAAAAAGAAGAAGAAGACCAGTACGCTGAAACCTATAACTTCACTAGTTCACTCAGTTGTGCCGGAGTATTCCTATTACGTGGGGAAAAAGAAGAAAACCTTCACAGATGCATGTCCTCGCCGTTGTGGTATCAAAAATTTCTACCACTTAACCAGTAAGGTAATATACACGAAACTATCTACATTTGCCATACGAAAATGACACAAACATATTTGCCGTCAGAAGGCTTTTCAGTATCGCAATTACAAGTTTTTATTAATATCTACAATCCCCCTTTATCTCTGTTGTCAATGACGGTGGGAGAATAGCTGCAGCTAAGGATTCTTATCTTCAGATTTGAAACACAAGATAACAAGAAGGATTAGGTAAGGCACTCTTTATAAGCAGTGGAAGTTTACGTCCTTAACAGGATTTTTTTTTTTTGACAAAAAAAAACAAATATGCAAGAACACGTTGGACATGCAGTTCGATTGGATGGCTTGGCTTCCTGTCACCTTACAGAACAATCATCGACGACCACCACAGTCAAATGCTACATCATGAATTGTACAATCAGGGTCGATACAAACTGAAATCTAGCAAATTCCTTTGGACCATCATGAGATTATTTGGAGAAACTGGACTGGAACGTTTACACGACTTCATTTTTTTTCTTTTTTTTTCTCGAACACGCAGAAGAACTGCGCATCAATATATTAAGAATAAAATAATAAGGAGTCTAGACGACTCGTACAACCCCTAATAGAGGAGGAAAAAACAACAACAAAAGGTCATCAATGTCATATCCTACGGAGTCCTTTGGCTCCTGCCATACACCATAAATTAGTCTCATCTCTAATATCCCGCATGATAGCGTTATGGTTAGGTGAAGCCCCCTCAAAAATACAACCATTTCTATGCTTTCAGATCCACCATACCACCAATACGACCAACGAATTGAAACCCTTGTGAATAACCATGGGGACCCACTATAAAGCTTGGCGCCACCAATCTGTAAAGAAGCAGTCATCCGCACCTGGAGCTAAGTGTTGCAGCCCAATATGAGAGAACACTGAAAACCACACACTCCTTGCAAACACACAAATAGTGAGAAAGTGTTGCACGTTCTCCTCCTCCTGATCACAAAGTGGGCAACATTCTGGGTGATCTAATCCACGACGGGCCAGACGATCGGTTGTCCAATAACGATTTAAAGAGGCCAATCAAACAAAGAATTTGCATCGAGGTGGAGCCCAAGTTTTCCAAATTGCCTTCCACGGTTCAAACTCTACAGAACCCTCTAGAAAACAGCGGTAGACTGATTTGGTTGAGAATTCGTCAGAGGTAGACGGTATCCATATATGTTGATCCTCTACTCCGGGAGTGAGTTCAAACCCGGTTAAGATGTCCCAAAGATGGAGATATTCTGATAGAAACTCATTTGATCACCCGCTTGTAATGTCACGAATCTAAGTACCATCTGCCAGCGCCTCTTGTACAGTCCTTCGATTAGCAATTCTTTTTGGCAAATGTTTACAAAGAGCAGGTGCAAGATCATGTAAGGATTGTCCATGCACCATTTGTCACTCCAAAAAGTGTTCTCTGCCATCCCCACAATCGATAAGATTGAGCTAGAGAACATAGCCAAAGAATTTGGATGCACTTGAATATCAAGGCCGGTCAGGTTAAGTCTTTTTAAGCCATAGCCACCTCATTCGTAATGCCCATCCAAGTACCTTCAAATCAAGAATTCCCAAGCCTCCTAGATCAATCGGCCTCTTGAACTGGCCCCAGGCAATAAGACAGTGACCTCCCTTTACATCTTTGTGGCCTTTCCATAGAAAAGCTCTCATTATTTTGTCAATTACTTTAATGACCCACTTAGGGAAGTCTAACGCTAGGAGCTAATAGATGGGTATAGCTGTAAGTACTGCACGAACTAGGGTGGCCCTCCCAGCTGAGTGCATCATGGTTGCCTTTCAATCAGGTAGCTTGTCAGCAATCTTATCAATTATTGCATAGAAATCAGTCTTGAACAGTTTTTTGATAGACAAAGAAAGCCCAAGGTACTTGCAATCGAATTCTTGCAGCTTGCATGGAAGGGAGGTTTGCACAACTTCAAAATCTTGGTCCTGACATTAGATCAGGCTCACAGAACATTTGGAGATGTTAGTGACCAACCCTGATGCCTCACCAAATACCCGAAGAATCTCCTTGATCAAAGACAAATCATCCAAACAAGGTCTTAGGAAGAGGATTACATCATCAGCATACAGAGAGACTCGCTGACTCGAACCTCGCGAGAGTAGAGGCTGTAAAAGGCCAATATCACTTGCTTTATTGATCAAAGCATTAAGCACATCCATAACTATAATGAAAAGCATTAGAGATAGAGGGTCTCCTTACCGCAGCCCCCGTTGATGCTGAATACACGACTTCATCAAACACCAAACATTTTACATGCTCTTTTATTCCTAGGAAAAGCCAACAAATGGCTAGCTAGCCAGCTCCCACTTATTCAAGTACATACAGAAGTCTAGGAGCTTCGTCATTTTCTGTTAAGAAAAGCTAACTCCCACAAATCTAAAATCATCTTATTTCTTTTTCTCAGGCCTGATTAGGACTATCATCATGCTCATGCATCCTCACTAGCGAACTTGTCAAAGTAGGACAGTATCTCCGAGTTTACTCTCTCGGGCTGCTCTTGCTGGAGGAAATGGTGACCTTCGATGACGGCAACCTCAAGATCTGGAACATTGGACTTGAAACCCCCACTCTTGATGTAGGCCTCGATTCCAAAGGACTGGACACCAATGTCCTTGTCACCAGCAATGAACTTCGCAGGCACTGAAATTTTCGCACCTTGCCAGGGAGAAGTAAGCTTCCAGTTCCTGCGTTTGCCATATATTAGTGCAGAGCTAAATCAAATAGAAATTAGAAGGCATGCACACAAGAGAAGGTAAGCAATTTACATGTCCATCATGCGGTAGTAGTTGAGTGGCCCGGTGAACCCAGATTTCTGAAACTTTTCAGCATACTGGCCCAGTTCTTCCTCAGTAATCCAAGGAAGTGGTGATGAGCGTGCCTCGAGGAAGTCTATGATCTCCACTCCAGGAGGACCAGTGAGGTCATCTATTTCAATAGAGTAGAACTTCTTTAGGACAGTTGCAACATCATAGCGAGCAAATGACCTTTCAGCCCTTCCAGGTTCCTGCAGACATGAACTTTTCGAGTAAGTTTGCTCTGTTTCAACATCTACCGACTACGGCGATGGCGCTAAATATAGATCAAACTGTACCTATACCCATTTTGGCGGCACCCTGAACCTGAAATTATAGGTTTGAAGCAAAGAAGACCAGCTTGGATTTTATGACTAAATTATTGAAATCTTTGGTCCTAAGTTGTACAAAAGATAAGGACAATGATCATGATTCAGAATGTCACTTAAATTAAAATTTCTCCAGTGAGTCTGAGCGCAGCGCTTATGAAAAATCAAGCAACCCTTTAAATATTTATTTCTACTCTTCACCAGATGTGCTCATGATCTATACAATAAACAAATTTAAGCAAAAAAATAATCTATTCTTGTAACACTTGTAACACTCGGATACCCTTCTTATGCACAGCAGCTCTCAGATTGAATTAGAGTTTATGAGATATGGTACAAGTGTACACGGTATCAAGAATAAAGAAGATAAATATCATAGAGTCTCAAAATAACGATGTTGAAGCAACCGCAACGAGAGAGAAAAGATTTGGTGAAGCTAACTGTAAATTTTTTAAACACAATCTCAAAAGAGTATAAGGGATTGTCGCTTATGTACAACCCTCTTGAATTTTTTAGGACATTTAGATCCTTGACTTATACAAGAATCTAATGCCAAAGAATATCCTAACCTCTAATCCTCTTATACACTTCTACCTTTGAATGAGTAGGTTTGGTTGTTTGGTTCCTCTCCATAGTCACCCCTCATGGTTTATATAGTCATTTCTAGGCATTCTTCAACTTACTGTAGAAATCCTAATTCAAATACAAGTAGGAATTCTAATACTATTAGAATTCATCTTAAACTCTTTATAGCACACCTTTCGGGGTCACTAACTCTGTCAGGTACCGGAAAGAATCCGAATTCCAACTGTGAAAATTGTAGAAAAGGATTGGAGTATGAGATGAGAAAAGAAATAGGGAAGGTAACTAGAACAGGAAGAACACGAGAGGAGAGGCGGCTAGGGTTTAATTCATTCCATAAAGATGATTCCAGCAGTTACAATCGCCGGCTTATATAGCTTGGTCTTTGTTTTACCCTAATTCAAAATTACAGTAAGTGTAAAGTCGATTTTATAGCCAGTGTTTAGCGCGGCCAACAACAGTAATTACTGGAGTAAATATCCGCCATTTGATCTTCATAACTTTCCAACCTAACTTGATCTGAGCCCCATCCAACGTAATGCTTCCCAGTTTCTTGCTGAATTGTTCCACTTACTCTGAATACTTGAGGTTCCTGACACACCCTCCGATCTTCATTTGCTTTCGTTCAGGAATTTCCATTTCACACAACTGGTGCACTGCGTCCATGTATGGGTCCGATGGCAAGAAGAAGAATGGATGCTAAAATTAAATCAGAAGACACAGCCAAGGATCACCACCTGGAACTGCGTAATGTAGAATCCGTCGCCGCGCGCCCCAAACCAGTCCGTCGGCGGGCGGGGACTGCGGGGGAAAAACGGCACCCCAATGGTGATGACGGCGCGCACCCGGTCTGGCCGGAAGAGGCAGAGGTGCCACGCCACCTGCGCGCCCCAGTCGTGCCCCACCACCAACACCTGCAACGCGCACCATGCCTCACCAACGGTGGCCAAGAAACTAAGAATTGGATGGCATGGGCAAGAAAAGGCCGCACCTTGGGGAGGCGGAGGTGGTCGAGGAGGGCGGCGATGTCGCCGACGATGTGGAAGATGGTGTAGGCGAGGGGGTCGGCGGGGGCTTCGGAGTCGCCGTAGCCGCGGAGGTCGGGGGCGAGGGCGCGGAAGCCGCGGGCAGCGAGGGCGGCCATCTGGTGGCGCCACGAGAACCATAGCTCCGGGAAGCCGTGGAGGAGGAGCACGGCCGGTCCAGCAGCGGGGCCCTGCTCAGCGACGTGGAGGGAGACGCCGTTGACGTTAGCGTTCCAATGCCTCACCTCGCCTGCGCCTGCGCCGCTGGCCTCCATGGTTGACTCTGCAGTCGTGTGCTTGCCTCCTCTACGTCTCTGCTGTGCTAAACCTTTGAATCGTTGGCATGGGATGCAGACCAGAGTGTCCTTACATAATGTTTGGTAAACATTTAAATCAAATTTTACAGAAAAAAAATGAAATAATAAATATCAACAATGGGCGTTTTCTTCCCCTGTTAACTTTGTTTTACAAAATTTGTGCATTCTAAACTCAAGTTTTTTTAGATCGCATTATTTAGAGAGATGGAATTTTCTTGTTTGAAGTAAGACAGACAAATGCAAGAGTAGCCATCTTTTTTTATAAGAAACGGGAACGGGAATGGTACCAAACGTACTCTATTTTCTGTAGGTAAGCATACTGAAAGAAAATTTCACCTACTCGTGATAATACAACAGTCACCAGTCATCGCCACAGCCACAACCAATCAACTTCACTCACACAGACCTTCAAAAGAACTTCAATTATACAGGCGATACCTCGAAACAGACGCGCCATTGCACATTTCACTCTGATTTCAGCAAATTCGTCAGCTGACAGATAGGAAGAGAAATCTACCAAATCCATCAGCAGACAGATAAACGGTGTGACACACTAGCACCACTACGATTTCAGCAAATTCATAAGCAGACAGACGGCAAGACAAATTTAGCAGGTCATAGTTAAATCTGCATTTCTTTTTTTTGGGCTCACATCAGCGAATCGACACGGTACACTCTTGCTTATTCTGCATATATACCATTGATGGCGACAATATCCACGACTCGACACGTGTGCAACTCATGTACAAACCACCACAGCATGTTAAGCATTGTGTTCCAATAGAAGGGTGCTTAAAAATAAGCCTAAAACATCTCATCTCCCCTTGTAAGAGATTTCACAGTAAGGAAGGCTGGCTGGCTGGCGAGCAAGGGGTGGCCAGAGGAGCCAGCCAATGCCTGTCACACTTTGTCATCATGGAACCACCATCTGGTCTCCTTCGGTGACCTCCCGTTGCGGCAGTTCCTCACATAGCGGTCATCGTCCGCTGGACGTTGCTGCGACCAATACTGTAGCCGGTTAGATATCAAATAAGGTCAAGGGAGCTGGGTAGGTGTAATGTAACCTTTGCCGGCGAGCTAGACAACATAGACAGGATGCTGATACAGACCGAGCTCACGGTCATGGCTGGTGACCAAGAATCATACAGTATATCTGCAGATGAGAGAAGCACCGGCAGCTGTTATACCTTACAGCCATTACAATACGCAAATCAAGCAGCAAAATTGTAGCCCCATGCCCATCAAGGCAACACCAACACTATATTTTTTTTTTCCCATTCACCATCACAGGAAATCGTATTAGTGGTAGTGAAAAAAATCGGCAAGTACATCTATTTTTGTAGAAAGAACTTCCGGAAGCAAAACATCGAGGCCAAATGCTCAAAAGATGAAAGCAAAGGTTAAAATGCTTCCCCTTAGGCATAGGTCGGGTTTTTAACCTAGGAGGGTCAGAGATGATAATTGATCTTGCTGGTTTCAAAGAGGTGCAACAATGACGAACAATGAAAGTACCTTGGATATCTGTAGACATTTTTCAGCTACCTAAACCAAGTGGCCTCAGTTATCTTGGATGATGATTTCATTTTCAGTGACCTCAGTTACCTAAACTAAGTGCTTGACAGAGTATATTTTGTAATATTTCAGACATAACCCGCTTAAGGATCTGTGCGTAAATAATGGAAAGAGGATATGTGAAAAGGGGGTGTGTAGATTTTAGAGGGAAGTAGTTTTCCTGGAACAAGTCACACGAGGGAAGTTGGAGGGGGTCAATCTGGTAAAAGAGATCGTGGAGGAGAGAGAAGCCAAAAAAACCAGGAAATACGAACCCTAGGCACTGTTTTTCAGGCACCGTTGCCACCATCAGAAAAACCATCGCTTTTCACACGCCGGACGAGGGCGTCCCGCACCAACCGCCGTGCGCTAGGCCACCTACCACGTCGCTGTTCGCCACACGCCACTCAGGTCAAGCGCCAGCAGAAGCCGCCGAGGGAAACCACTGGCCTCTGTGAGCGGTTTCGCCGCCAGATGTAGCACAACGTCGCTTCCGCCAATACTGTGTGCTATAGTACTTGCGTGCCACAGTGAAATTCATGAGAAGAGAGGGAAAAATCGTGAGGATTAGGTCGTGATCAGGCCGTTCATCGCTTGGGGTAATGATTTAGTCCTCTATGTTTTATTTATTTAATTAGAGATTAAAAAATACAGATTACAGAGAGGTTCCGTGTGTTCGTGGAAGGGATTGAGCAGCAGATCGGTTTAATATGTTGTATTATTGTACTGTGAATTTGGGTGCCGTTTGGAAATAATTTGGGAATTTCATCTACTAGAAAGTTCCATAGCTTTTCATAGAATTTTTATTCATATCAATCGAATGAGTAGACTGTAATATATGAATTTTGCAAGCTTGCTGTCTGGTAAATTTGTCGTAGTTTAGCATTTTAGCAACACATATTAATCTATAGATTAAAAATAGTAAATAAACTAATTTGGGGATTTGGTCAACATGAAAATTGCAGGCTGTTTTGTAAGGTTTCTAGAAAGTTCAAGAACACAACTTTTAGATAAGTAGAGTAGAAGTTATGAATTTTGGGAGGCTATTGTCCAGTACCGGGTTGCTGTTGAACGCAGTTATGGGAAAACATTGATCTAACTAATTTAATGGCAGAAGTGAATTTCAGGCATAACTAGAAAGTAGTAGATAATTTCCTGTATAATTTAAAAATGTCATGGTTCAATATATTTGCATGTGTAGAAATAAATATATTAAATTATTAAGTATGCGGGCCAAAAGATGACAGACCTGTTTTCTGAGTTAAAAAAAAAGAGGATTTAGATGATTTAATCTAAACTTGTGGTCAAGTAGGAAATTGTAGGAAAATTTATATAGGTTCCAGAACTGGTATGGTTTGCATTGTTGTGGTAGCTGGTTGGATACAAGTCTGAAGACCGAAGGTAGGGCGCTCGCCGTCATCTAGCCACCGGCAGGGTCCTTCCCTAATGTGGTAGAGGGGCTCTAAAGCTTGACTTTAGAGAGGGAAACTAGAGATTTTGTTTATTCATTGCTTAATGATAATGATACAATACTCTCTTTTATAGGAATGGCTAAACTTAACCCTTAAGAAACTTATCTCTATATTAAAAAACTAATCCTAATAACAGAAAACTTATCTCTAATACATGGAATAAATCTAAAAGGAAATAAACCTAAATAATAAGGAAACTAATTATTATATACCTAATCTCCGATACGCTGTCAAACTATCCAAATCTGCACACGCTACAGCACCCCGTGGCACTGGTCACGCGTACTTGCTACAGTACCATACGGCCACTATTTGCATGCTACAGTGCCATGCCCTGTTTACGCTACAGCGCTATGCACTGTTCACTCCCTGTTGCATGCCACGCTGGGATCATAGACCATAACAGCTAAATTTTGATGAGAATTGAAAATTATGATAATTTTAGTACCAGGATATCATGGCTGACTATCCGATAATAGGGGAGAATGGTGAATTTAGGAAGCATGTAGGAGAATTGTCGTTTATTTGTTGCCTTGAATTGATGTGGCCTATATTGAGAATGAGTAATTGCTATAGGAGGAGTAGCATCAGGTGTATTGTTATACCCTAATCAAACCGACCGTCGCAACTAAAAAGGCGTGCACAGTAGAATAGTATTCGAATGCTTGAAATTGTGGTATTGCCTTGATTATTCATATGACAATACCTGTTTTATATTGCTCTAAGCCTCTAATGCTTATGATAAGATGGTAACTATGATGATGAGAATTATGGTGGGATAATGATTATATCACTTGTTCAATGCTGAAAATGAACTAAAGAAAAAATATAATCATTGCATTATATGTTGAGCATTCATGATGAAAAGATATGACCCACGGGAGTGGGATGAGGTCCCCATATGCAAATATGGACAATTGGCTCCAGCATGAAGCATGATGGGCAATTGGTCTCGCATGACACATGACAGGCAATTGGTCCCCGCACAAAAGGGTATGGGCATGGATGAACACCTCTCTGCTATACCGGTATAAGTAAAAGATGAATTGAGACATGAGCATGAGCAATGCATTGCATTCATGAAAAGTGATTTGAGATAATAAGACATGAATGAAAACTAATGAAAATGAATATGAGAAATCAAGTTAATGATAAATGAGTATGAATTGTTAATAAGATAATGCGTCGTTTATTATTCTACTTTGTAATTGCTGAGTCATAGACTCACCCTAGATTTTGCTATTTTTATGTGAACGTTGAAGGCGACATGCATGGGTGGACGTAGAATATGGACTATTGCACACTTATAGCTCTTCACTCCACCTAGCAACTTATCACTTATGCACATGAATAATTTAGTAGTTACCATAGCATTGATTAGACAATTTATTATTTCTCTTAGTCTTTATAGTTTAAAATGTTGTTTGATGCTTTACTCAATTTATACTTGGTTATGATTCATCTTGGTACTTATTTGGTTTATCTTGAGTTCAATCTATGGCTTACATTGTTACTAAAATTTATGATTATTATTACGTTGAATATTTATTCTTGAAGTCTAGTTGTTGGTAATGCGTGATTATTGGTTATGAATGTCATATATGTATTATATAACTATGTATTTACCTTGTTATGTGAAGAGTTTCCTAAACCCTAATACCATACCTGTACGTGTATATATATTAGCCTATTAGACTCATGATGAATGCAAACGCTATTCAATAATGGTATCAGAGCCATATCTAGGGTTAGGGTTTTTCGTTGCCACCGCTGCTTTTGGCCCACCGGTTCATCCTCCAACCACCACCGTAGCCACCGTCTATAGCTGTCCAAATGGGTCATGCCGTAGCGGGCCGACCCGAGACCCGTCACTGCAGGCCCAACCCAAGCACGACACGGCCCGTTTAGATGATTGACCGTGTCGTGCCTGGGCCAAGCGGCCAGCACAGCACAGCCCGTTTAGGTCGTAGGCCATGCTAGCACGGCACAATCCGTATAATTTTGTATAATTTTTCTGTAATTTTCCCTTAATTTTCTACATTTTCTACAATTTTTCGAATTTTTTCTCCTTTTCCGGGCTAAACGGGCCAACCATGCCTGCACGGCCCGTTTAGCCCTAATCGTGCCCGTGCCGGCACGGCATGGTCACGGGCCATGCCTGGGCTCGGTCCTTGGCCCGGGGGCCGACACGACACGGCCCATTTATTATCCGTGCCTGCCCTGGGCCCATGTCGTGCCGACCCGACACGGCCCGTTGGCCATGTCTACCGCCGCCCTAATCGTGCCCGTGCAGGCATGGCATGGTCACGGGCCATGTGTGGGCTCGATCCTCGGCCCAGGGGCCGGCACGGCATGGCCCATTTATTATCCGTGCCTGCCTCGGGCCCGTGCCGGCCCGGCACGGCCCGTTGGCCATGTCTACCGCCGTCGCTTCTTTGCTACTACTCTTCTCCACCTTAGCTATCGTCGGCTTTCTACCGATCTACACCTCGCCACTGGGAGTCTGTGCCGAGTGCCCCACCACCGAGAGCCCACACACCGCCAGTTCTTCCACTGAGGACGTCGTTAGCTCTTCCAACGGGAAGCCGATCACCTCTCCGGCCGCCGTCGTGGATGGATCTACTGAGGTCGCCTCTCCGGCCGTCGCCAAGGCTCCTCGCATTGACGCCCAACGCCCGTGGTCGTCGGAACCGGTCGCCAGAGTCGTCGCGAGGTCGCCGGAGTCACCTTTTGTCATTGGCACTTCCACAGGGAAGTCGGTCGCCTCTCCGACCGCTGCCGAGGCCGGATCTACCGAGGTCGCCTCTCTAGCAGCCGCCGAGGCTCCTCGCGTCGACGCCCAACGCCCGAGGTCATCAAAGCCAGTCACCGTGAGGTCACCACAGTCGCCTTCTCCTCCCAACCTCTCTCTCGGTGGTCTTGACCGATTCGGTCAGCTTTTGCTGATTGGCTGAGAAAAGGGGAAAAAAAGAGAAAAATGTCTTCTTTTACAGAAACCATTTATGTTCGTCGTTTCCCGGTGATCTTCGATAGTCTCAATTATTAGGACTAGTTTCTGCCATGGTTATCAAGTCGTCGCCTAGTCGACGACTAGTCATTGACTAGGCGACAAGTCGCCGGCGAAGGAGCGATCGAGCCAACGACTCGACTTGCGCCGCCACCGCCGCCGCCATGGCGGATCCGCCGTCGCCATTGCTGGATCCACCGCTTCCACCGCTGCCGCGGATCGATTCATCGCTTCGCGCCGCCGCTGCCGGATCTGCCGCCGCTTATCACCGATCCGCCGCCGCCGTCGTGAGGCAGGCAGGCGAGGCGAGAGAGAGGCGGCGGCGGAGGCGAGGCGAGGCGGCGGCGAAGGCGAGGCGAGGCGGCGAGGCGAGGCGATGGGCGGGGGCGAGGCGGAGCGAGGAGGCGAGGTGACGGGTGAAACGAGGCGGATATGGCAGTAGGGAGGAGGCGAGCAGACTTATGAGTACTAGGTATTTTACAGTTTAGCCCATTTAATTTCTGAAATTACAATAAAACACTTCTTTGTATATATATATATATTCATATAAATAGTGCAAACAGTCCTGTCGACTAGTCAGCGACTAGTCGGCCGACTAGTCGACTAGTCGGTCACTAAGAGGGTAGTATCGACTTGTCGACTTGATAACCTTGGTTTCTGCACATGCGCCTCCACATGTGTAGTCAGCGTATTGGAGAGTTTCTTACTAGTGAGTTGTCTTATCCGTCTCACCCTACTCCACCTGCTATGCCTGTACTCCCGAAGGATGCTTCCAAAGACGCTCATGCAAAAACATTTGAGGCTTTTGAGGATGCGATGGAGACTTTTCAGACTGGATTGATGAGGATGCCCGTGCTTCTGCCATTCTGGTTGCTAGCATTGGGGTGCATCGCCCTGGTGATGTTGGTTTTGCTTCTATATAGGTGATGTAGGCGCATCTGCGCAATCGCTACAAGCCATCTAGTGATTTCTTATACATTGATGTTGTGCGTCAAGTGCAATCGCTACAAGCCATCTAGTAATTTCTTGTACATTGCAGGGAGATGCTACTGTGGACGAGTTCTATGCCTAGCTATCCGCGGTATGGCGTCAAATTGACTATTTGGGGCCAGATGTTTGCCGCACCTATTAGTACTATCAGCGTCAGCAGTCTCACCTAGAGCTTCGTTGTATTTACGACTTTTTGACGTTTCTAGTCTGAGTTTGAGCAGACTCGTGCTCAGTTGCTGGCTCATCACCCTTGTGTGACTTTGTTAGAGGCTTCTGCAGCTGTTCGTACCGAGGAGATTCGCCTTCGTGGTGCGGGTCTGCTGTCGTCACTATCGTTTCCTTCGATTCTGGCGGCTCCTCCAGCTTCTACACCTTCTACACTTCCGGTTCCTCCTTCACCAGTTGCGCCTCCACTAGTGACAGCTACTGTCGGTAGGGGATTCCACTGCACCTATTGCAACAAGGATGGATATGGGATTCCACTGCACCTATTGCAACAAAGATGGATATGTAGAGCAGTTTTGCTACAGAAAGGATTTTTGTCATAGTGCCCATCCTCTGAGGGACACTGGAAGTTCCTTCTCTCAGCGAAGTTCTGGTGCTTCTGATACTCAGCAGTTTCTCACTGCTGAGCCGCATGGTTGCTTCTGCGTCATCTGATTCTGCTGGTTTTGCCGCTCGTCTTTCGGTGAGAGACTACCTTCTACTTCTTCCTCAAGTAATTATCTTGGATTCTTGATTCTGATGCCTCCTTTCATATAACATCTGATTCCACCGGTCTCACTTTCATTAGTCATTTAGCTACTCCTATCACTGTTCAAATAGTAAATGGTACCTCTTTCTGTCGCAAGACGAGACACTCTTTCAAATTCATCCTTTCATATTCCTACATTTTCTCATATCTGATCTGGATTCTCTTTACTACTTTCTTAGGGTTGAGGTTATTTCTACACCTAAGGACTTTTATCTGTCCCAAAAAAAGTATATCCAGAATCTTATTGATCGTACCTCTCGTACTAATCAGCACACAGCTAAGACTCCAATAGAGCTTAATGTTCATCTTTGTCCCACTGATGGTGAGCCTCTTACTGATCCTACTCGCTATCATTATCTTGTTGGGAGCCTTGTTTATCTTAGTGTCACTCGTCCTGACATTTCATACCCTGTGTATATCTTGAGTTAGTTGCTCCTACTCAGCTCCACTATAGTCTTCTTCGTGTTCTGCGATCCTTCATGGAACTATCTCTCGTCTCTTTTTCCCTCACTCCAGGTCTTTACAGCTCCAGACATATTCTAATGCTATTTGGGCTAGTGATCTCTCTGATTGCCGGTCTCTCTGCTTATTGTGTTTTTCTTAGTGATTCTTTCATCGCTTGACAGACTAAGAGGCAGACAGCACTTTCTCGTTTGAATGTTGAGGCTGAGTTGCAAACTATGACTTTGTTAACTGCGGAGGTTACTTGGCTACGTGGTTGCTTGAGAATTTTAGTGTTTCTGTTTTTGCACCGACTCCTCTTTTGTCTGACAGTACATGTGCTATTAACATTGCTAAATATCTGATAACGCATAAACTTACAAAACATATTGGTGTTGATGTTTCCTACATGCAAACTCAGGTGCAGAACTAGGTTGCTGCTCTTTAGTATGTGTTTTTAGAGTTTCAGTTGACAGACTTCTTCACAAAGGCATAGACCATGGTTATCAAGTCGTCGACTAGTCGACAAGTCGGTGAGCCAGGACCGACTGGCACCAACGACTTCGACTTGCGGCAAGTCGCGCGCTTGGTCGACTAGTCGTCGACTTGCTCGCCGACTAGTCGATCAGCGACGGCAACAAAGCGCCCGACTTGAAGCGGAGGCGCTGGGGTGGCGTATATTACCGGAGTGAAGGCGCAGAGCGGCTCGAGTGCGGCAAAGTGGCTCGAGCGAAGCCGCGAGATCGGACCGATCCCGCTCGCACTCGCCGCCGCCGCGCCGCCGCGAGATCAGTAACCTCCTCCCGCCTCCCTCCTCCTCCTCCGCCTCCTCCGCCCCGCCGCCTCCTCCTCCGCCGCCTCCGCCTCCTCCTCCCCGGCACCCTCCCCAACCCCATCCTCCCGGCCTCCCGCCACCCATCCTCCCGCCCCTCCGCCCGGCCTCCGCCTCCTCCGCTCAGACCCATCTCTCCGGCCTCGCTTCGACCCCTCCTCCTCGGCTCCTCGCTCGACCCCATCTCCCCGCCCCTGCGGCGGAGGGAGGTCGAGAGGAGAGGAGCCAGAAGGAGAGGAGGCTGTCGGCCGGAGGAGAGGTCGAGAGGAGAGGGAGAGGAAGAGGAGCCGGGAGAGAGAGAGCGAGCGAGGTGGCGAAAGAAGAGGCCGATCTTTGCTTATTTGTGAGGCGAAGAGAGCGAGCGAGGGGTGTTATGGGATGGGTATTTTGCGCTTTAACCCTTTTTGTATCCGAAATTACAATAAAATCCCTATATATATATATATATATATATTCATATAAATAGTATAAACAGTGCACAATGTCGACTAGTCAATGACTAGTCACGACTAGTCGACTAGTCGGTCCTTTGGGAGGTAGCGTCGACTTGTCGACTTGATAACCTTGGCATAGACCAAAGCTCAACACAGTTTCTACCTCTACAAACTACATGTTGATCTACCATAAATTTAAAGGGGTTGTTAGATATGTATTATATAGCTATATATTTACCCTGTTGTGTAAGAGATTTCATGCATATATACCATACATGTACATGTATATATATTGGCACATTGGCCTTATGATAAATGCAAGCGCTATTCGTAACAAAAAATTGGTAGTGATAATAGTTTAGAGCAGTGTTCCAGATATCGGCCTAGGTGCCCGCCGAGGCGGCGTGTAGGCGGTGGGTGGCTGTCGGCTGCTGCGCCTTGGTCCCTCGGTGGGCTGTTGGATGGCTAGTCGGCTAGGCGATCAAAGGTGGGAAGAAGACAGTCCATGGCAGAGGACGCGGGCTCAACGGGGCGGCCATGCAAGCGTCCAAGGCGGCAGTGCGACAGCTAGGCAAATGCCGAGGAGACCTGGGTAGGCGAAAGTGGCAAAATAAAGGGGGAAGGTTTACCTCACGTCCTCGCGCCGCCTCTTCCTCCGGGAGTTCCCACGCGCCGTTGAGCCGCCGACGCCACAATTCACCCTCCACCTCGCTATATTGGCCGCCCAACACAGCACAAGTGTGTTCTCCCCTCTGCCTCCCCTCCCTTTCCCCGAGCTTCTCCCTCCACCGCTTCCCCTACACGGCTACGCCGATCTACTCCATCCCCGTTGTCCTCTCTTCTACCAGCGGCGGTGGAGGCGAGAACCCAAGCAGGCACGCAAGTGAGTGGTGAGGAGCCGAGGGCACCGAGGAGACCGGGAGGGAGGAGGACCGACGACCGATGGCCGAGGCGCCAAGCATGGGAAGTGGGGCCGCCGAGCGTGGGAAGTGGGGAGGGGAGGGCGGTGGTGGTGGCGGCGGCGGCTGGGAGTGAGGGAGGAGTTAGGGTTAGGAGTGGATTGTGGTTTTTATATAGGCTGGGTGAGGTGATCTGGACCGCTGATCATTCATCCGATGGGTAGAAAAAAGTAATTGATTTTGATCTGAAAAATCATTAGCACCATTAATTATGACTGCATATATGATGCATAAACCTCTGCAACTGTTCTCTCATACACTGGCTGTAGGTTGGAATAGGGTTGCGTATATTAGTTAGGAAAACGAGCACAATATTGTTAATTAGACAGCATTGTATATATGATGGCCAGCTGTCCTCATTTTTATGCATGATAGCTTATCTTTAGCCTATTGTCTTCATTTTTACTTCGGCCACCTAGGCCCCTAGGCGCTAGGCCTCACCTCGCCACCCACCTAGCGTCTTCTTGAACATTAGTTTGAGTGTGACATCTTGGGCTTTTGTTAAACCAGGGTGTTACATATTCACTGCTATAAATCTCCATAGTCATTCAGTTAACCATTCAATTAAAAAGATTATCTGGGTCAATGGCCACCTATATAATGTAAATCCTTAAGTAGAGCTTAGCATGACAAACTAATGCTCGATGCAATCTTAACCATGCCTCACCAAAACTTGTATGGTCCGCATAAAGTTTTGTCTTCTCAATTTGGACTAGTTAGCTTTAGCAAAACAAGAAACCTTAAAATTTGGAGTATTTTGCAAAGTCGAGCAAGTGGTAAAGGACCGAGCAGATCAAGGATTAAGGAATCAAGAAAACTGTGAACTGTGCAGTGAAGCTACCCCAATATTCACACGAGTCACTTTTGTCTCTACTGTGGGCTAGTAATAGTGTTGAAAAACTTAAAAGCATGTTTCTTTGGTCCTATGGTGCAAGGTTTAAATTGTAGACATTCCACAAATAATAATGTAAATCTCCTTACCTCATGCCCATCACCAAGTTAAAAAGTTACCAAAATTAGAATGCAATGATTAAATCACCTCTACTTGTTTTCCTTACCAAATGACCACAATTACTCAAGGATCAAGTGGCAATTCACCTGGGAAGATGCTTGCTGTACGAAAAGTCACAGATTCTATTCACATTTTGTGGGGTTGGGGTAGGCCACAATTGCAATGGTAATGTTACCATATTGGATAGACAAGGGCGAGAGTATCACGTACAGGATGCAGTGAAAATGAATGGTGTAACATTGATGACTGCAATGATGGAATAGATAAACAAATTTCTTTGACACTGTGGTTATCAGAAAGAGGAGAAAAAGGTAAGCTGAGGCTGTGCTGGAGATAGCATAAAGATGGAAACTTGAGACTTGAGCTTGGATTTAGGGTTGCCAACTGCTTATTTTAATATCAGATTTAGTACCTTGAGTTCATTTTGTTTATGAAATCAGATAATAAATGACACATTCAACATTGGAAGAAATGCAGGAGAATTTAGTTATGCCCTGGTTACAGATAAACAAGTATGTGAGTTTCTAATGTTTACTTTCACAAATAGCATATTTGCTTAGACTTGTTATGATTTGAAGTAATATATGCATACAGCATAGACACAAAATTTAACGTGAATACCGTATACTTCCACATGAAGGACACGACCAAAAAAATCACATAGCTTCTTGACGTGTTCCATTTATTAGGATATGACTAACTACTGTAACAATGCATTCACAGCTGCTTTGATAACGGGAGATAATAGCGTTATCCATGAAACATAAGAACCAACATTCTAGTCACACAATGGTTAAACTGAATTGGAGAAGCATGCTATCATCCTAGATACATCTCCATGTAGATGTCTAGTCCCTCATCAACCTAGCATGCTTCCTCACCCAAGGCATTATCACCTGAGATGTTCTGCTTATTTTTACATAGATTAATATTCCAAGTTCAAACTGTAATCATTACTTAGGTGCTTCAGCAAGTCAAAGTTTTAAAAAATATATTCTGATTTCCATTAGTATTACATTTTTATTAACTTTGGAACTCTTCACTACAATGAACTAAAAAAACACTATATTTGACCCAAAAAACATGAAATATCCACTTCAACAGATTTACCAAAAAAAAAGCAATTTTATGCATCTCAAAAGGGAAAGGGAAAGGGAAAAAAGGGGTGTAGCAACATATATCATATACAACAATACAATTAGCACAGAAATAACATACATATATGAAGACAAAGGTCAATAACAAGTGCACCATCTACAGAGCTTAGAGATCAAATTCAGAGGGAGGATGAGTGAGAGCCAGAAAAGAAGAAAAGGAGTTATTACTCATCACTAGAGAATAAGACAACACAAAGACTTAAAACCTTATGCTAACGACTAACCATTATTGAAGCATTGACGATAGCTATAATATTAGCTAGAAAAAGAGACAAGCCACCAACATCCAAACATTATGAACTTAGACAGCACAAGCACGAAACACCTGCATTTAACAAGGTCATGCATCTAGTAATCCCATCAAGGACGTCTAGCAATATTATGAAAAGGTGGGTTGGAGCATCTCAATTGCGCAGCTACTCCAAAAACTGCAAAAGAAAACTTGGCTAAGGTGGTGGCTTTCCGCTAACAAATGGAATCTTAGCACCTAACCGACAGCTAGATTGAATATTAGGCTAGATTGAATATTAGGTTAGGCAAAGAACATTCCCAAGCACCGTCCAGTTAATCAAAAGCATCAACATGGACACACAAACAAAGCTCCTCCAAAAAAGAAGAAGCATAAGGAACAACTTTACCTAAACAGATGTGCCCGTTGCTGTAAATGTGTGGATGCATCGGCGCCGGATTGAGAAAAATGACCTGGAAAAAGGACAAGATTATTGTTCAATGAAATGAAAGGAGCAGAAGAAAAGAAAAGAGAGAATTAAAGGTACAATCTTTTTCATGAAACCTCACCTGAGGTGCCTCCATGGGATAATGCTCGGGGAAGTCGACCTGCAGCTGGTACGTCTCGCCGGCGTAGAGGGTGCCCGCTGCTCCGGTCACCTCGATTACCCACCTGTTTACTCATCCAAAGAAAATTCAAATTCTTCTATTAGGCAAGTAGTCCAAATCCATGTCCACAAAAAAAAATTAGGAGAAACCCCCGAAGAAATCTCTACAAATCGAGAACAAACAAGGGGCAAAAACGAATAGTAAACCCATCCGAAAGATGGAAAATATCAATCAGAAAACGTAACGAGAGAAATTGCAGGGATGCGGTCGGGAAGGAGTCACCTTTGGAGGTTATCCGAGACCTTGTGCTTGAACCCGGCTGGGGGGCCGACCTGCCACTCGGCGAGCTCCTTCTGCAGCCGATTGCAAGCGATCTTGCTCAGCGCCTGCACACGCAAAAAAGGGCGAATTTTTAGCCAAATCGTGCACGAAAACAACCGTTCTGCCGCTCTCCGAGCGACGAATCCTATGGATTGGGGGAAGGAGGAGGAGAAGGGTTAGGGTTTGATACCTTTCGGGAAGGAGACGAGGAGCTCGTCATGGTGCGGTGGGCTCTTGGGGAAGGGAGGGAGGCGAAAAGGGGGAGAGGAGAACGGCTGAGCTGAGCAGTTCGGCCTTTCTTTCTTATGTTTCCTTGGATGCTTTTTACCTCCCTTACTTTTTCATATCTTTTTAGTTTCTTTTGTTTTCTTTTAAGAATAGTTGGTGCTAACGAGTCCCTCTCCGAAACCACGCGGCTCAAATCGAACCTAACCCAAACTTGGCTTTAGGGTTGAGCTTGAGCCGTGTTCTATAATTTAATCGAGTATAGTTAGGGGTGAAAACAGATTGGATAGTTTCCGACCGATCCGGACGAATACGGATACGGATTGTGTCGAATCGGATTTTTTTTCTAATAATTCTCGGATCGGATATAGATACGGATTTTTTTTATCGGACACGGATACGAATACAGTAAGCCTAGTATCCGTCGAATACAAATACGAATACGGATTATCCGGATATTACGAAAACGGGTATCCAGGATTTTAGCCCAATAGCCATCCAGCCCATAATACGAAAACGGAGGAGGCAGGCCACGGAATGGAGCTGGCAGTGGCGGAGTCGAGCGACGCCATGAGGGGTTGGCGGCCGTAGTCAGGCCACGAGGAGGCGGCGGCGGCGTGGCGCAGCAGAGCCAGGGCGACGCACCGGAGGTCAGAGCGGCACCGATGGGGACTAGAGGTCGGCGACCGGAGGTGTCGAGGTCGGGGTAGGTGCACGGAAGAGGCGACGCGGCGAGGTCGGACTGAGCAGGCGGCGGGGCGGCGCCTGAGGGCGAGCCGTGGGGGACGGCCAGCGGCAAAGACCGGGAGAGCTAGGCGGGACAACGACGGGAGAGGACGGCGCGCAAAGAAGACCGGGAGAGGCTAGGCGGCGTAGCGCCTGGAGCAGTGGCGGCTCATGGCGGAGCTAGCGACATGGGGGAGGCCGGCGGCGCTGGGAGTTGGTGCTGAGGCTGAAGCAGGGCACAGGGAAGCCAGGGGGTCAAGCGGCTCAAGGCGCAGGCGTAGCAAAGAGAGAGGATTTGGGGAAGAAGGAGTAGCAAAGAGACAGTCAGAGAGAGAAGTAATGGAGTGAAGAGATAAGGTAGTGAGGAAGAGAAAGGAGTGGCCAGGAGAGAGCGGGTGGATAAAAAGAAAGAAATGAAGAAATGAAATGGAAATGAGAAGGAGGAAAGAGATTAAGCGCGTCTCGTAAAAATTATTTCTTGCAAACAATCACTCTAAAATCTTCCGTTTAAAACTAATGCAATAAATAAAATTTTGCTAAAATGCTAAAAGTGTCAAACACCACAAACTAGTGTTTTGATTAATTAAAATGAAATTAGTATCCCCAGCATATAAATTTCTCATTGTGGATGAAAAGACTATGCTTATTTAGATTTCATGAATGTTTTGACAAGATGAACTATTTACGTATTTTCGTTAATTTTGGATATATAGTTTAAGGGGTTTTCATGTTCCGATAAATATTCATAACCGTATTCGTTTCGATTCGTATCTGTATTCGATATTATTCATATTTGTATTCGTATTCGAGTTATCCATATTCGTATCCGTATCCGAAACAAATATGAAAACAAATATGGTAGAGGCATTATCCGTCTGTATTCGATCCGTTTTCACCCCTAAGTATAGTATAGTTAATCTACGAATCTAAATTTAAATGCTCCGGTCTAGGCCGCGAGAAGCCAGCATTCGGCGTCTGCTTCTAGCGTTTTTTTTACTGTTCAATTTTTTTCTTTTGTGTTTTTTTGTGTTTTATTTTTTTTGTATTTCTTTGTATTATTCGTGATGGGCTAACATATTTTTTTATTTTTAAAATTTTTTTAAATTTAATTATGTCAAATAAACCAACTCAGCTAGTAAAAGATTAACCAGCTACAGTAAAAAAGTCATAAGACAACGTCATTCTGAACGCGACCCTAATTGAGTGATACGAAAGCGTATATCGATTGGATGGGTGTTAGTGTGATAAAGTGTTTCTAAGAGATGAACGCACGAGAAAGTGAACACTACTACAGAAAATATCATATTGGACGTCTCATCATAGATAATTCTATAAAATCCATTAGTATTAAACTATAGCATAGTTATTTCAGATAGTTTTACTCGCAGACCATCTATGCTGCAACCAATGGTAAAAATCATCAGTGATAAACTACTTATCACAAATAGTTTTTTACATAAACCGTATATGATTTTTTGTATTAACCATCTGTGATACATAGACATCACATACGGTTTTTTATATTAGCCATTTGTAATACATAGAAATCACATACAGTTTTCTATATTAGCTGTCTATGATGCGTAGACATCACATACGGTTTTTTGTATTAGCCGTCTGTGTTGTGACTTATCACTAACAGTTATTTTTAAAAACCGTTAGTGATAATATTATTCTATATATATATATAGGAGTGAAAACCTAACTCACTATGTACTCCTACGCACATTTAGGTTTTCCAACACACCCGCAAGCCTTCTCATTTCCCCCTTCTCCACCTCCAACCGCAGCCGCTGCACCTCCACTGCGCGCCAAATCCCACCGCTCAGCTCTTCCCCCTCCTCTTCACCATCGGCCGCCTCAGCTCCTTCCCTCTAGCGCCCCCCGCTCGCCCCACCAAGTGCCGCCTTCCTCCATCCTCGGCTCTCTCTTTTTCCTCTACAACGACCACCATCTCCACCGGGCTCAGTCGCATCTTCTCTAACCTCAGCTTCCGCTACTTCATCCCCATCTTCCACCTTGGTTTAGTACAATTTCTCTTCTATTCCTTAATCTCTTAATTACATTTCTGTCCTGCTACTTACATGTTAAATTGTGATATGTGGGCTTGTAATATTGAGATAGTAGAGAATCTTATGTGATGCTCTGTGTTTGTTCTTAGTAACTAACAAAATTGTTATTAGGATTTGTTAGATGTAGCAGTGGATGTATGGTTGTGCTCTGGTAGTGAGAGTTGTGTTGGTTTGGGTTTCAGAAAAAACTATAAAAAAAAGGGGTTTTGTGTAGCATTTGAGCAGATCAATTGCAACTTGTAGGGTTTCTAGTACTTCTCTTTTGGGGCTTGGTGGATCGGTGACAATCAAATAGGCTCTGATGACAAAATCTGTAGCTTTTAGTTGGGTGTAGTGCAATCTGAATGTGGGGAATCTTTATGTGTAGTTTGCTGGATTTAACTAGAACCACTAGGATGATTGGGGATTGTGGTGCTCTTTATTGTTTTGCATGGCTTGGATATGATTGCTGCTTTAGTTTTCTTTGAAGAGTAAGGAATCGTTAACTCGCTTGATGGCGCGAGATGCTTCTTATTTTGGAATGTTCGTTGAATGTTGTTTGAAGTAGCTTAATCCATTTTTTGAGTATGTAGAAGTTTTAAATAGAATAGTTAGAAACCTAAACATGCATAGGTTACAGCGTTACACATATATGCATAATTAATAGACTAATTTAGTTAATCTATTAATTAGGTTAGTTCACTAAGTTTAGAAGCTGCAATATATACTTGTGAAAATTAAGCGTATATATGGTAGACACCTAATCCCTTATTTCTTTAGAAAATGATGTTCGTTGAAAATCTTGTTATAGTTTCTTTGAAAATGATGTTCATTGAAAATTTTGTTATAGTTTCTTTGAAAAATAATGTTCGTTGAAAATAGAGTGCAGCCGACACTTGAAAGTAATAAAATTTCATATATGATATTCAGTTTGTGTTTTATATATCACATACTGAAATATGTTAGTGTTACCATAAAATATATAAATATCATTCATCTAAATCAAGAATAAGTAAGTTGTGACTTTATGTTATCTAGTTTACTACTTTAGTGTCAAGATAAGCCGTTTTAAGATGTCCATATATTTCATTTCAACATTAATATAGTCTTGTACACCCCACAATTCACTTTGAGTTGTAAATCACTTTAAGTTGTAATTTATTTATCTGTCATTTATTTGTATTCTGCTTGTTTGTTTTCAAAAAGCATGGCTATTATTTTTGAGGCTAGCAAAAAAAATAAAATTTTTTTAGCTATATAAAGAACTATCACAAACAATTTCTAACACAAAACTGTCTGTAATACATAGTCAATCACAAACGGTTTTTATATTAGTATACAGTAATATGTGGATATCACGCACGGTTATTTTTAAAACAAATCGTGTTGTGACTTACCATAGATGGTTTGAAAGCCATTTATGATAATCATCTGATATCACTGACATAATAAATCAGACGGTTCGCAAACCATCTGATGAAGGTTACGAACCGTTTATAATGACTCTATATGTGGTAGTGGAAGTAGAATAAACCCTCGCAAAAAGGGACTAAATGAGGGGAGAATATTACGATGCCGTTATTATTCATCAGTCTAGCAATGAAGTGTCCTCAAATCCTTACCATCTATACACTTTTATTTTATGTCATCTGATTTGTCAATTATAGTGAATTTTCATGTAAAGCGAGATGCATGTAGGCGCAAAAAATTGTGTGAGCAAATTCTAAAAATTGTATAGATTTAACCTACAAACAACCCTTCAGATGTGGTTGTGGATTTAACCTAAATTTATCATTCGGACTAACATCAATAGGTGTTTTTTCTTTCTTTTTGCGATCAAGCAATATGTGTTCTTCCCTCAGGAAAAAGGTCTTTTTATTTGCGATCAAGCAATAAGTGTTCTTCCCTTGGAAAAAAGGTATTCTATTCATGCCCGGGTGCTAAGTAGCTAGAATTTTCCTTGTCCATGTGTTCATTGTGGCGTATTTCTTCAAAGATTTAAGCATGGATATCAGGCATGGACATTTAATCACGACTTGTAGACTTGCGCCTAAATTGAAGGGCCCTCTACAAAAAATAAAAAAGAGAGATAGGCCATATATAGAGTCAACATCAAGAGGTATCGACGATCCAAGTGTGTGTGCAAGGGGGGCAGAATGGCATCTCTTTTGCTCTCAATTATAAGCGGCTTTTGAGAGCCGTTAATTTTGCTTTGTTAAGATACTAGCTACTAAATCGATCTGTTTTGTTTCGCAACTATACCTAACTACATGCAATGCACGCAGTTGTTGTTTGGAATTGAAAACAAACTAGAGATGAATTAGATACTATATCGACCATTTCAAAAGTCAGTTTGGGTAAAGATCGATCACGGTTAGTCTTGATTTGAGTTAAATCCATAAGATTGAGATACTGGTAACTAACAGTTATGAGTTTCTTCCGGTCTAATATGCACGTACGGTTTGTTGCTACGTACGCCGCTTATCTCTAGTTTTTGTTATAGAGAAGATCGACATTGCTAGCTTTAGGGTCTGTTCTTTTTGGCTGCAGCTGATGACTTTTGGCTGCGGCTGATGGTTTTTTGGCTGTTTGTGACAGAGATTACGGAAAGAGAGATACTCGCTTGCAATTTTTGATGATACAGATATTAATTTTTTAACGTGTACTACAATTAACTTGTAGACCCCATCTTAAAAAAATACTTCGTTTAAAAATTAATTACTGTAGCAAAAGTCAAAAGCGATTTTTAGAAGCCGTAAAGAACAGAGCCTTAGTCAACCAAATCTGGCTTCGTGGGAACAAATTAAGGGTGAAATATGGCCAAGACCGAACACGCAGATTTGACATGAATTTTGCAATTGCATGAGAAAGTTCACATGTTCCGAATGGGCCTAACAGGGTTGTGTTCAGAACCCAAACATGATCAAGAAGAACCTTGTAGATTATTTAGCTAGAAAGAAGCTAGGGCTACAGCACAACCGATGTAGCACTCGATCTACCTTGCTCGCTAATCTCTAATAAAATTTTCGATCCCCACTAACTAATGCAAATTCCTACGTACACAACTCCAATTCATTCCTACGTAAAATCTAAACTGAAAATTAAGGTAGCTGGCTGGGTTGCCTAGTTGGTGTCGGTGGGGAGCCAGTATCGGTTGGTGAACCATGCCTTGTCGGCGACGACCTTGACGCCGTCGTGGTTGCGGTGCCACTCGTAGTAGGCGTGCGTGCGGTTCTTGATGTCAAGCGTGGCGTGGCCGAAGCTGGCCTCCCGGAACGCTGAGTAGCCTGGCTGCGGCCACCGGAACTGGTTGGCGAGGCCCTCGGTGTTGCCGCCGTCGCCGATGTTGACGTAGACCGGCGCCGACCTGTTGAACGCCGGCGTGGCCTTGCCGTTGTCGACGTCGTAGGCAACGTTGGAGACGCGGTTGGTGCGCTCGTACGAGTGGACGTGGCCGGCGAGGACGAGGTCGACCTTGGCGTCGACGAGCCAGCGCTCGAACTGGACGCGCATGGACTCGCCCTCCATGTAGTGGTAGTCGTTGCTGTTGTACCAGGGCGAGTGCACGCAGACGATGAGCCACGGCGTCACCGTCCGGTCGACGCGCTTGAGCTCGTCCTGCAGCCACGTCCACTGCGGCGTGTACTTTCCGTACGCCGAGTAGGACGACAGCACGACGACGTGCGCCGACGCCATCCTCACAGAGAACCAGAACGGCTGCGTGCTGCCGGACGCCCTGAACGGCGTCGGGTACCGGTTCGTGAAAGGCTTGAAAGGCTCCGTCTCGCCCTGCAATTCATTCGTCATTCATGCATGCGATTCCAAGTCAGGGATATGGAGGTCGAGAGGCTGGCGTGCGTACGATCTCCGGCGCGTAGTCGAGCTCGTGGTTGCCGGTGGTCCAGATCCATGGCTGGTAGGCGACGCTCCTCTCGGTGAAGCGGCCCCAGCTGTCCCAGCGGTTGTTGTCGTGCTCGGGGTGGTCGTCGGCGTACGACAGATCGCCGATGAAGAGCACCGCGTCGGCGTTGGACGCCTCGTAGTGCGTCAGCGTGTGGTTCGAGTGGTACGTCTGCCCAAGGTCACCTGCACGCAAGGCATTGAGATTTCGTCATCGTCATCACAGATGCTGACTGCATATAGATCGACTATTAACTGTATCACTAGCTAGCTCGGTGCGTACCGATCATGCCGAACTTGATGGGCACGTCGGGGCCGGGCTTGGGCGGCGTCTTGAAGGAGAAGGCCCTGACGGTGTAGCCGAAGCCGACGGCGTAGTGGTAGGTGGTGTTGTACTCGAGGTCCGTGAGGGTGGCGTGGTGGATGTAGCCCGACTGGTAGGAGCGGCCGAAGGAGTAGCGCCGGACGGAGCCCTCGGCGGAGAGGCTGAGGTCGCCGGCGCGGAGGCCGTAGCGGACGACGTTGCTGCCGGCATGCTTGGGCGTCACCCACGACACCGTCATCGCGCGCCCCGTCAGGTCGCCCTGCGTGATGTGCACCTGCTCCGGCGCGTTGGCGCCCGCCGGCGGCCGGAACACGTCGGCTTCGAACGGCATGTCGGGGAGCATCTGCAGGCTCCTCCGGTACGGGCTCGTCACTCCGGCGCAGGCGGACGGCACGCACGCCGCGAGGGCCAAGAGCACGGCGAGCGCAAGCTCCATGTCGTTGTTTGCTACTAGATACAGCAGGTTGCAGGGAAGCTTACGTGAATATATATTCATGGTGGTCGTTGTTTGTTTCCGAGATGCCGGTATGATCCCAACAAACCCGCCGCCCGTTCCGTTCCGTTTCAACAGCTAGCTAACTCGATCGGCCGTCGGATCGGAGGGAAGTAACTGATTCCCATTACACATGTTCTCTTTCCTCCGTGGCATATTCTATTTTTTTTACTTTCTATTTCTGATTATCTGTAAATCTTTAACTACTTCAAAAAAGCGTTTGGCTAATAGATTAGTTTAAAAAACCTGAAAGAGAGGATTAGAGGCAAATAGACCATGATACCACTGGTAACACTTCAATTCTATTTGTATCTTATTCCTTTCAATTTGTACATAAATTACTAAAATTTCTTCACAGATTTTTCTAGACGAGTGTCTATTTGAATGCAATCACACAAGCATATTTCAAACTTGATACTGTTCACAAGACAAAAAACTATTCTGCCATGATTCAGAAACAAGCAACACATCCATTCACCTCACCATTATTCTGAACAAAGCTTACAACATGACAGATATTACATGCAACAATACACGAGGAAAACAAACTGCAGTTTCACTTAAGATATATATACATATCTAATTCTTGCTATTACACATATTCTACAACCAGCAAAGGACTGCAAGTATACTATCCCTAATTTGGCATAAAAGATAGCTATCTTGTACCTACAAAAGATGCAAGAAAATAGAATATTAGTAACATAACAAATATCAAATGGACATGACAGGTCTAATTTTCTCTTGTATCATTATGAAATTAAAACAAGCATCAAGCTTCATATAAAAAATAGATATTGCTTTTGACAATGTAAGATTATAAGCATCCTGAAATGGATATTGCTTTATTGATAAAACAAAACTTCTACAATCTAGGTCTGGGCACAAAACAAAAAAATGGCAGAGGCACACTTAGGATTTGGGGTCGATGGAGCTTAGCAAGATTCTCTCAAAAGATGTGAATTGTACACATTTAACACAAGATGTATTATTCACAGTAGCAAAATGTTATGCTTGTAGTTTCACCATACATTCAACAGAATAAAAAAAAAAATGAAAGAGCATCCTCTTGCAGATGGACAAGCATGTTCTTTATCATGCTTATTCCTACTACATTCCTCACAAGATCTAGAGCAAGCATGTCCATGGATTCAAAAATCTAAAGCAAGCATGTTCATGAATACATTTCTCACAAGATCAATCATCCATCCCACTCAGATTTGGAGGGAGGGAGGCTATGGTGGGCAAGGGGGAGGGCGGTTGATGAAGAGGAGGGTAAGGGGGAGGGGCTGCGCGAAGAGGAGGAAAGGTGGAGGCGACCGGGAAGAGGGGGAGGATAGGGAGGGCAAGGGGAGGGGGCCGCGAAGAGAAGGGAGACCAAGGGAGGAGTACGGAGAGCTAACATTCATGATAGATCGGTGTCAGTGCTTGGGGAACAGTGGTGTCGAGGCGAGGTAGGCGAGGGTCGACAGCAGCGAACTTCAAGGTATCTAGGGTTTGGACAAAGGCGTCGGGGATTGGTGGCTTCGAACTCTGAGGATGGCAATGTCGAGGAAGTTAGGGGCCAGTGGCACCGACGCAGTTGGCGGTCGATAGTTGCGTTGGGCTTGGACAGGGTCGTTGGGGGCAAGGCAATCGAGGCTTGCCCTGACTCCAATCACACAAGTGGGGAGGCACTTGGAGATGGGTGTGCACTGGGGTTTTAGGGTATCGATGGAGCGGGGGTAATTGAGCGGTATTTTGTGGGTAATTACCTCAAACTTCAGGGGGTACTTTTTGTTTCGGGTATGCTAGCTTCCCACGAAAATTCACCCTAAGGTCGCTTCTTTCATTTTTCACTCTGCTTCTCGTGAGAATGAGAACCTAGTTGTTTTTGGGAAGCTGAGTGTTTGGCACAGCTTCACTAGATCCGAAGGAGAAGTTGAGAGCATGAGTTGTATCAAACAAGACCCTAATTAGCCAATCACGAGAGTGTTCATGCACAATAGCTTATTGCACAAGATAAATAACAACAACATATTCTTTTTTAAGGAAAAGGCAAGAGCTATGCTCATCAATTAAGAAGAGGAAAAGAGAAGAACAAGACAACAGGCGCAAAACACAAAACACTGGGGGCAACAGAGAAAATGCTTATAGAAAAATGACACTTGGCGAAAAAACAAGTTGCCCAAAGAAAAAGGTGCCATAGGGATAAAACTAGGATAAAAAAATTAGTTTATACTAATACATAGATTATGGGCTTTATGAAAAAACCAAATATTCACAAAACTCAAAAAAAAAATAGAAAACTTGAAAGCTTTTTTTAGCTGAATAATATTTTCACTAAATGCAATCCTAACCTATTAACAACTTAAAATACATATAGCAAAAATTAACACAAAAATATGTCTTTAGCAAAACATATTAACAAAATATGATATTCAAAAGACAACCTAAGCTTGTGAGGTATGAAAATTATCTCTCAATCCAATTTATCCTCGATGAAATGATGATAAATTTCAATGTGCTTGGTTTGGTCATGTTGCACGGGATTATTTGGCTATTGTTAGCACCACATAAAAAACATTTTCCCTAAAGTAAATGTTAATACAAATTAGCAGAGTGGTCCTTGCGATTGTGTGGCTAGTTTGTTGGTATTTTCTAATTGATGGGTAGAGTTTGTTTCTTAATTTTTTTCTTTCCAACCTCTACAAAAGTATTTGCATATTTAAATAAGTAATGTGAATTTAAATGAGAGTTGTCTTTACTAAACCTCAATAAACAAACAAAATGTATAACTATAAGCCTCATGCTAATCATGAGAGTAACTACTACTTCAAAGATTAAAAAAATCAAATCTTTCTCTATCTCATAGTATATTGTTGCCTTGCTCTCTCTGAGTATGTAATGTTTCTCTAGACTTGTCAGCTCTCTAGTTTATACATCTTTTGTCTCAAATTATTTGACAACATAATACATACACTAGTTTTCTCTTTAGCAACTCTCAGGCTAATGTGTTCATTGACTTCCTCTCCAATTCGAATATTTAATGCTAGCATTATCATAATCGCAGCCATGCTACAAACTTCAACTAAGCAACACATTATTTCCATTGTTCATTCGTTGAATTGTATATGGACTTCATTTTGCATTCATCGTGTTGCATTTTGAGAGACCATGTGGGTATGTCTAAGTTAATTTGTGATGATCAATTAGCAGTTGGGTTGAGTTAAATACAAGATTTTGCAAAGAGTTTACAACTTTCCAAAATTCAAGTTCTTTATTAAGACCAGTGGTAGTATCGGTCAAATGTTGGCGTGAGAATGGTGATGGAGGCGGTTCTACTGGCATGATAGCTGCGGTACTACTACAAATGCGGTACGACTAGTGGTTAGATGGCGGTAGCTATTTTTCAGTAAGGGAATTTGGCAATCTAAATCTTTTGTATATTCTGAGTTAGTCCCTAGATGAGTAGTTAGCTTACATAATATAACAAAGGTGAATATTACATCTATACATGTGCATAAATAAAAAAGGTACAATAGTAAATAAGCGTAAACGAGCCAGATAGCTAAGGTCTTACATTATAGACCAGGGAGGCCAAATACAAATGAAGTTTTGTAGCGGAAAAGACACATAGCGTGGGAGACCCTCAAGATGTGCCCATGGGCACAACTGAGGTACACGACCTAGTACTCGGCGTCATCTTGAACCGTTGATAGATGGTGATAATTGTTCACCAACATATTATTTCTTGAGCACTGAATTTATATAGTTGACCAACAATGAGTAAAAAATAATTAGTAAGTCCTTATATCAGAATGCAAGTGTATATGTATATATCTACATGCAAGGCTTAACCAAGGTTGGGTCTTATGTTTTTTAGCACAAAGTCGTATCCGAGGGTTTTTGGGTTGGCCAGGTTCGGTAGTACCAGGGCAAAATTGTAGTACTACCGGTGGATGGTATGACTGGGACTTGCATGGTGATACTACCTAGGCGGTAGTATCAGCCTTGGCAAGCGGTCATACCGCTCCTCTGTTATTGAGAAATGGGTAAGGAGTGGTAGTACTGGCCAATGGGTGGTGGTATGATCGACATGGGAAGTGTGGTCATACCGGCTAAGGTTGTTGGTTCGAAAAATTAGGAATTGTGGGAGATTTGATCATGGGATGATCTTGGAACTCTTGTCTTGGTTGCATTGTGTTTTATGTTTATGTTAACGTGAATTAAGTTGTGAAGAATTTATGTCTAAAAATGATTTCTTCGTCTTTGGATGTGCAGGGAAGCTTGGAGGCAACTATGGTCAACGACAGGAGACCGAGACTAGGTCAGGTGATCGAGGTCCAAGCAGTTAAGGTGATCGTGTGGGATGGTTGGGCTCAAGCATGTCACATAGTAAAGTTAAGAAAGACGTTTGAGGAAAGATTTGAGCAACGGGTTGGATCAAGTTGGTTTCATTGGTTCAAGTGATGTGTGGTCCATGAGGAGCCAAAAATAGGAGAGACTTATCGATAGAGAGAAAACATAGATCAACCTACATGTGGTGTACGTGCATGGTGGCTTGCACGATAAGATGAAGACAGAGTCAAGGAAAGATGCTCGGAAGCTGAGCCAAGGGCATTGTGGGAAAATACTAAATACTAGACTTGAGGCCTACTAAAAAAACCACAGCATTGGGAGACATAAGGAAAGAGGTTTAGGGTTAAGCTAAGGTCATATGTGCTGTATGGATCAAACACTCAGGTGTGAGTAGGTTGATCTTTGTAAGTATTTTGAAAAGCATGCGTGTAAATCAAAAACCTGGTATTATGGGGTTGACAAGTTTTCCTAATCCCTAGTGGATTTAAACCATTAAGGGGGCTGGTTAGCCTATATGTGAAGAGTGAGGGGTTTAGGGTTTGTAAGGAAGTAATGAGATTTTCTAGGTTTGGGCTAGTTCTTCCTCTCCTTCATGGTGTGAGTAAGAGTAGGACTTGTAGAGAGTCATTTGTAAACCAACAAGCTGTAATAATCATTCATCTTCATGCAATAGATCAAGTTCTTACCATCCTTATGTTCTTATCTCTCTTTGCATGAGGTCTTGTTCTTGCCTTTAGTGATTTGGTTCTTTTCGTGCTTCTCTTGATTTTTAATGTGATCTATGATGAGTAAGAGGCACTAGTAGATCTTTGGGATCAATCTTTACCCATCTAGATCACTTTTATAGCAAAAATCAAGATCTTGCTCGGTTCTTACCTTATGTTGACTAAGATTTGTGATTTCATAATCGTGGCCCTTCTAGACCAAACTTTGCTTAGATTAGCTTGATATGACTTGTGAGAGATGATATGGAAGTTCCTATGGCTTATATCCTCACGAGCAAGAAATAATTTGAGTTTTAGGGTTTGAGTCATTTTTGTGACCTAGAAAGCAATTCTTGCGAATTGGTTGGGATCAAGTCTAAGAACCATGTGTTTCTTGACTTGATTTAGTTCATTGCATCCTTATTGAGCTCCATACTAATTTTGACAGCATTTGGTAAGATTTGATCAAAATCCACTTATTTGGATTTTTATCCCAAAGGGTTTGTGCTTGGAAACCGGCCTTCATGGAGTGGTAGTACCGTAGTGTGGTCATACCGGCCTATGGTAGACTGTAGTACCGCTATAGTCATACGTAGTGTAATTGGCGGTACTATCGGTCGGGTAGGCAAAGCCTGGTTGTTGCTTCTTGTTAATCCCAAATCTTTGTGATTCTCTTGTAGGAGGTGTAATATGATCTTGATGACTTATAGTTATTTGTGTGAAGATTTAGAATACTTAGAGGAAAACAAAAAAAGTTTCTGCAGTCATTCATCCTCTCTGATTGCCGACATTGGTCCACCACATTCATCTCTAAAAATTAATCATACACTTCTACACTATGTTCTGGTTTTACAATGTTTTGCCTACTCAAGATATTTGGCAACCTAAAGCATATGTTAAATTTTTACCAGCTAGTTTTGGCTTCGACGCTTCCATACTTATGCAATATATAGTCTCATGTTCGATATGGCCACTTTGATCTTTTGTTCAATCGGTTTCTATCTCCTATTTTGGTCTCTCTTTTTTTGAACTCTCCTATTTTGGTCTTGGTATAAAGTATCAAGCTTGCCTCCCCAAGTGTGCATTTTTTTTTATGTAAACGTGTGTGCATCATGGACGACAAGTCCAATCTCGACTCCAAGTTGCCCTAAACTACCTTAATTATATGGAAAACAATCCATCCATTGTTCCTCAGCTCTTTCCATCATCTAATTTTTGTCATTTATCTCTACTAGTTATGTGCCCGTACATTGTAACATAATTTATTGGATGTATAGAGAATCATAGCAGAAGGTTACTCTGATCGGTTAGAAAGTGAAGTGAAGAGTGTCGAGAAGTCAAATGAATGGGGCGGTACGACCACCAACTTATTCTTTTATAATAGTAACTAGCCAAATGCTCATGCGTTGCAACATATCTGAAAAAAGTGATACATAATATCAGATAGGATCCTAAAATTTACAATAAATATAAATTTTGTTTCACACATGCCAAAAACAAACATAAGTCTGCATAAGGAGCATCTTCCAAACACCTCCTAAGGGACATTGGTTTTGAGAAATATTTTTGCTAGAAATTCATGTTTTACCACCCATATCAAGAACCAAAATTTATGTTCTATGGAACAAAAATAATGACATAAAAAAGTATGCCATGGATGCTTTTTAGATTCATTAGGTATGTAAGATACATCCTCTGGCCTCTACCTCTATAGGAAACAAAAAACCAAAGTACCATAATTACATTATAGGCAACAATAGAAAGGAAACGAACAACCCTAAAATGCAAATAACTAAATTCCAAACTTGTAGACAAAATAACTCCATAAGCCAAGCTCCACTTTAAAGCTTCAACATCAGAGAACCTCCTATTCTGTCCCATCCATAAACTCGATTAAAGACTTCAATGACTACTATCGCCAGTCTCCTTGCCTTTTGTCCATCATCCCATGGTCTTCTTGGTTCTACAAAATAGACAAATAATGATGCCAATGGCAAAGAGAAGATATGATTTGGTTGGGGTGCGTAGTCAGCTTATGATCTAATCAAGCTGTATTCAGCGTTTTCTAAATCGTCCACCATGTTGCTTCTACCCCAACACAAATAACAGTTTTTTACTAAATCATATGGGTTATACCGATAGATATTTGTTATCAAAAGAGGCTACCACCACCAGCAAAACATATCTAGCCATGGGACATTTGATAAAAAGATGGTCAATAATTTCAAAGTGACAAAACTGACAATGTTTGTCCCCTTTCTGTTTCCTCTTATATAAATTATCTTTTTGTCCGTATGACTTTTAGCAATGTGTATAGGTTGCATGAAATAGCCTAAATTAATTTGTAAAAGGAACACAAAGGCAAATTTTTTCTTCTCATTTGCTCAACCATCGGATCTCATGCGCACAAGAAAACATACATGGCCAGATAACATCATAAAAACTGCCAATAACTTCATGTTTTGAACATAGGTGATAATTAATCAGTATTAAAATTTTATAACTATTACTGATTAATAAAACACCACTCACCTCTATATCAAAAGGTAGGAAACTCTGGGATCTGATGTAGCGCATGCACCTAGAAACAAAGAAAATGCAATCGGCAAACAACAGATTAGATGAGTGTATATTTTCAATGTGAGAATGAAATGAAATATTCGGCAACTCTCATCTTATATGCAAACATTATCCATATGCAAACTTGATGTTGCTTTTCTTGATGGAGTAATAAGTAATAATATGGGGAAACTTGAAAGGATTAAGGACACATGCTTATTTATCTATCTCTTGTTAGAATTAATCGTTCTGTGACATTCATGAAATGTTGTGAGGTGAACAACCTTGTGCAAAAACTGCACGAATTGCAAGATTGACTCTGTGAATATGCATGTTGAACCTTATATGTATAGTTCATGCCTTTCGCATACGACATATATATACATAAAGGAGCCAAATACTACAAGAATATAAACCATTCGACATTCTCATTTGCCAGTATAGAAACAATGGAAAAAAATACCATGCAAATAGTTTCGCATTTGATCTAAGTGATCCACTTAGTGGCAAGATTTACATAAACAATGGGGCCCAAATATCACTCTACATGAGCATGTTACATGTTAAGAGCTAGAGGACTGATGGCTGGACATATTATTCCATCGGAGAAAACAACAATACTTATTTTTCAAGTTGAAACTTATGTAGAACCTACTGTTATATAAGCAATATTGGTTTGTTTATCAATAATCAATGAGCACATCGCCCACCAAATGAAGAACTCAAGAATCAAAGAACAATTATACAACATAAATGAAATAGTTTTTCTCAACAGGGCAGCTAGATAACCATGATACCATAAAGAAAGAGCCACAACAAACTAAGTCAGCATGTGCCAAAGTACCATACACAAATTTTGACAAGCAGAAAAATACCATATAACAACACATGAACATAACAAACAATCAATATTGCCAAGCATATAAAATATCTTTATCCAAAGAAAAATTGGCTCCTTTTACCGCTAAATCTCAATCACACATTCTTATCATAGCTTCTTGGAAATTAAATTAACTGATCAGAGGCCTAAATTAATACACAAACAAGCTTCAGGAGGTAAAAATTTATCCATGCCGAGGGCCGATAGCTCCACTTCGTTGTGCAGTTGCATGTACATCCACACATAAAACAACATCATAGAGCAAATTAGCCTCGTTCATTTCATGGTAAATACTCGAATTATGTGCATATGCAAGGAGCAAACAGCCACAACAACACATCCCCTATTGTCATTCAGTAAAAGGCCACAACATAACAATTCATGAATTTATATGAATGTACAAGTTTTAACCTGGTTAATTAAACTTTCCCTAAAACGATGCAACAATTGAGGAATGAGGAAGTAGCTAGCTCGTAGTACCTAAAAGAAATGTACTTTTGCACTTTCTTGCAATTACCTACAACAGGTGATAATAGATTAAACTTTGATCTAATTTCAAACTCACCATAGAACTACTACAAGAAATGCTCACCTAGTTCTGGTGTAGTCTGGAGCCAGTCCAAAACAAACTATGCCAAACAATGTCGGCAGGCTATCAATAATATCGGCCTGTACATTTCATGACCATTCAACATTTGCTTAGTGCAACAAAGATGTACCAAATAAGCACCACTGCATTGCTAAAAGAAAAAAATTAACAAAAGATAATGTTTTGTTTTCTTGTTTCAATTTGTAGAAAAGGCTAATGAGCTCTAAGTGCATTACACATAAAAAATTGGTGTAGGTAACCAAATTTTGTGCAGAGACATGGTGCTTAGCTTCGTATACAGATATACAACAGTTAATTTTGGATGCGAGCAAATTCACAAACTACTAAAAGTCAAACTAAGGAATATCATGGTCCACCCCACGGTTGTCACGGCGGAGTCGGCGACCATGGCGAGTGAGGGGCGCCTGGACGCCTAGGCGCTCGCCTAGCTGCGTTTAACTTTACACATACCTGAGCGCTCCCTCTTCACTTTACGCTATATGAGCTCCGAGTCCAAACACCCCGAGTGCTTGCCTGCCTCTCCACTTCCTCTCTCTCGAGCTGTGCTCTCTCCCTTCCCCGCACTTACTTCTCCCCCTCCCTTTCCCCTTCCCGCCACCGCCTCGCCGCCTCCCCTCTCCTCGGCGCCTCTTCCACAGCCGCCTCCCCTCTCCCCGACGCCTCTTCACCCCGCCGCCCCCGGCCTCCACTCTCCCCGGCGCCTCACCCCGCCTCCCCTCTCCCCGGTGCCTCACCCCCTCCCTGACGCCTCCTCCCCTCTCGACGTCGGCGGTGGGAGAAGGCCCCAGATCGGCGTCGGCGGCGGGAGTAGGCCGCATATCAAATTCGGCGGTGGGAGAAGACTGTAGATCGGCGCCAACAACGGGAGATCAGCGCCGGCGGCGGGAGATTAGCGCCGGTGGCGGGAGATCGGCACCGGTAGCGAGAGATCTCCTCGGCGAACAACCTCGGCGTCCCCCTTTGGTCGCCAGGACACCTAGGCGTCGCCTAGGCGACTCCGTGACAACTATGCTCCACCCATGGCTTGGCATTTGGATCTTTGTATGCAAACTAAATCTGCATACCCTCTCATTCTAGTATAGTAAGCGCAATAAGTGTTCATCGCAATGATCAGCAAATAGTGGTAACAAACTCTACCAAGCACTTAGAATTAATAGAAACATAAAATTCACTTAAATTCCTCCTATTGCAACCAAAGCAGGTACTAGCCTATGTTAACCCTAAGATAAACAAAAAATTCTTCAATAAAATTCGTAAGAGGAAAGAGAGGGGGAATGAGTACTTAGCTCGCGGGGTAGGGGAAGGAAAGGCCACCGTCGAGGGCACGATGGCCGACTTGGGGAGCAGGGTGGCGTCGGTGTGGCCGTGAGGTCCTTGGGACATCATCGTATGGAGACTACGATGGCTCCCTGCATGGCCGAGGCGGTCGGTGAGGTCGACTGTGGCTAACGGGGAGAGGAGAGGAAGGAACAGAAAGAGATCGTCATCGGCGTTGTCATGTTAGCGACGGTTGTAAAGCCACCAGAGCCAAGAAGAGGGCCGGTGGTGACAAAGGTCACCAGATCTGGCAAGCATCTAGCAAGGTGCTGGCCTTTATTAATGCTAAGATAAAACCAAAAATTCTTCAATAAAATTCGTATGAGGGAAGAGAGGGGAAAGAGTACTTACCTCGTGGGGTAGAGGAAGGAAAGGCCACCGTTGAGGGCACGATGGCCGACTTGGTGAGCAGGATGGCATTGGTGCGGCTGCGAGGTCCTTGGGACGGTGTCGTATGGAGGCGGCGACGGCTCCCTACATGATCGCGGCGGTCGGTGAGGTCGACTGTGGCTAACGGGGAGAGGAAAGGAAGGAACCAAAGGAGATCGTCGTCGGCGCAGTCATGTCAGCAACGGTGGTGAAGCCACCGGTGCCGAGAAGAGGGCCGGTGGTGACAGAAGAGGTCACTGGATCTAGCGGGGATCTAGCGTGGAGGCCATCGACGGCGGGGGAAGCTGTCAGAGGTGTCAGATCGAGCGACAAGCTTGGTCAGAGAGATGAAAACAAGGAGTGAGAGGGGGAAGAGGTAGCGTCAAGGTTGAGGAAGAAGAGGGGCGTTGAGGAGGCTGTTGATGAAAACATGGCCATATGGATACAACCATATTTGCTATTCTTGTTGTTCCAATTACAAGAGCTCCTACGCATCACTTTAAATTATCAGATGAGCTCGTTTTTAGGAGTGTCTTTATATCATATGAAGTATATGATGCTACCTAATGATGAAAATGCATATTTACGCAGCTATACAAGGAGGATTGCATCAATACTACGAGCTCGTGGTTGGGGTCTACCAAAAGGAAATCCAACCAGCATATCAAGACCATGTCGACGTCTCCCCCAACTCTTTCTTATGGTCACCACATCACTTTTGGACCAATTCAAGCAAGAGTTCAACTGGAACACGTTTTGGAATCCAATTCGGCCTCCAGATCAATTCGGATTCAGCCTGACAGGTCCAACTTCACACGAACATAACTTTCACATATAGAGTCCGTTTGAGATTCACGAGTACTTGATTGAAAGCTTGTCTCGTCCTCTTTCCAACGGATTTAGCCTCACCTGCAAATTTTTTTTCTGTACACTCCGCAATCATCAAAAGAAGTTGTTACATCACCTGTTTGGGCCAAATCAGGCCTTATAATGTTTGGGACCAAGAGGAAAGTGCTACGCCCCACTATTCACGACCGTACTACTGTTCACGTGAACAGTAATGAATAATACCACCTCATTGTTTCTTAGTTTTGTGTGGCTTTCACTCCCTTATTTAAGTAGGTTGCATCCCTTTAATTTTTTTAATTTCGTTTATTTTTAATTTGCCTTCGTTGCAATTTGTATCTTCTGCGTATGTCGACTAGACTACTCGGTCAAGATCCTTATTCGGAATCCCAACTTATCAGTACTTCATAAATATTTGCAATTTCACATTGCTTGTTATCTTGTTCTTACATATTCTTCGGTTGCATGCAGGAATAGAACTTCGTGGTAAGGTCAACCGTGTTCTTGGTACGAGGAGATCGATAAAGGTAATAATTATGGTGCCATGCAGGAATAGACCTACAACATCTACATCAACTGAGGAGATCGATAAAGATAATAATTATGGTGCTGAATTTAAATGTGAAAAGGTGAGTAATTGTGAGAATTCATGTGTTCAATTGGAAATACCATATTCTGATATTTCTTTGCTCAATTTACATAATGTAGAATTGATTACTCATAAGAAAGTTCTTACGAGAATATGTCTTGATAATTCTTTATATTATATCATTTTCGATGATCATAGAGAGCTATCTAGTGTGATTGAAAATCTAGCTGAAATTTTATGTTTAAAATCACGAGGTAGTACTTATGTCTACACATATAAGTTCAATTTGATTGAGAATCTGGCTGAATCGTGCCAAGAACGCGGTTGACCTGACCACGAAGGTCTATTCCTGCATACAATCGAAGAACACGCAAGAACAAGATAACAAGCAATCTAAAATTACAAATATTTACGAAGTACTGATAAGTTGGGATTCTGAATAAGGATCTTGACTGGGTAATCTAGTCGATACACATAGAAGATACAAGTTGCAATGAAGGCAAATTAAATATAAACGAAATCGAAGAAAACTAGAGGGGTGCAGCCTCTGTAAATAGGGGGAGTGGAAGCCACACAAAACTAAGAAACAAGGAGATGGTACTATTCATTACTGTTCACATGAATAGTAGTACGGCCGTGAATAGTGAGGGGTAGCATCTTCCCCTTGGGTCCAAGCATTATAAAGCCTAATTTGGCCCACACAGGTGGTGTAGCAACTTCTTTTGATGATTGCGGAGCTACAGAAGGAATTTGCAGATGAGGCCAGATCCGTTACAAAGAGGACGAGACAAACTTTCCATGAAGTACTCATGGATCTCAAACGGACTTCGTATGTGAATGTTATGCTCGTTTGAAGTTAGACCTTTCAAACTGAATCCGAATTGATCTGGAGACCGAATTGGACTCCAAAACGTGTCCCACTTAAACTCTTACTTGAATTGGTTCAAAAGTGATGTGGTGACCATAAGGAAGAGTTGAGGGAGACGTTAACATGGTCTTGATATGTTGATTGGCTTCCCTTTTGGTAGACCTCAACCACGAGCTCATAGTGTTGATGCAATTCTTTTTGTATAGCTGTGTAAATATGCATTTTCATCATTAGGTAGCATCATATAGTTCATATGATATAAAGACACTCTTAAAAACAAGATCTCTTGATAATTTAAAGTGATGCGTAGGAGCTCTTGTAATTGAAACAACAAGAATAGCAAATATGGTTGTATTCATAAAGCCATTTTCTCATCAGCTATGGTGGAGAGTAGGGATGGCAATCGGGCGTGATGGGCACGGGTAGTGCTCGCCCATACCCATACCCGCGACCCTGATTTATGCCCACGGGCATACCCGCGAAGGATAACGGGCGAAAAATCTCGCCCATACCCATCATCCGCGGGTACCCGTCGCCCGCGGGTATACCCATTTACCCGCGAACAGAGCAAAGTAGCTAAGCTTCTTAAAGATCAGTAGAATGCAGTTCAATTATATAAAAGTTGTGTCTATTTACATACGCTAACACCAATCCAAACAACTATAGAGTTAAACATCTCGGGTCTTCACAAAAGCTATACTATTCCTGACGTCTCTGCTACAAATATCTAGTCTTTGTGAGGTGATCAGATGATATACAACAACATAAGTAGATCAAACAACGATACCACGAATTTCCTCTACAAATCTCGAACCACTTGTCACCTCATTTGACAGAATAGGTCAAAATCCCACCTGTATTTCTGCACAATTTGCCCCAAGAATCCAAAGCATCACTCACGCATAGTTCAAAACCACAAAAATCACGGTTGCATCGCCAACATTTGCTAAATCGTACCATGGATCGAACTAAACTAACAGATCACGTGGACGCGAGTGGTGTTTTGGCCTATGGCCGAAGCCACCGAATGTCCTAGGGTTTTCTGTTTTGGGCTGGCCCACATGTCAGATATGGACTCACGGGTAAACGGGCAAGACGGGGACGGGTGGAGCTCACCTATACCTGTACCCGTTTACTCGATGGGTAAAAATTTTCTCCCGTTTTCGTACCCGCGGGTAAAAAATACATCTCATACTCGGCTCTATTAGGGTATTTACCCGTGGGTATATGGGTAAATTGGTACAATTGCCATCCTTAGTGGAGAGGGAGACCTTCAAAGGTGGGAGGGGGATGGGAAGGGATGGAGATTGGAGAGGATGGCGGCGGGAGGAGTTTGTTTTGCGCTCGAAAAAATCAGATGCACCGAGGAGGCCCACCTGGCAGCACATTTTTAAATGAGGGGAGCGGGATTGCGGGACAAGAGGGCTAACGTCATAGTAGGAAAGAGTAGGTAAAGGTGGGATGGCAAATGAACCATCAGGTGAGATGTCCATCACTAACTTCTTTTTTTAAGTAGTAGAGATTATTGTTAAGACCTCGTCCCCCAAATGTCAAAGCCATGCAAATCACATCGCTAGGCAGGTTTGTAGGCGGTTTTGGGTGCATTGGTTGCCACATTATTAGCTGGGCCCTCATGTCATACTAACCACAAGTTTGTGTGCTCAACAAAGAAGGGAGAGAAAGAGGAGAAGAAAAATAGAAGATCTTTAGGGGTGACTTGTGGGCCCCATATTTTTACTTATCTATATCTACTGATGTGGACATCGTGTCGACTTAGATGTAAAGTAGGATGTCACATCACTCAAGCGCCTACAAAACCGGTCTTAGGATATCATTTGCATCGGTTTTGATATTTGAGATATAGGATCTACTTAGGTATTAGACATAAGGGACGTGTAGACAGCAGAAAGTGTTGAAGAATCATGGATGCACTTTTTCCTAATTATATATATCCAAGTAATTTCATTAGTGTAGCCTCTTTGCGGTGGACGTGAGCCTCATCTTCTGTTTCTTGAGTTCGCATGTATATTTTCAATTCTTTGCTTCTCATGTTTGCGCTGGACTGCATCTAGCTTGTTCACTGCTGCATTGCCCCCACAGAGTGATGGATCTATAATTTCATCACGCTTCGGGCTAAATTATAATAGGTTAGCTGCCTAAGAACGAATGTGTATTTAGACCTACACCATGGCTAATAGAAGTACGTCGCAAATACAAATTTAGTTCAGTGCTTGAACACAAAACGTAATAAGAAAAACATGGCAAAATATAAACAATATAGCATAGTGAAAATATAATTTGAGTACCTAAATGACGAAGATTTTCTCTCATCCTAGAATGCCTCCTCTTCATCAATAGTAACACAAGAACTAGAACCTACAAAGACAACATATGAGAGTAAATTTAATTGGTGCAAGAATAAATACAAAGAACACGGAGTTTACATTTATAAGAAGTTAATTTACCACTAGTACGAGATAATTATTTCTTACGTGACCTCATCTCTTGAAAGCACTCTAGAATCTTATCATCATTAATGCTTGCAAATATGCCTCGCTCAATATAGCATACCATATTATGATTCACCCACTCATCATTCATCTTATTCCGTAAATCAATCTTGATAATCTTCAGCTTAGAAGGTTCTTCCTATGGTTGCTGTTGCCACCGGCAAAATCAAGGCCAATTCAGGTCAACAATATATATCAAAGGTGCTCATAAATATAGCTACGGATTGCACAGTTGCAATGAACCCTTGTGCCTTGCTCTGTGAAAGTAAAAGCAATTATATATCAAAGGTGAATCAATAGCAGATAGGATTAGGCTAAAAGGTTTCAGATTCGAATGAACAAATCAAGCCAATACGTGTCTCATGTATAGTATACCTGGTCTGGTCAGTTGAGAGTACTTCCCTAAAAAATTTTCACATTCGATGATCTATGCCCTTAATTTAATGTTTAACTAGTTGTCTGGTTACCCAAGAATATCTTGTCATAGAGCGTTGTCGTAGACTCATAGTGCTTAGTGGTTAAGATTTAAGAATGAACAATTTACTTACAGAAACCGCACCTGAATCCGCTATCAGTCTCAACGCTCCCAAGTTCTTAATTTTCACCGCAACGAAACAAAACTTAAAAACCATAATCTTAACACCCAATACACGAAATCATATCCGATCCTTAGTTTCTTACGACCGAAATCCTGACTTCTTACGGGTGAAATCCTGGCAGGTACGAGTAAGTAAATACAGGGATCGAGCGGGCGAGGAGGCGTACCTTTCTCCGTCGAAGGGCGCAGCGGCCGTGTTCCTCCGCCGTGGAGAACCTTTGGAGTTGGACCTGGAGCAGTGGAGCTGGAGGCGCCGCCCGGAGTCAACTAGGGTTCGCGTCAGATCAGGAGTTCCGTGGGAGACATTGCCTCATCGGCTAATTGCGCTGCGGGCCGCGGTGAAAGCTTTGATTGAACGAGGTTCGCTTTGGGCTCAGCCCGTCGGCGGTGAATGAAATTCCGTTGTGGCCCATTGCGTACCACCTCGGGCTACAGCCTGCCAACCCCGAGGCCCACGTCCGCTCCTGGATCCCTTTCACGGCATGCACGAGATCAAGGTTCCGTTGACTTGTGTATTATTTTGATGATGCCGTACAACAGCAAAATCATATTGGCTCCATGTATGTTGCCCATGCTCATGGGCGTTATAGAAGAAAAAAAGAAAAGACAAAAAAACTAAAAATACCCTAAAATATCAAAATAAGCTAAAATTATAAGTCGATGTGTTTAGAGCGGGACAACGATAAACTTTTTGAGCGGTTAGTGCGTTGTTAACTTAGACCATCTTCAATATTGTGTTTTAGCCAGTTCAAATGAGGAGAGAGAAGGCATTGAATCGATTTAATATATTAGAAGGATCGATTCCAATAAAAAAGCATGGAACCAGACTTTACTTAGAAGTCGATTCAAAACATTAAACAATTCATATGAGTATTAAACAACTACATATGAGAGAGTGCGGTTGAGAGAGGGTATTATTATTTTGTGGCTTTTTAATGTAACGTGGGTCCTAGTTATTATTAGGAATCGGTTTAATATATTGAAGAAAAACAAGCTTAGTTACTAGAATGATTACGTGGCATGACTTTGAATCGACAATGGTTCAATACACTAAAGTAAAAGCGTAATATATACTTCTGTGAAATGCATTTATCCAAAGGTGGAGAATAAAAAAAAAGAGTAGATTAATTATAATAGAATCACAAAAGGAGATATTTAACATCATTATTGGTCGATCTGTAAGACGTACGTACGAACAATGCAATGCATGTCGCTGAGCAAAGAAATCATGCACATTCCACTTTCCCACATCGATCGACAATAGGAATTTCACGGCTAATCATCCGGCACCCAGTATCTGTTGGTGAGCCAGACGGAGTCGGCGACGGCCTTGGCGCCGTCGTGGTTGCGGTGCCACGCATAGTAGGCGTGCGTCCGGTTCTTTATCTCCAGCGTCGCGTGCCCGAAGCTCGCCTCCCTGAACGCGGAGTAGCTCGGCTGCGGCGCCGTGAAGCTGCATTCGCAAGTGGGCATTCAGAAACTCTAGCTTGCCAGTAGTCGGCATTGCTTCAGCATACCAAGTGTTGCTACTTGGTATATATGCAGAGTCGGATTCAGGGCTAATGGGTGCTACGTACTTGCTAGCGATGCCTTCGATGTTGCCGCCGTCGCCGATGTTGACGTAGATGGGCGCATCCGTGTTATGAGCAGGCGTCGATTTGCCATTGACAATGTTGTACTCGATGTTGGAGAACCGGTGCTGCGCATACAGTCATATACAAACAAGGAGAAGGAAGAGATCAAGCAAGGCTTTCTTGACAGATCGATGAGCGAGCAGGAGGAGTTGATCGACGTACGCTGCGCTCGTAGGAGTGGACGTGGCCGGCGAGGACGAGGTCGACCTTGGCGTCGACGAGCCACTTCTCGAACTGGACGCGCATCGTCTCGCCCTCCATGTAGTGGTAGTTGTTGCTGTTGTACCAGGGCGAGTGCATGAGCACGATGAGCCACGGCGTCTCCTTCCTGTCCACCCGCGTCGTCAGCTCCTCCTGCAGCCACGTCCACTGCGGCGTGTACTTTCCGTACGCCGAGTAGGAGGCCAGCACGACGATGTGCGCCGACGCCATCTTCACCGAGTACCAGAACGGCTCCGTGCTGCCGGCCGCCCTGAACGGCGTCGGGTACCTGTGCGTGAACGGCTTGAACGGCGTCGTCTCGCCCTGCATCCAGTCACACCATGTCAGCCATGGCTAAGCCCCCCAGAGCTGGCTGACAGCAGGCCAGTCGAGTGTTGACGTACGATCTCCGGCGCGAAGTCGAGCTCGTGGTTGCCGGTGACCCAGATCCACGGCTGGTAGGCGACGCTGCGCTCGACGAAACGGGCCCACGTGTCCCACCGGTTGTTGTCGTTCAGCGGGTAGTGGTCGGCGTAGGAGAGGTCGCCCATGAAGAGCACGGCGTCGCCGCCGTTAGCCTCGTAGTGCGACAGCGTGCTGTTCGAGTCGAACGTCTGGCCCAGGTCGCCTGCACGCACACTTTGTTCAGTGCTAGGCCGATCTTAGCTTCAATTATCAGTGCAAATTAGTACCACGACTAATACTAATAGATCATGCAGCACTCCGTCACAGGCCATTGTTTCTCTCCGGTCTTTTCAAGCACGAACCCTACCACCAACCAAGTAGGTACCTACTGTACATTGTTTTCAGTAGTAGATAGCGGTATGCTCCTCTATTCAACACGGACAAAATCAATTTGAGGGTAATTTTGTCTTTTGGTATCACTTTGGTATCACGGACAAAACCGGGCTAGGTCAATACGAACCGGCCGGATCAACCGGGTCAATTGTATCTCCGATCTTGTGAGTGTGACCAGCTGGGTTTTGGGTTTTTCCGGTTCAACCGTCGGAATCGGTCGAGGCCTGATAACTATGCCTATTACTCCTGCTTTATGTTGTTTTCAGTAGCAGATGGCAGTATGCTCCTCTGGTCAACACGGCGCCGCTTGATTTTTTTTGATGGAGTGATAGGAAATTCAGACTTTGGTATCTAGCTACTGGTACTACTGCTATCTAGTATTCTGGTTGACGTGCAGACGGAACCAGTTTGCATACCAGTCAACAACCACTGCTAGGATAGGATGCTGGCTTTGTTCTGCAGAGCATTATGGGGCATTGGATACCACGATTACAGTGGCAATCAAAACATTATGTCCTAGATCCTGACGAACCAACAGTCTGTTTGTGCAGTTATATGGTAATGAAGACTGAAAGGTACTACGTGCATGAAGGAAATTATAGCAGTACAGTACAGTGCAGGGATCATATGGCAAAGAGAGAGAGAAGAAGAAGAAGAAGAAGCTCTTACCTATGAGCCCAAACTTGAAGGGCACATCGGGGCCGGGCTTGGGAGGAGTCGCGAACCAGAAGGTCCTCACGGTGTGGCCGAACCCCATGGCGTAGTAGTACTTGGTGCCATGCTGCAAAAGCACGAGGCAACGCCGGCATCGGTTTCAGTATCGGCGCCGTGGCGGCCATTGCTCTGAGCTCTGATCGTCACCGTCACGTACCTTGAGGTCCTTGAGCGTGCAATGGTGGATGAAGCCGGAGGTGTAGTTGAAGTAGTCGTAGCGCGTGTGCGTGCCCTCCGCCCGGTGCTCCAGCTTGTCCCGCGCGAGGCCGTACATCACCGTGCTGTTGCCCGGCTCGTTCGCCGTCACCCACGACACCAACATCGCCCTGCCCGTCTGGTCACCCAGCGTGATGTGCACCTAAAGTACCGAAAGAGACGGGAGGTTTTCACCTGGTCAAGCTCAAGATCGCACGAACACGGCGGGTGAATCCCTACGCTGACCTGCTGCGGAGCATTGTACCCCGGCGGCACGCGGAAGACGTCGGCGTCCAGCGGCATGTCGACGGTGGCCTCCGGCTTCCGCCGGTACTCGCTGGTGACCCCGGCATCGGAGCACGTCGCCGCGGCCAGGAGCACGGCGATCGCGAGAAGGCCCAGGCGCCGGCGAGCCCCCAACATGGCGCACTGCACTCTGTTTCCCTCGCCTGCTTCTTCCTCCCTCCCCTGTTTCCAACCAGTCAAGAGAGGAAGAAACGGCAGAGCCAGCAATGGAGGCGACTCGTAGAGAGAGAGAGAAACGAGCACGCACACCCGGACGGGTTACAATTCTCTCATTAAGACGCTGGACCTCTCCTGCGTTGGGTGTTTAAGTAGAGCTCTTTGTTAGCCTGTCTCTTCGATTCATATCTACGTATTGTGTTCAAATTCATCATACGTTGTGTTCACATTTATATATTATGTTCATATTTATGTGTTATGTTTACATTAGCCATACTAAGTTATATATGTGTAACTCTTTGTAACTTGAATCACCGGCTGCTTGTACACATACATATATACATACACACAAGCATTCATATGCATATACATAATAAGCGTTGTTACAGCCATTCCTATACATTTAATGCACTATATAAATAGAGGAATGCATAAACGTGACCATAACAAAATAAGGAAAGAAAATATTTTGTTGAAATTGTTCGTTTGACTTATTATAGCCATTTCTATACATTTAATGTACTATATAAATAAAGGAACGCATAAACGTGAACATAACAAAATAAGGAAATAAAAGATTTTGTTGAAATTGTTCGTTTGGAAATTTCTTGAATAGCAGATCATAGGTTCTTCTCTCTGTTGGAACAATAGGGTTGTTACGCTTATTGCCAAATCTGTTGAAGAGATGAAATAGAATCAAGTTCTATCTTCTTCTCTTTTTTTTTGCCAGAGGTTGGATCGATTCTCTCATCAAGACGCTGGACCTCTCCTGCGTTGCGTGTTTAAGCAGAGCTCTTGCGAGTTCGGACACATCCTCTAATTAGACTTGGATTGTGCTTAGAGTTCAGTCTAAACAACGCGTGAGCCGATTGACTTTGCGGATCAGGCCTCGAGGTTAGCGTGCCAATCTACTCTATTTGACTGGGAACTTGGAAGTCGACTCTGCAACTGGTTTCGTTTCGGCTTCTTGGGAGGAAGAATATTGCGTCTCTGGCTGGGGCGCGACAAGCGCGTCGTCGCCGTGTGACCGAGATCACCGGACAGCAACGGCGGCGGAATTGGCGACTGCGAACTCGACGACGACGACGAAAGATTGCGATGTTTTGACCAAGATTAATGCGTCAGTAGATGATACCAAAGGAGAAGAAAAACAGATTAATGCGTCAGTAGATGATACCAAAGGAGAAGAAAAACAGGTGCAGCGCAGGCGGTGCTGCTATTATTATTATTATTAGTGTTCAAAGCATCTCGGTTTCTGAAAGCAGGTTATTCTGAGTGTTTGATACAAGAATCTGTTCCCCGTTAGATTGCCCTCTCAGCTTAGGCCATACTAGACCTCGATGGATCAGTGGACATGAACGAAAGGAGATCGCAAGTTGTCCCACTGGCATGGCGTAGAGGCCTCACTTTCTCGTCGATCTCGCGCAATCCCAAAGGGCCCTGATGCCAAAGATCAGGAGGATTTGCAGTAATCATTTAGTCGTTGGCTAGTTTACCAGCACCATGTAGCCCAGCTACTACTACTGCTACCACGCAATCATCCTTTCCTTTTCTGAATTGTTACAGGCAGTACACTTGGACAGTTAAAGATGCTAACATTTGCCATTGTCGGCTGCTATGCTAGAGTTACATATGACATGAGGTGGTAGCTACTTGTTCTGATCTGTTCTTTCATTTTTTCTGAAATATTACCTGTTTCTTTGCAGGAATCATCCATGGGAGGCCACTGGCCAGCATGTCAAGCTCAAGGACAGGGAGTCGTAAATCAACAGACGGCCAAATTTGACCCGAGGAATGCAGAGCTTGGTATCACTGAAGTTTCTGTCCTGCTTGACTGGGCATCAAGGCTTTCACATGATGCGTGCGTCTCAAAAAAAAAAAAAAAACTAATAATAATAAAGAAAGAAAGAAAGGACAAAAGTGACATCCCATCTAGGCTTCAATAATTCCTTTGATCTATATTCATACATATTGGTCTAGTCCGACCAGCCGTTTTGGCTACGCCGGATAGCAAAAGCATATTCCCATCCTCATGGTGCGCAATTCCCCCATTCCCCATGGACCAAATGGATGTTTAGATCAATTAATTTTTGCTTCGGACTTTTGTTTTTAAAAAATAACAATTAATATAAACATCCGATTTTTTCAAAACGACTTCTTCACTACTCTAGTTACCGTTTCGTTATGGACATAAGGCGGGGGTTCACGGATGCATCATGTCTTCACTTCTCTCGTTTCCATCGCATAAACATATTTCTCTCTTACTTTTCCATCGATCGTCTATTCTTTCTAAAAAACCACTTCTTTTAACAATAACTATTTATTTTCAGCAAAAAAGTTAAAATCAAAGCCAAAAGACATCAGTAAAAACCAATACAAACACCTCCATATGCCCGCTCCAAAAGACTTTACTTTCTGGCTTTTTAATTTCATCTTTTTTTTCAGTTTTTTTGGTTTTTCTTACTTTTTTCTTTTTGGCTTTTACGCAGAAAGATCTTAAGAGTAACTCGAGTCGTTCAGCATGGCGACATGCTTATTTTGTCGCAGAAGAAATGAATCTGTGAACCAAGGTAGGAGCACACGAGATATTTTGAGTGCCGAGTGACTACCATTTCATGGAGGCATCTTGAAAGTGGACAGCTAGCTCGTCAGGAAAGTTCCGTTATTCTTTCGCCAAAAAGAAGAAAAGTTTTCGAAGGACACGTGAAAGGTCCATAAATTATTAATGATAAATAATTGATATATTTGAGAATTTGGATTTTGATTTAGCAAAGTTGTCAAAATTCAGTTTTTTATGTTTGTCTAGAACAAGTAATCGACCGATTTGGTAGTCTAACCGCTGGTCTGATATGACCAGCTTGTAGTTGGTGGTCTAATACGGTGTGACTGTTTTCTAGTTGGCGGTTGTATTTTTCTAGTTAGGGCCTTTGAAGCTGGGAGGTGATGGCTAGACCAGTCAGAGATTAGCTGTTTGACCGGCATGGTGTCGTAGTCAGACCGCTCCTCTATTACCAAGAGAGTTCAGGGGGGGTAGACATGTCTGAGTTATATCTGGAGTTTCTGGAGAGTTTTGGAGTGGGCTGTTATGTATGGGATACCCAAGAAATATCTGGGGTTGTTGATGAAAATAAATATGAGTGTAGTTGTGTTGTGTTGCGTTGCATGATGCATCATTATAACTAACTTATACTCAGTAAGGTTGCTTAGTTTTTGGATGTGCAAATGGTTTGGAGAACGTTAGCGGTCGACAACAAGTAACTGGGACTAGGTTGAGAGCGGAGGTTCGAGTAGTTGTCTAAGTCCAAGTAAGACTACGTGGCTCAAACAAGAAATACATAAAAGACAATGATCGCAAAGGAGGCGAGTTGATGCATATAGTGTGCCAAGTGACTTTTGGCCGATGCAAGCAGAGAAGTTCTAGGGGAGATTGGACACGTGAAAATTGATGGGCAAGTCAATGGACGCTATGAGCTATGTATCAAAGTATGTGAAGATACTTTAATGTGAAGATATGGCGAGCAATGGTAGGGTGGACCAGGACTAAGTTGAGTTCTAGAACAGTCAGCGAAGCTGATGCAATCATGATGCAAGGTGAGGCATATGGTACATTAAGTGACTTGAACCTGTTTGCAAGTGAGGATGATTCGGTGGGATATGGATGTGGGAAAGGCTTGACGAGAAGTCATTGGGGCCACGTGAGAGGTGGCGGAGTCAGGAGAATGTGCTTAGAAGTTTCATCGAGAGTATTTTGGTAGTTTACAAATATCGGGTTTGAGCCTTGGACAAAACCACGGTGTAAGGAGGCGCAAAGGAAAGTGGTTCAGGTCAAGGTAAGCTATTGACTAAGTGGATCATTGCTAAGTGTTAGTGGGTTGAGTCTTACAAATACTTTGAGAAACACACGTGAGTGTGTAAAACCCATGTTAGTAGGTTGACAGGTTTCTCCAATTACTTAGCAGGTTGAGACCCACTAAGTGGTGCTAGTATGCGAGGATGCGAGGGAGGAGAGCTGAGAGCTAGGGTTGAGGTAGTGAGAGAGACATAGAGAGACTGTCTAGATTTTTTTATGAATTTTTTGGATTTATTTGCTATTTTCTAGAGCTCTTTTGATTCTATTTGAAAATTCGAAATGGAAAAAAAATCCTAAAACAGTAATGGACCAGGATCGTTACTGTTCATCCGTGTAATATTCCAAATTTAATCTTTCTTTTAAAGAGGGGGTTTTTCTGAAATTTTCGGCAACCTGGGCCTGGACTGTGGCCCAAGAGGGGGCCGACCAAGAGGGGGGAGGCGCCCACCCCTCCAACCCTAGCCGCCCCTCTCCTCCCCCTGCCCTAGCCGCCTCTCCTCCCCTCCCCCCTGCCTTGCGCCACCTCTCCCCCTTCCCCCTGCCTTGCGCCGCCTCTCCCCCTCCCTCCCTGCTGTGCGTAGCCTCCCCCTCTCCCTCCCTACTGTGCGCAGCTCCTCCCCTCCACCCTGCCCTCGTGCGCTTCTTTTTCCCTGCGGATCCGGAGGAAGGAAAGAGGCAAGGAAAGAAAGAAAAAGGGGAAGAGGAAAAGAGAAGGAATTCGTGGGGTGTTCATCGTGTTCTTCAGCAATCCGTCAAGGGTAACCCCTGTTTTTCCCCAATTAGATGTATATTGTGGTAGCAATGTCGGTATTTTGAACTGCTAGGACAGATTTCGATAGTGTGGAATGTTGATGTTGAGCCATATTATGAACATAAATATGTATCGAGGTTGTGGGAAGAATGTACTGGTGCTGTTTATGGATGCTTACAATTTACCATGATTACGAATAACTCTGGTGCATGAATAGTGTGAAAGCAAAATTTATGTTATTGAGATATTCACGTATATGCATCATATTGAACTATTGAAGTCTTAGTCATGAGTTGACTAAGCGCCGAGGTCCCCGTCATGTTGATGACATAACGGGCTAAAGGTCCCCATACTTATGGAGTATGGGCAATTGGTCCATGTACCAGGTGGTACAGGTATGGGTGTGCGTTGACGGATGCACACTCTGCATTACCGGTAAAATGCAAAAGAGAAAGAAATAAAGAGCTTTTTGATCATCTTGCATAGCATGGTTTGACTATATGGTTGATGGACGGATTTATGAAGTGATGTCTATAATTGTATTTGTTTCTATCCATTATATTTCCTGAGTCGTTGGACTCACTCTTGCTATTGTTGTGTTTGTTTTTCCTTTAGGTACCATTTTGAGACCGGCATGCATGGGGAAAGGAACCATTTAGTATTGTTGCACCTTACACGGACTATCCACAATAGAAGAGGAAAGAAAATAAAAAGCTATCTTCCTGAATTACTTAAGTAGCGAAGGATTATTGATTTGTCGGATTCAAATTGTAATAAAGGATTAAATATCTCTTATGATGTTTCCCTTCTTTATTTAATTGATTTAATTGTGAACGATTTAGGAAACTTAAACTATTCTGCTTAGGTTTTATTATATTCTTAATGTCATTCCTTGCTTCTACCTATACTTGTTGCCATCCCTGTTGTGAGCCACACTACAGGGGAGGTTCTGCCGAAATTTTGTGCCTAGCATAGTTAGTTACTCTAGTCTTATCTCTAGATGAGTAGCATTCCGGGTCATTGCTTGACTGGGGTGTTACAATTGGTATCAGAGCGGGCTGTAGGTCCGTGGTTAATGAAATATTAAACTTGACACACTAAGCACTGTAGGTGGGAACGGGGTTTGCATTGCATCTATGTTTCTGTCGATTATCATAATTGATTGTGTACTTAATGCTTGACTCTGAAATTGGTTGTGTTATAGAGATGGCAAGAGGTAGAGGCCGTGGTCATGGTCGTGGTCGGCAAGGTGCCGGACGAGGCCCGGCTGTGCCCCTGCCTGAAGTCTAGAACTCTGTAGCTGGGGAGGCCAGTTCTGTGGGATCAGAGGAAGAGGTTGCTTCTGCGGTTCAGGGGAACCAGACTCCACCAGCTGCACCTATTGCCGCAGTGGTGGCGGCACTGCGCATACGGCGATGGGTGTTATGGGACTGCACCAGTGGAATGCCCTGAGGTTGGACACCTTCGATGGTTTGGGCACGCCAGTTCATGCTGCTAACTGGCTACGGCACATAGAGAGGTATTTGGGAGTGTTGGGCTTGACTTCAGAGCAGAGGGTTCAGTATGTGGCCTTTCAGCTGAAGGGGCAAGCGGATCTTTGGTAGGAGGGAGTCCTGTCAGCCAGAACCTCTGCCCAAGGGTCAGCGACTTGGAAGGAATTTGTGGAGCAATTCAGGACGAGGTTTTACCCTGCCTCGTTTGTGGAAAGAATGGAAGTGTCATTGAACAGTTACAAGTAGGGCAAGATGTCAGTGTCAGAATATGAAGTGGGTTTCAATAACATAATCCGCTTTGTTCCATTTTGTGGCTACCAATGAAGTGGAGAAAGCCAAGAGATTTCGCCGAGGGCTTAGGCAGGAGTTTCGCCAGGTGTTGGGGGCCTTGGAGCTTCGTGATTTTGGCTACTTGGTGGAGCAAGCTAGGGGTATGGAGCTAGAGATGCAGCTTGGAGAAGGATTGCAGGGTATAGGAGGTTTTGGGGCTACTGAAGGTTCAGAGGGTATTCAGAAGAAAAGTTTTGGAGGAGGTAGTGGGTCATCACTGAAGCCAGTTCCCAAGAAGTTTAAAGGCCCACAAAATTCATTCAAGTCCAAGTTCACCAAGCCCTAGGCATCATCTACCTTTCGATCTTCAGCAAATGCTCCTATGATGCGTCCGACCCCAGGACAGGGAATGAAATGCTTCAAGTGTGGGGATGGACATCGTACTTCAGAGTGCTCTTGGACTGGAGCTTGTCGCCATTGTGGTCAGGAAGGCCACAAGGCATTGGTTTGTAAGCGGAACCCCGCCAGCATCATGAAATGGGAACCGGTCCAAGCATCATCTTCAGCGCCAGCGGCTTCTTCTCGAGGGTCGGTGCAGATGCTAGTAGCCGCTCCTACCCAGCCTTGGGTGCCGCCTCGACCTCACTACCCTTTTCTCCGGAGGATGCCACGGTACTTTTGGCGCCTTCCCCGCGGCATTGTTTCCAGCTGTGGTGCCTTCGGCACCTCCTGCAGCGGCGGCACCGCCATACCAGTGTTGGGGCACGGCCGCCTGACCTCGATCTCCTACGCCATGCCGACTGCTGAGTCAGTGGGACGTCCCGATGTGGTGACAGGTACGCTTTTGGTGGATTCAGTGGAGGCTTTTGTTTTGTTTGATTCTGGGGCTACGCCATACTCAAGTTTGCTAGCCGGGCAAATTTGAGTATGCAGCAAATAGCTCAGTCTGTTCTAGTTAATTCACCTGGGGGAGTTCTTTCAAGTTCTCCTAATTTATGTTATTGAGATATTCACGCATATGCATCATGTTGAACTATTGAAGTCTTAGTCATGAGTTGACTAAGCGCCAAGGTCCCCGTCATGTTGATGATATAACGGGCTAAAGGTCCCCATACTCATGGAGTATGGGCAATTGGTCCCTGTATCAGGTGGTACAGGCATGGGTGTGTGTCGACGGATGCACACTCTGCATTACCGGTAAAATGCAAAAGAGAAAGAAATAAAGAGTTTTTTGATCATTTTTCATAGCATGGTTTGACTATATGGTTGATGGACGGGTTTGTGAAGTGATGTCTATAATTGTATTTGTTTTTATCCATTATATTTGCTGAGTCGTTGGACTCTCTCTTGCTGTTGTTGTGTTTGTTTTTCCTTTAGGTACCATTTTGAGACTGGTATGCATGGGGAAAGGAACCGTTTAGTATTGTTGCATCTTACACGGACTATCCACAATAGAAGAGGAAAGAAAATAAAAAGCTATCTGCCTGAATTACTTAAGTAGCGAAGGATTATTGATTTGTCGGATTCAAATTGTAATAAAGGATTAAATATCTCTTATGATGTTTCCCTTCTTTATTTAATTGTGAACGATTTAGGAAACTTAAACTATTCTGCTTAGGTTTTATTATATTCTTAATGTCATTCCTTGCTTCTACCTATACTTGTTGCCATCCCTGTCATGAGCCACACTACAGGGGAGGTTCTGCCGAAATTTTGTGCCTAGCATAGTTAGTTACTCTAGTCTTATCTCTAGATGAGTAGCATTCCAGGTCATTGCTTGACTGGGGTGTTACAATCCTGCCCATAGAAACTTAGCCGTCAGATCCTAACCCAGCTATGTGTCAGTCATCTGCTGACCGACCATGTCGCCCACCTCAACCGTTGTCCGATGGTCACGTGTCGGCCATCGAGATACCACAACACTATTCATCGATACCATCTAATGCAGTTGTCTGATCCTCCGTAGTGCCACGCATCATCCATCTGAGCGCCACAGCAAGGTTCATCATCTTTGATGCGAACTCCTATCGCCGTCCATGAGCCGGAATCTGCCGCCGTCTCCGAAGCGTACACCTTGACGTCCGCGCTCATAAAAGCCGCCACCTCCCTCGTTCTTTGCACCCCACAGCTGAGCTCGCCTGTGCCCCTTCAACATTCATGTCGTGCGTCATCGTGCTCATCGTCTATCGAGCTCTGCCGTCGCCATTGCCTTCGCCACTAAGCTCTGGTCGCCCCCTATCTTCTCGTCACTAGCTGCTCCGCAGCATTTGCCGCTCAGCTAGCAGCCGCCACCATCCACTACCAGTGAGTTCCACGCTACCCTACCTTGTCACCGTCTGTTCTCTCCAGCCAGTCCCATCGACCTAATCTCACCGTCCGCTACCGCCTCTGTCGCCCCTTGGTCAGCCTGTCGTCCACTCAGTTTCAGTTGTTATTTTAACAATTGGCTCAACTTCTATCTATTTTCTAAATGTATCAATCGTGACAAAAAGGAATTCAAAGTCCCCATGTGCTCTTGGGAAGGTCCCAGAATGTCTAGCCCCTAGGTTACGAAAGGTTAAGAAAGAGGTATTGTGTAAAGCCTGTGCAGACTGATGTACTTGCCAGCTATGAAACTGACATTGTACACATTTTATGACAAGGTCTTTTGCATCATGGAGGCCAGTTAGCAAGTAGTATCCTTGTCAAAAGGCTTTATCGACTAGAGTTATGTAAGAATGATGTGCTCCATATACTCCTCCATGTATATCGGATAGTAATTGCAAACCATTCTTTTGAGATACGTGTCTCATTAGTACTCTATGAGTTCCTTGCTTGTAAAGGGTACATTCAATCAGAGTGTATGATTTGGATTTTTGAGCTGTACGATTAACCTCTACGTCATCTTCAGGAAATGAGCCATGCTAAAGATATTCATAGATGTCATCCAATCACTACTGGGGTTTGGAATGCTTCACTACTGAAGGTTTGTTAAGTTGCTGGAGGAAAACTCTAGTTGGGACGGGTGATCTTGAGGAAGCCATCCATGTCAACTGGTCTGTTAGAAAGTTATCCTTTCTTGGAATATGTTGGATCTCGAAACCAAAGAAATGCCTTTCGAGTTTTCTAACTTATATGATATAAGATGATATCTTGTTATTTGAGCATTGATACTCTTTGCTGACTTGATTCACTACTAGTTGAGAAACACCTTTCACTAGTAATCTACAAATCCCATGCGCTTTGGCTACTCGGAGTTCTGTTAATAAACCCTCATCACATTATTTGTAGCAAGAAAGTTTAGTTGAATGTCGCATTTTATTTTTGCTCCAATAGGAGATACCAAGACTATCCTAGCCTTCGAGCCTGTTAACATCAAGGAACTATCGAAGTACATAGTCCACTTCTCATGGTATTTGCACTCGGGCCCTTAGGTTGGTTCAGGGTTTGTTCACTCGGTGATGAATTCTACTAAAGCACGGGACTTGATTGCTATCATGAAATAAAATGGAGATCGAACTCCCCAAATTTGACCATCCATTTTGCTGTGCGTCCTGATGATTTCCTATTTTGGAGAACTTGACCAAGACAATATCTAGTCGATATAACCACTTTGTGGGCCTAAAAGTAATGCATTGTTTCCTTGAAGTCATAAGGAGAGCATATAGAAACTGTTGTATCTCTAGATATCATTCTTTTGCTTCATGTAAGACTTTGTTTACATAATATACTGGTCATTGGATATTATCATGCTCAACGACCAGTACATAACTGACTTTTTGTGGTGTTATAAGCAGGAATAAGACCAGGGCACTTGAAAGGTACCTTTTAAGCTCTTCAAAGGCATCGTTTGCTTCCTTAGTCTAATCAAAACTTCCATGCTTCTGAAGAAGCTTAAAGAAAGGCAATCCTTTTTCTCTTAACCGTGCTATGAAACGACTTAGCGCTGCCGTACAGCCGGTTAGTTTCTAAACTTCCTTCTTCATGATCGGAGGACACATCTACTCGATGGCTGCTATTTTCTCTAGATTTGCTACAATTCCTCTAGCCAAAACTAGAAATCCAAGAAGCTTTTAAGAGGAAACTTGGAATACACGTTTCTCCTAATTTAACTTAAGGTTATGTCATCTTAAGTTAGTGAAAATTTCTTGCAGATCGAAGATATGATCTTTGATGTTGATACTTTTCACGACCAAGTCATCAGCATTGGTTTCTATGTTATGACTAATTTATGGACTAAAGGTCTTTTTTTGCATCAACCTCTGGAAAGTAGCACCAGCGTTTTTAGACCAAATGGCATCTTTACATAACAAAAGGTGTCATATAGTGTGATGAAGTTTTCTCCTCATCATCCTTACTCATACTACTTTGTTGGTACCCTGAATATGCATCTAAAAAGCTTAACAACTCACACCCAGAAGTAGAGTCAACAAACTAACCGACATGTGGAAGGAGAAAATTATCCTTCGGATAAACCTTATTAATATCTTTGAAATTGATACACATTCACCATTTTTCATTACTTTTCCTAACCATTACATGATTAGCGAGCCACTCTGGGTGGTCAACCTCACGAATGAATCCAACCTTAAAAAGCTTGTTGATCTTTGACTGGATTGCCTCCTTTCAGTCAGGTGCAAAGCGCCTTAGCTTTTGCTTGATTGATTTTTTGTCAGGCTGGAGTGCTAGCCTATGCTCAATCACCTCCCTTGGGACACCAGACATGTCGGATGCTTGCCAGGCGAATACATTCGAGTTTCCTTGGAGGAAGGAGATGAGTGACTCTTCCTATTTGAGGTCGAGTCCTGCCCGGACTAGTATCTTTTGTAAGGTTGCAGTAGCAGTTTTGAGTCCAAACGACGCTTTGACATTTTCTGGAGAAGCATCCTTGTCTTGTGGAATCTCGTTGATCTAGTCAAGGGTTTTGGGGCCACCTTTGGTCTTGAGTGATTGGCTTGCACAGATGGTGGATTAGCATTTCTAATCAGAAGTTCATTGACCAATTATAGGGATTTATGATTACATGCATATGCCATCTTTTTATCCTCTCAAGCTGTTATGACCCCTTTTGGTCCTAACATCTTAAGACTCTGATAGCCGTAATACGTGGCTATTAAGAACTTAGCCAAGCTGGACAACCAAGAATCCCATTGTTTGTGGTTTCAAAGTCTACCACATTAAATGACATTCTTTCTGTTTCAAAGTTATCTGAACCCTCGAACGTAAATGGTAGGGAAACTTGCCCTATCGGTTTGACAGTAGATCCCAAGACTATTCCATGAAAAGCATATTTCACAGGCTTTACTTTCTACTTGGGAACTTGCATTTATTCTAAAGCTCCCATAAACAATATATTAAGAGAGTTACCACCACCATCTACTAGAATTTGATTAACTTTGCAATTATTTATGATAGGTTCTACGACAATAGAAAACCTACCTGGTCGAGTTGAGGGAATGGAGCAGTCTTCCCAACTGAAGGACATTGTTGTCTCTGACCACCTAGATGGCTTAATAGCAATCAGAGATTCGATGAGGTTCACTCCCTGCTCGACAGTATTTAGATGTTGTTGGGACTCGTAGGAAGAAAACCTGCCAAAGATCATGTTGATGGTGTGTTATGGCTCCTGATAGTCCATCTCTTCACAACCATCCTTGTCATTCTTAGAGCTTGGTTCCTCGACCTCCTGAACGGAAGGGAAATGACCCTTACTTGAGTAATAATATTCTAATTTCTTCTAGCAAGCACGTCAATTATGTAGATCATACCCTACCATTTGATGAAGCGAACATAACTTCTTATTCTTTTTAGACTCATCAGCCGAAGCTTTTGCCTTGTTCTGACCGGAATAGTCCTTCTTGCTCCTAGTGAACTTCTCTAGAATTGAAAGAACCTCCTTAGCATTTGGTTTATGATTCTTCTTACCTTTGGGAGACTTCTTGGGTTTCTTATCTTTCTTATGCAAGTCATGTTGAGGAATTTTCTCTATCTGATTGATGGCCTTATTTCATTCAACTATCTCGCTAGTGGCTACGTACCTATCGGCTATATCGAACAGCTCAACAATTATTTTTGGAGGGTTCGTTGTGATGTCCTCTATAAACCATCAATTCCTCAACCCCGCTTTGAAAGCCTAAATAACAAAGGAATCCACAACCTCATGAATGGAATTACAAACCGAGCTAAACCTCTTGATGTACTGCTGAAGAGTCTCATTGGGTTCTTACCAGATTCGGTGGAGATCATCTTCTTCTCCAAGACGATCATATGTCCCTACAAGTTTGTGATCAAGAGGTCATAGGGTTGCGCCTAGGTGTAAATTGATCTGATTGGTTGGTTAAGCAACCAAGACTGAGTAAATCCTTTGAGGACTATGGGCAAGTAGTTTGCCATCATATTATCATCTCCACCAGCAGCCCTGATGGCAGTAGTGTAAATCTGTAGAAATTCTAATGGGTTTTGAGTTCCATTGAATTTCTCTAGATTGCTGGTCGGAACTTGTCTAGCAAGCGTACTACTTGAAGGCATCTCAAGAATGCTGACAATCTGTGATTGAGTCATGTCCCCTTTGTTGGAAAGGAGCTAGATTACAGTTAGTTGGAGATCGGTTCCTCCGGTAATCGCACTGAGGAATTGGTGCTCTGACCCTATTGTGGACATGTATATGGTGTCTCCGACCAACTGCTTAGTTCAGGTAATATCGCAAATCACCCGATCTGAGTGTTCGTTCCTCATGACGAGGGGGAGGAGTGGCTTCATGGAAGAGTCATCTTCCCTTGTGACTCCCTTGTCAGAATATTTGAGGAGGTCTGGAGCCAAATGTCAGATGGTTTCTAGTTTGACCATGCTGGCTTCAGCTGAGGGAGTGTCGGACCTGGATTTGACAATCTAGAATCCTCTGTGATTCTACCGCACTATTCTCTAAATCAGTAGATAGTGCTCATAAATACATTGCTGTCTCAAGTCATACATTGCACAAAATAGATCAAACTAAAATATTACATATCAGAGTTTAGAATACACCACGTCGGGTGATAGTTTTATATAAGGGCCAATCAGACCAAATATTTACAATACAAAAGATAATAGTGAAAAGTATAAACAAAAGTAGAACCATTAGCCATAGGCAAACGACTGGGGGTAAATGGGTGCGACAAATATTGTCTAAGACTAAATAATACATATACACACATCACCATTGAGTCTATTTGCCTAGGACCCAATCTTGATAACGACTTCTAATTTTCATCCTCAGCTCTCCCTTCCGTGGCAGGTGCATCTCCATATGCATAGTGATCCTGGTTTCCTAATTTTTGATAATGTGAGAGTGAGCACAAACCATCACGCTCCATGAGCCAATACATAGGATGCAATTACTTAGCATGAAAGACTTACCAAAGGTAGGCTATGGTTGTTTTGTTTGCCATAAACTGCTTTTGAGAATAGGGTATATAGAAAATTACCTGTGACCTAGTAGATTGAACTTAAAACATGTTATTTGAACCAAAGAGTGCAATAATAATATCCATATGCTAACATTTCAGCGTTATAACCACCTACCTTCCCACTGGGATGATACCTAGGACAACATCAAATCAGGGCTTCCTATGGCCCGCCATTTTCCATTCACACCCACAAAGTTTTTGAAATAGAACTATCTCAAGTTAAGTTCTCATGCCTGCCCATGACTGTGGGCACAACTGTTCGAATAGTTTTAACTCTGCAAAGTTTGTACACTTTTAACACAAGAGACAATCTGCTTGTTGCTCCACACGATTCCTTAGTCATGCAGTTGAGTAGATCATTGTAGTAACTTTTTAAAATATCAGACCCCTTTTTGTCATCTCACCCTATGGGCTTCTCACACTTGCGGTGGGTCCCATATGTTGCTCGGGATACTTACCAAAACGACTAGCATAGCAGCACTCAACTCTCCCCAACGTTTAGCGCAGCTGGTAAACTTCACCCTGCCCTTGGTGTCCCTTTAAGCCTCCCCTTGCCCTTGCACTATTCCACTTCCTGTGAGATGAGTTCAGGGGTTCGATAGATTTACTTAGCCAAGTTGCAATTTGAGACTTGTGGTTATACTGTTTTACAATGGGAGGTCATGACCCAATTCAGTCCTTAGAGTTATCTAGACGGTTCTAACACTAACCACACTTTCGTGCACCATTGCACCAGCCTTCCCATACCATCCGCCCAAATATTTAATCAAGTTGGGGTTTTCAGGAAGAATAAAATAACCATGTCAAAATATACCAGCCACTTTTCATCCATGACTGCCCAAAACTAGTTTCTTATGTTTAAAAGTGATGCTTGGGGAATTTTGGCGCCCCCGAGTATCTAAGCAGTATTAAGCATGGCGTGTAAATATAGACTTATTTTTAAAAGATTACCATTATAATTTCTCTAGGGTGCAAAGAAACATGCTCAAAATGTCCTAAGGAAATATAATATTAACAGGTTAATTAATAGGCATGTAGCTAGTGCTTTTAAAATAGTCATAGATTTGTATATAAAATAACGACATGCAATTTGATAATTTAAACAGAAATAACTTGCTGAAAAATGTAGGTTCAACATGATCAAAGTAATGACTCACCTTGTTCACAGTTAGCTTGGTCTTGTTGGTCTTGACTTACTTCGGATTCGGCCTCCTCTTCCTGAGTATCATATGCTATTTTATGTTGCACGAAAATTTAGAAAAAGAAAATCAGCTAACCAAATAAAGCCACATACAAAAATTTAAACAAGCTCCAAATCCATTGTTTTAGTTTCATTAGATAGATCTTGAATTTAGAAATTTGTTTCATCAAGTTTGGAGTTAATACGAGTAAGTTATACTTATTTAAAGTTCTCTGTTTGAGGTTAATGTGAAAATAAGAGAGGAGAGAGAGAGAGATCTCACTGACAGGTGGGCCTGATTAAGTTTAAACCGGTCTAAATATTTGAGAGAGTTTGGATCATCCGAACGGGTGGGATGCGAGAGCTATTTGATCAGCGAGGGACCGTCCAATCTAATGAAAGGTTCGGACTGTTCGACGGCAAAGATGTGCGAGCCGTCCGATCGAGCGGATGGTTCGGACTGTTTGATGGTGTTGGTGGTCTACGGCGACTAGTGGCGGTGGCAGAACAGAGGAGATAGGGGAAATTATCTACGGTGTCCTAGTACAATTCATGGACAAGAGAGCATCTACAAGGCGACACGACTTCACCTGAATGCTTAGATGAGCTCGAAGATGCTGGGAGTGGTCTTGCGGCATACGACGGTGGCGGGCAGAGGACACTCACAGTGCCCGTGAGGTGCAAGCGTTGATGTGTCTGGCCGAGGGTAGGGATGGTGTTGTCTTCCCCCCGAGGGTGCTCTTGCTCAGTGGAATTGGATTGGCGAAGCTCTAATCGATGGATTGCCCGATGACCAAAATTAGGGAAGAGAGTGTCGTCGACGCTCCTACGGGCAACGATAGTGAAATTCTACGTTGTGGGAGGAAGAGAGTGGTGGTATGATGAGGGTGGAGGCCCGGGCGAGGCTTTATAGACGGCAAAAAGGGCTGGCCACGTGAGGGGGTGGTGGTGGTCATGACGGTGAACATAGTGCCGGCATGACTACAGGGCTTGGTGATTCAAGCCTGGTATCACGACGGTGATGCGCTGCATGGTATGACAGTGGCTATCGCATTTAATAGCGAGGCACTCGTGCCAAGAAGCATAGGCATCGTTTTAGTCGGCATGAGAGGAGTAATGGCGACGTGACGGGGTAGGGCTAGGTGGTACTGTAGCCAATGAGAGTGACGTGCGCCGAGCACGTTCTTGACGGGGGCAGTTGCGGTGTCAAATTGCGACGACGAAGGCATATACTGTGGTTGACTTGAGCTGTTATGTCACGGCGGACCGAGCGGCACCTCATCGGTCTTCCTCCGAACGATGGGTCAAACAAGGTGAGGTCGGATGCGATGCCTACCCTGTGGTGATGTGGAGCTAAGCCATGGTAGCTTAGGTGGTCAAAAGCATAGGAAAAAGGGGAACACGCCGATGACCGGCGGTCACAGTGAATCGCAGCAGATTGGGTTGCCGTGGTAGGGCCGGCGAATGGAATTTTCTACCGAGGTAGCAAACGACAGAAGAACATAGAAGGGCCAAAGAAGTTTTTGAGGCTAGGCCTATCTTTATTTTTTTTTTTTGATATTTTTGCTAATACTCAACTATTCAACTTTGTTCATTCCAAAATTTTCCATTAGCCCATGTCTTTTTATTGTTCATCTTACTACCATATTACTAGTAATTCTCCTACCCCAATTTGCTGGATCATCTTTTTAGATTCGTCCTTCATTTTGAATTTAACTTCTATTAATTGTGCTTTTCCTTTTTGAATTTAAGTTTTTATTATTTTTACTTATTGGAATCTTAACCAAGAATCAAGAAAAACCAACAAGATCAATCTACAGAGAGCATATATTCCAAAAGACATTTTTCAGAATCTAAACATTTAGGATGTCACAAGGAGGAATGCTTGGATGAAGTCAGTGTCTGACTCTATGAGTTCCTTTATTCCCTGTATATTTCTGTACGCTGCATGGTTTGCTAAAGAAACTCCAAAAATGTCCTGCAACCTCAGCATATCCCAGAGTTTCTACTAGAATAGGATTCGAGTTGTTTAAAATATCATGAACTCATCGCAAGTTCTGAATTGTTATCGAAGGTCTTGAAGGATTCCTGTTGGTGGAAGGCGTATGATGACTTGAGTTTCCATCCAATGCCCTTGCTTGTCCCATTCGACCTGTAACATGTGGTCAGGTAGAAACAAATGGATTAGCCAATTAATGTCCACAAGTTCCATTGCTTCCACTGTCTCAGAGTGATACATAAGTGTTTGCACCATTTCGACTAATGAGTCCTAGTGGGTTTTGTCGTGAAGAATCATGCACGACATCTCGATCGGTATCACCGATTGCATTAACTTTGTGCCTTCAATATGAATCTCTCGATGAGCTCCCATCGAAACTAAGGAAGAGTTTTGCACCACTTCGGCAAGGAGCATCCATGATGGGGGATAATTAGAAATTACCACCTCTAGTGGGCTTTGTGGTGGACTCAGCCTGATCTGATGGATTGCGGCATTGAGCTTTTGTTGCCATTTTTGCTGGTTGGAGGCACTGGGCTTGCAGAGACACTTGGGCATTCCGATCTGGTAAGAACAACCAATTTCTTTAGGAGTGCCGCTGATGGGGGTGACAAATCTTCTTTCATTCGGTCGATCTCACCAGTTTCAGTGAGTAGCATGCCTAGGATGGAAGAGGATGATGATGACACATCATGTCCCATGGCATAGATGCGTGTATCCATATCGAGGTCAGTATAGTCCACCAAGTCGAACCAGTTCTCCTCATCCCATGTCTCTACCATGATCGCATGAGTAATGACAATCGGGAATAGAGAAGGATAAGGATTGTTAAATGAAGAACTTCAAGGATTCAACGCCTTCTTCCCCACAGACGGCACCAACTATCAACGATCGAGTCACAGATCTTACAAAATAATATAAAGAAAATGGCTAAGAATCCTTTAGAGAGAATAGGAATGCTCTTTATTCCTATGAACCGATTACAGGGCTACCTTCAACAAGACGTGATACTAGCCTTAAGTACATTGAAGTGATTGTGTGAATTCCTTGATCCTCCTCATCCTTCTCTTGTCTACTCTTAAATACGAATGAAGAAACACCTGTTTTCTTATCGGGGAAGATGCCTTGTGGAACTAGTGCATCTGGTCAGAGAGGTAGTTATTGTCAGAGAGAGAACACTCGATTGTCGATTGTTGTCAACGGGAGATGAACGTGGGCAACAATTGCATTGTAGTTATTGTCAGAGACTCGGGGCCGAAGCATCATGCTGTTTGGAGTAGATAAGGCACATGTTCCATCCGTCGTACGGAAGGAATATCGTAGAATCGGGTCTAGAGAGCAGTTCATACATTCTCCAAGCAGTCATTTAGTCGGGCAACATACATAATGTTTCTTTGACCAGGGTACTCGAGGAGTAACCTCTGGATGTTTATGACCATAGGGTACTTTGGCCTTAATTATATATTAAAGTCATATTTAGGAATTTATTCAATCCTTATTACAACTTTTTGATGTATTCTTGGTGTTTCACTTGTTGTTTGCTTGGTTTTTCGTATTCTTGAGCAAGTAATTTGAAATCGTGATCTATGTGACTTTTGCCTAAATCTTTGCCTTGATTACATTGCTAGGGCATGTGGGAGTAGATCTAGAAGACCTCATATCATAAATCCCTATAAGCAAGAAGTAATTTGGGTTTTAGGGTGTTCCTAAGAACTAGATTTGACTTTTTTCAATTTAGTGGACCCGAGCCTAAAAACCTTATGATTATTGATTGGTTTAGATTTTTAATGCCTCGAACAAGTTTTATGAAAAATTTGAAAATGTTTAGATGAGATTTAAATAAATTTTTGAGATTTGAGTTTTGACTCTAGAGGTTTTTATGTCTGGCAACGGTGGACTGGTCAAATCGGCCTTGGACATGCGGTTAGACCGGAGTGGCGGTCAAACGAACCTTGGACCTATGCTCAGACCGGTCTAGCGGTAGATCGGCCCATCAACGATTGTCTGACCGGTCTTATGCTAAAGGTTAATGAATTTATTTGTTTAAGTCTTTAACTTTGTTTTATTAAGCATAATTAATATAATCTGAACTTGATGACTCTTATAATCACTTAGATAAAAATTTTAAGTACCACTAAAGAAAAAGTTTTGAAAATTATTCACCATCACCACCATCAGCCCTTACAAGCCGAAAAGATGGACCGGCTATGTGTATCACCATCAGCCCTTACAAGCCGAAAAGATTGATCTGCTATGTGTATCTTTGTTCTACTTTTCCTCGTTCTTTTTGCCAAATTCCACTTGACAATGATGAAGAGATCATGCACGTACTATTCAGAGATTGAGCGACATAAAGGTTCAATCCAAATCAAATTGCCACTGACCATTGAAGCACTGGGCTGAAATTACACATTATTGTGCAGCGATATGCTTTCTGCCCATTCCGCTGCTACATGGTGCTAGGTTAACTCTTTCAATTCCTCATAGCTTTTTTTTTATAGATTCTGATTAGTACAAGACATAACTAATTAACGAGTATGTTTTATATTAAAAAAAAGAATGGCGAGTATGTTGATATTATACATGCATAAGTCACACTTTATTCATCCATATGCTGACCTGATGAAACACAGACATGCAGCATCTCCCGTAAGTACATACATGGCAAATTGGCACCAATAGCCATCTTATTAGCTAGCAATGCAGACTGTCATACTTACATCCATCACATGATTGTGCTGCACATTACTATATAGATAGATTCTTTTGGATTTATTGTTTATGATTTGTAGTTTATACTGCAGTAATTAGATTTTAACTATACATATTTAACTATACATATCATGTTGTTACCCTCAGCAGCTCCGCTCCTTGGTGGCTTCCCGAGATGAGGTCATTCGGACGCATGAATGACGCACCGCGGCTGCAGCGACACGTGACTGCATTGGATGGTGCAAATCTTGTAACTATACATATCATATCATGTTGTTACCCTAAAGACTTTACCAATACATGATTCACTGTTATAGTCTGACATCTAAACAATTTTTGCTGGTTATGTGGATAACAATTTCCTGGTACCGAGGCTCATGGCTGGAGACACTGAGCTAATACGAGGACTTCAGAGGACATGTTTTATGGAATGACATTTTTGTACTTTGTTTTTGCTAAATTTTTTAGATTTGGCCTAGCTGTTAATTTGTAATGAGAATTTTATGTACAATGTATAGTGTCTTCTTTAACTAATATGAAATTATTAAGCACAAGCTATTCCAAGATGCGTCATTTTGATTCTTACTATATCAAATACTTTTTTCGGCAAACTATACGGAAACTGTTCCAAAAATAAAGAAATTTGTGTACAAATTAGGCATTGTGTAGCTATAAACATGTACCAGTTATGATGTAGATGTTATCACAAATAAATATGCATATGTGAGGATAAAGTTTTTACTTTCACAAAAATGTATTGTGATTGTTGAAAAGTTGATCTGAATTTATACTGTGTCCGTGTAAGATACTTCATTGCCTCATATCAGACGTGGTATGACAGGTGTATGCATGTATTATATCAGACGTAATATCAATCTATAGCAACCGACAGGGGCGACGCCACATTGGCTAACCCGAGTGCACCGGCTACAGGGTAAAATCAAAATTTAAGGTATTAGCAACTTATTTTCACCTCTTGTGCACCACCCTAACCCAAATACGTGCACCACCCTGACCCAAATATGTATGTGTTAGATCATAATTACATGTGTATATTGAAGTGTGCACTCGGGTCCTTCGTGCTCTGGCTTCGCCCCTGGCAATCGACTATGATTTGATTTTCTTCCTGTGTGGGACTCTTTTTCCTCACTCTATATCTGTACCCTAGTAGCCAACAGGAAGAGCAAACACTCATTGTAGTATCTCTTTATTATAGTGATTTGCCTTTCGAGCGCCCGTGATTTTTTTCCCGTAAGGATTTTTCACGTAAAAATTCATGTCACTCGTCTCTATTTTTCTATGTATTATTTGCAATAAGTGGTATCAGAGCATAAAATATTAGAGAGCAGGAGATTTATGAGAGACAAAAAAATTCAGCATATTTTCCATCGAATCCGAGCATCGTTGCCAAGTCGCATCAAAACCTGAGGCACACCGCGTACTCTCCGATTTGGTGTCGGTTTCATCTTCCATCAAAGTTCACCAGCAAAATAAAAGCCTTCCAACAGCAGGACAGAGGGAGCAGATCTCAGATCGCAGCACGTGAGGCGTACAACGCTCCTCGTCTTGGTCCGCATGAAGACACAGAGCAAGCGGCATGCGCCCAAACATATCAGAGAAAAGCCATGTAGAGAGAGAGAGATTAGAGAAAGCAAAACCGAACAACACTAAGGTCAGAGATAAAAAAGCAACAACATGTGAGAAGGCAAGCTGAAATCTTCCAGGTGCTATCATTTGGTTTTTTATTTGTACTTTTAACCGAAATTGCTACGCACACCTGATATTCGTACCAAGAGTTTTTCCTTATAAGTTTTTGCTAGGTACATACAAATTCGTACTAGCAAAATTTGGTTTTCTTCTACATGGGTACTTTGAAGTATGATCTCTCGCTGTTGGACCATGACACAAGGTTTTCTCCATAGAAAGTCAAGATGTGAGCTGTTTTACCATAACTTAATTTGGACGATACGCTTTTAGAGATCGACAAGATGCTAACCACATTGTCCGCTGATGAGAAGCAATGTAAATATCGTAAGGTCTTATCTTAAATTCATCTTCATCTATTAAATAATATTTTACAGGAGGTTATGAAGAAGACATCCGCCACCGTATTATGGCTGAAGTTGGAGCAGATTTGCATGACCAAGGATCTGACTAGTAATATGCATTTGAAGTAAAAACTTTATTCCCACAAGATGGCGGAGGAAGCCTTATTGTTGAACTAACTGATAGTTTTCAAGAAAGTTATTGTTGACCTCGAGTCTATAGAGGTAAAGTATCATGATGAAGATTTGGGTCTTATTTTGCTATGTTATCTGCCCAGTTCATACTCTACTTTTAGATATACTATTCTATATAACCAAGATACTCTTACTCTTAATGAAGTTTATGAAGCTCTGTATGCTAAGGAAAAGATGAAACTTATGATTCCTAGTGAAAATTCAAGTATGCATACAAAAGATTTGTCTGTCCGTGACAGGCAATACGAGAAGGGTTCAAACGGCAATTCAAGAGGCAGAAGCAAAAGCAGATATAGAGGCAGATCTAAATTCAAGAATAAAAATTCATACACATATTGCAAGAAGGATGGCCATGACATATTCGAGTGCTGAAAGTTGCACAACAAAGAGAAGAGGAATAGTAATTTCAAGAAGAATCAACAAGAAGATGAATTTAGAGCCACCGTTGTCACCAAAGAATCTAGAGCCTTTATCGGTAATTGCAAAATAAACTATGAATGGATTCTTGATTCAGCCTGTACTTTCCACATGAGCCCGAACCATGAGTGGTTTGTTACCTATGAAGCTACGCCAAGTGGGTAATAATACACCATGCAATATTGCAGACATTGGTTCTATCTAGATCAAGATATTTGATGGTATTATTAGAACTTTATCGGATGTTTGTCATATTTTGAATTTGAGAAGAAATCTTATCTCTTAAAATACTCTTAATGCTAAAGGGTACAATATTCAAGTGAAAATGAAGTTTTGAAGTCACAAAATGTTCTCTTGTTGTAATGAAGGGTGATATGAATGCTACCAACTTATATCATTTGTAAGGCACTACAATTTTAGGTAATGTTGCTGTTGTTTCAAATAAATTATTCGATTATGATTTTACTAATCTTTGGCATATGCATCTCGGCATATGAGTGAAGCTAGAATGATAGAATTATGCAAAAGAGAATTTCTTGATGGTCAAAGCATCGACAAGTTGAAGTTTTATGAATATTATATTTTTGGCAAGCAAAAGATGGTGAAATTTAGTATTGCAACTCACTCTATAAAAGATATATTGGATTATATTCACTCCGATTTATGGAGAGAATCCCACATACCGTCGTTTGAAGGTGCAAGCTACATGTTGACCTTTATTGATGATTACTCAAAAATAGTTTGGGCATACTTCATCAAGCACAAATCAGATGTATTCAGGATAATTAAGGAGTAGAAGATTATGATTGAGAGACAAATTGGCAAGCATGTCAAGATGCTTCGTACCAACAATAGTTTGAAATTTTGTTCAAGAGAGTTTGAAACTTTATGCAAGTGAGAAGATATTATGAGATATTATACCATTCCATGCACTCCTCAACAAAATAATGTGGCTGAACACGTAAACAAAACCATCATAGAGAAGGTTCATTGCATGTTATCAAACTCTGAATTATCTAAGAGTTATTGGACTGAAGTCACTTCCACTGCTTGTTATTTAATTACTCAGTCACCAAATTTAGCTATTAATAAGAAGACTCCAATTGAGGTACGGTCTGCCTCTCCAGCAGGTTATTCAAACTCGAGAATATTTGGTTGTCCTACTTATGCTCATATTAATAACGGTAAATTACAGCCTAGAGCAGTCAAGTGCATTTTTCTTGGTTATAAAACTGGTGTGAAAGAATATAAATTGTGGAATCTTAAAACTAGAAATGTGGTTATTAGTAGAGATGTTACTTTTGATAAGTTTGCTATATTATATAATAAACCATCTATTGATGTTCCTATTGAGAAGCAATCAAGCGTGTAGGTGGAGCATATTATTGATTCAAAATTTATACCAGAAATCAACCAGGAAAATACTACAGACGTTTTTGTTGTTGTGTCACCAATACAATGTTCCATTGCTGTTAATAGAGAAAGGAGGAATATTCAACCTCCTAAAAGATTGATTGAAGAAGGTAATATTGTGACTTATTGTTTAAATATGTCAAAAAAACTAAAGGTATTACAAAATCTTTACTTTATTCAGAGGCAATCTCTTCTGATGATTTAGAAAGATAGATGGTTGTCATGTATGATGAGGTTGAATCTCTTGTAAGAATGGCATTTGGGATCTAATCAAGTTGCTAATTGAGAAGAAGTCTATTCGCTAGAAATGGATCTTCAAGAAAAAAGAAGGCATTTCACCAACCGAAGAGGTTAGGTACAAAGCAAGATTAGTTGCCAAAGAATACAGTTAAATTTTAGTTATTAATTTTACAGATATCTTTTTTCCTATTATGAAACATAGTTCTATTCACACTTTACTCAGTATTGTGGTTATGCATGATTATGAGCTTACATAATTGAATGTGAAAAATCTCATTCTTACATGAGGAATTAGAAAGGACACACATATATATAGAGCAATCAGAAGGTTTTGTTGTTCCAAGAAAGGAGAATTTTATTTGCAAATTGAAGAAATCTCTTTATGGGTTGAAGCAGTCACCTAGACAATGGTACAAGAGGTTTGACCCCTTTATGATATCTCAAAATTTTAAAAGATCCTATTATAATAGCTGTGATATTTGAAGACCGTTAATAGTTCAGCTATCTATTTGTTTCTATATATTGATGATATGTTGATTGCTGTAAAAGATATGGTTGAAATTTCAAATTTGAAGGCACAATTAACCAGTGAATTTGAGATGATAGATCTTGGTGCAGCAATGAAGATTCTTTATATGGAAATTATTAGAGATAAACAGTTTGGCAAATTATATCTAAGTCAAATAAGGTATATTGATAAAGTCCTTCGTTGTTTCAACATACATGAGGTCAAACCTGTGAGTACTCCCTAGCTGCACATTTCATACTTTCTTCAACGCCATGCCACAATCTAATGATGAAGTTAAGTATATATCTAAAGTTTCATATGCAAGTGCAGTTGGTTCGCTTATGTATGTCATGGTGTATTCTCGCTCTGATTTATCTCAATCATTAAGCTGATTAGTAGATACATGACTAATCCTGGAAAGAAACATTGGAAAGCAGTTCAATGAATTTTTAAATATTTGCGGGGCACATCTAATGCTTGTTTACAGTTTGGAATGACTAGAGATGGACTCGTTGGTTATGTGGATTCTGATTTTGCCGAAGATTTACGTAAAAAAGATCTCTTATTGGTTATGTGTTCACTATTGAAGGGTGTGCCGTCAGCTGGAAAGCAAGTTTGCAAGTTACCATTACATTGTCTTCTATAGAAATTGAGTATATGGCTATTTCTGAAACTTGCAAAGAAGCCATTTGGTTAAAAGGTTTATTTATTGAGCTTTGTGAAAGTATATCTTACACTACAATATTTTATAATAGTTATAGTATTATTTACCTTACCAAAGATCAAATATTTCATGAGAGAATAAAGCACATTGATATCAGATATCACTACATTCGAGGTATCATTACTAAAGATGATATTAAAGTCAGCAAGATAAATACTCATGACAATCCAGTTGATATATTGACAAAATCAATTCCTGCATCTAAGTTTAAACTTTGCTCAGACTTAGTTTGTATTACCCATTAGTTCTTTGGACTTTTGGCACTCAAGGTATACATGCTAATTTTATTAAAAGAGTTTATCATATTCTTCGATTACTGCAGGGAATTCAGTTCAAGGTGAAGATTATTGAAAAGCTAATATGAATTCGTACCATATCTGTGTAGGACACTTTATCGCCTCTTGGCAGACGTGGTATGATAGGTGCATATACAGGTTATATCAGACGTGATATCAATTTGTAGCAACCGACTCTTATTCGGTTTACTTTCCGTGTAGGACTCTTTTCCCTCACCATATATATGTACCTTAATAGCCAACAGGTAGAGCAATCGCTCTATTATAATATCTTATTATAGTGATTTGCCTTTCGAGCGTTCGTGATTTTTTTTTCCCATAAAAGTTTTTCACGTAAAAATTCGTTTATCTCATCTCTATTTTTCTATGTATCATTTACATCAGTGATGATTTGGTTGCTAATAATATTTATGTTCTAGTGAGAAATAACTTTGTCACCAGAACCATCATTACTGATGAAAATATCATCACTGGTCCAAATATATTTGTGACCACAACAAGGCTAATCCTTTCTAGTGCCAGAAGGGCTGCGGCGAGCCGCTCGACCGGTGCGGCGTCGGATACCAGTGGCTGAACGGCTTGAAGGGCGCTGTCTCACCGAGCACCGGCTTGTAGTCGACCTCTGGTTGCCGGTGACCCAGATGCAGGGCTGGTAGGCGACACTGCGCTCGAAGAAGCGGCCGCAGGTGTCCCAGCGGTTGTTGTCGTGGAGGAGTTGCTCGGCGGCGTAGGAGAGGTCGCCCATGAAGAGCACGGCGTCGCCGCCGGTGGCCTCGTAGTGGGTCAGCGTGCTGTTGGAGTTGGCGGTCTAGCCCAGGTCGCCGATGAGGCCGAGCCGGAAGGGCATGTCGGGGCCCGACATGGGAGACGTCGTGAAGGAAAACGCCCTCACCGTGTGGCCGAAGCCCATGGCGTACTAGTGCTTGGTGCTATCCTGCAAACCATGGCGTACTAGTGCTTAGCTAACTGGATCTATCCATGAGGTGATCTTTCTTTTGTCTTAAGGTAGTACATACGTAACACATAGGAGTACGATCGATGGATGCCTCAGCCCTCAGCCTCACTGCATAGGATCCTTGGCCTATGTATTGTTAACTTTGTATAGTTAGATTTAAGAGTTTCCTTATTTTGTTATGTACAAGTATAATTATGGACGATCCGGCTAACGTGCTATTGCTAGGGCGATAGTGCAATAGCACAATCCCGTCACTAGGTGGGTTCTTTGGAACTGTAGCTTATGACTTATGGTTTTGAATTTTAACTATTTACGAGAGAGAGTTACATGTGATTTTAGCCGGTATAGCTAAAGTCGGTACAGTGTCTACTACAATCGACTTATAGGCCCGCCTTCAAACGATGCACCATTTAAAAACTAATTATTGTAGCAAAATCCAAAAGGCATAAGCAGCAAGACCAAAAAAACCCAGCCACTACAACTCCGTCAAGGTTATATTGCCATGGTGCACCTCATCCTCTCTATACTTGTCACCGCCGTAGGCTGCCACCCTAAAACCTAACTTATTAGGCTCATTGTGCTGTCTGTTACCGGTTACCACCCCTTCTCTAATCATGCGTTCGGCGATGCCACTGCACCTAATTCTATAGTGGGGCTCTAGTGAACCATAGGGTGGATTCTTTTCGGTTGCGGTTTATGACTTATAGCTATGGTTGATAACTTTTGGCCCTAGTGCGGACGCTTGTGCGAATGAACCGAATACCTATAAGTCGATAAGTCGCTTCGAAAAGGCTATATCAATAAGCCGCTTTGAAAAGAAAGAGAAGAAACCTTCCCGTTTATTTGTTCGGAAGGAGTCACAAGTTATAAGCCAAAAAAACTGGGCAATAAATCCTAAAATAGCCACTGTAGAAGGAGGGTGCGGACTGGTAGTAAGCGCATTTGCCCAGTAGCAGTAAAGAGTCATCTTTTTAATTATTATACTAGCTAGCGGCCTAGTGCTAATGCTTACTCCATCTAGTTACAAATGAGTGATGTCTTTGGTATTTTAAACTCAACAGTAGGATGTCACTTTCATCACTAAATTCTATTATCATATATTCAAAATTTTATAAAAGTAAAATATCATGAAAATATTTTTATAACAATTGACTCATATAATTTTTATATACTTAAACCGTATAGTATTTAGACAATATCTTTAGTTAAAATCAATTCATTTTACTGCACATATTCTAGGACATCACCTTACCAGGAGGAAGTAACATTTATGCATGCATGTTTATTGCTTCAATTACTTTATTAGTTTTGACTAGTAATTTGCATGCATGCGCGCGACTGAATTCTTGCTGAAGCTCTCAGTGATGAGTTAACCCTGTTGTGATGATTGCATGAAGCAATATTGTCAAGATTAGAGGGGTTATTGGAAAATAATCTTAACTATGTATCTAGTTGTGTCATGCATTAGTATTAGTTTGCATGTAGTCAATACGTGCGTGTATGCACGTTTGGTTGGAGTCCTGCATGACACAACTAGATATATAGTCAAGATTATTGACTATGTATCTGTTTGAACCCGTTTTAGGTTCAAACGGGTTGAATACAACTAACCCCACGGGCTGCTGCATGCAAGCCATAAAGCAACAGGCATATAAGTAGTATTTGATCTTCTTCCCTAAAAGACTAATTTAATGGGTGAGGTTTTTTACACTTATAAGTTATGTTTTTTTTCTTTTTCACAACTGATGTAAGACTATTCTAAATATGAATTACGTAGAGATAAGGTATATGCATGCATGGTATCTCGAGGTTGGTGAGCGTGTAGTGGTGGGTGAACCCAGAGGTGTAGTTATGGTACTTGTATTGCATGACTCCTAAAGGGCAGTTGTGGATGGCTTTTAGTTTAGGATATGCTCTACTAAGATAGAGCTCTAAAAAACTCAAATCAATGGTACATAAAATTGAATGTGAAATGTCTTATCTTTAGTAGACCGATAGGTGCTTGAGGTTTATGAGAAAAATGATCCAACCTAGAACTTCCAGGTGATACACCACGGTGATACACCAGTTCAGACTAGCTTTTCATAGCTATTGAAGGAAAAAATCTTCTAGAAGGAAAAAAGTTATAGGCAAACATTCACCCTCTCTATTTGCCGTACCATCATGCACAATCTTATTCGTTCCTCATCTCATCATCGAAAAACTGAAGTAAACAAGTTTTCTTCACCTCTCCCGTTCAATTTAGTTGAAAGCCCGCAACCAAAATACTGCACTTAAAACTCTGCCTGCTAGTATTAGCACATCATGTCCTTTTGTTTTCTTCTTATCACTCTGCTGTATACAGTCGGTGTCCGTGCAAATTTGGGAGGGAAAAAATTCTTCGCAGGCATGTGGGCCCATCCTTCACGCATCGGCCTCATGTCTCGGACAGACTGTGGGCCCAGGCCGCCCTGGGCTGCAGCCCAGCTACAGTTACTCCTGTCTGTAACTTTTTTGAAGTTACCAGCCCGTTAAACACCAACGGACATGGACATGTGGGCCAACGCTTGATCGATCAGATCATGTCTCTAATTGCTTGTTGGCTTGTGCTGGTAAAAATACTTTACAAAGCTGGATTTGGTCACACGCACATGTACTCCTCCTCTGCCGTTACTACCATGCCCATTGCCATGTACTACTCCATTACCAGTAGCAGCGGCTGCTGCTGCTGCAGCTGCTGCCCCTGGAATGCATGGTTGCATGTTGTATGAGCAGTGGCAGGCAGCATTTGATACGCAGGCCTTTTAATGGCTTAAAAGACAGCGCAGTGTTCTTCTCCTCGTGCTATAAAGATGCACGCAGATGAAGGTGGGCTCGACCATTCTGCCCTGCACATCTTTCGGCATCGCTCAAAACGGTTTAAAGCCACTACTATCTTTTTTTCTCAGAGCACTGTGCAAATAGAACAGAGCTTGGAACTTTGTGAGATGCAAGACTTCCTTTCTGCTTTGGTTGCAGGTGAGACATGGGTGGCAAGATTGTTGTGCAGGACTGGAATATTTCAAGTGCTCAGGTCAGGATGGTAATGTATGACCTCTCCTAAAGTAAAAAAGAAAGTTGTCGATAATATGTGTACGCAGTTAATTGGTACTAAAATAGTGCCTCCAATTTTCTACTTTGGCCTGAAGCTGCATCTCCTTTTTCATCCATGTCTGATAGCACCTAGTTTTTACTTTTTCTTCTGTGATCTGGTTTATGCGGAATGGTAGTCAAAATGCTGGAAAAACAAAACTAATCAGACAGATAACAGAAAAAGGTAAAAGGGTAAAGCATAGATCTCTCTATGTACAAAACACACTGATTTGGTTCTGTCCCAAGAACCACTTGGGCACAAGAGATGAGAAGCTGCACTTGTCCAGCTACAGTCCTACATGGTTCATCATGTATCTACAAAACTTTTGCTTCTTGCTAGCTCTCATCATTAGCAGTAAGTGTTATACTCACTCAGAGTTCCAGGTGCTGTTCATAGTAGAGCTCGCTCGTACAAGGCGACAGGATTTCCTCCTCCAGCATTTTCAGGACAGCACTCATCGATGGACGCTGGCCTGGGTCTGCATCGGTGCACATTGCAGCAATGTCGAGGATCGCTTCGACAGCTTCGACTTCCACATCACCACATCTCTCATCCACAATATCCTCCAACCGATGCTCTCCCGTCAGTGTGTTCAGCTGAAAAGTAAAGTTGAGAATTCAGATGACATTTGGCGAGGAATATAGTAGACAGTTGGAACATGTACTTACCCAGCCAACAATGTTCAGTCCCTTCTTGATAAAGCACGAATCAGTTGGCCTCTTTCCAATCACTAACTCGAGCAAAAGCACTCCAAAGCTATACACATCTGACTTTTCAGTAGCATGGCCATTTTGCAGGTATTCTGTCGATAAAGTTAAAATAGCTTATATTAGTTTGGATCGGAGGTGCTCAATAAATACAGCAAAATATAAGCTCTTCATTGTTCAAAACATGAAGGTGACTGGAAATTACAAAATTTTCCACTGTGAGAGGAGTACTGCATATCTTCCTATAATCTGGTAGATGAACCAAATCTGCTCTCTCCATAGGAATCAAAAGGACATAACAAGATTCTTTCTTTAGCCAGAAAGCATTACAATGTCGACTGGTATAGAGAATAAGTACCTGGTGCTAGGTATCCAAAGGTACCCGCCACAACAGTGGTAACATGGGCGGCCTTATCCACAAGCAGCCTAGCAAGGCCAAAATCGGATACACGGGGCTCCAAGCTTCTGTCCAGAAGGATGTTGCTGGCTTTGATGTCCCTGTGGACAATCCCCGGTGAGCAATCATGGTGCAAATACGCCAGCCCTCGAGCAGAGCCCAGGGCGATCTTCATACGCGCATTCCAGTTCAATGGCTGCTCCTCCTGTGCATCTCCTGCCATTAGTAACACAGCGCGTAAGCAGCAGGTTCCGTAAGATGGCATTGCACCAAGTGACAACATGATCATGAAATAGTATACTGCGAGATGTAGGACAAGGGCCTAACCGTGAAGGTAGCAATCCAAGCTTCCCAGCTCCAGGAAATCATATATGAGTAGCTTGGCAGTGGGGAGCCGGCAGTAGCCTCGCAGATTGACAAGGTTAATGTGCCTAATGCTGCCCAGAATCTCAAGCTCCTTCTCGAAAGTCCTGTCTCGCCCTTCACGGTTGAGGTCGATCCTCTTGACGGCAAATGCAGTGCCATCATCCATCACCATCTTGTACAGTGTACCAAACCCGCCACAGCCAACCACATCCTCTTCATCAAGCAGCTCCAGCCTCCTAATGATCTCACTTGATGAGTATGGAAGGTGCCACTGGTACGTGACAAGTTTTGCACCTAAGTCAGGACACCACAGATAACAATTAGTTTCCATTTAGTGAGCGAGGACAGATTGCAACGAGTGACCGTAGCTATGTGTCGACTTTATTACCATCCGGTACAGTTTGCCTGTCCATTTTTACATAATTTCCACCGATGCTCTTCTTTCTGGACAACAAGCAAATCCAAAGGAAGCCAAGCACCGCGATCAATGCAAGGGCCATGGTTGACATTGAACCAATCACAATGCCATTCAGAAAGTGCGAGGTTTTGTTGTTGTTGATTGGAGAAACGCCTGTTTGAACCAGAAGGAAATGACAGCATCAGTTAGCCACACACACATTGCACCGAAAAGTCGGGGCAGTGGAAGTCTTGAAATGGAAGACTTGCCAGACGAGGAGAGGGGATCGGAATGCGGCAGCACGGCAGGAAACCCGAGGGTTCCACGGCAAGCTTTCTGGATGGGCAGCCCGCAAAGCTCCAGATTTCCGACGAACCTGCATTTGCCGTTGCACCATGTGAAAGAAACGCACTAGAGCGTTAAATACAGGTTGTTCTAGTACAGTAGGTAGGTACAATCTATACAAAGATACCATTCATTCATATTTGCAACAGCCGTTGCACGGCATAAAGAAGCAGGACGCAGTGACGCACTAAAGAAAGGAGATGGGGAGATGGGGCCAAGGCTAGCTTACGAGCTGCTTTTGAAGGTTCCGAGGACACCAACATTTGGGATCTCTCCGGAGAAGAAATTGGTGGACAGATTCCTGCAATGCGATCGTTTTTTTTTTCAGTTTTACATTAGCATTTCCTTCCTAAGTTCTTGCAAATTACCAATGCCAAGAAGATTGCACCCAAAAACTTACAGAAAACGAAGGTGAGTAAGGCTTCCGATCGATGCCGGTATTGTGCCCCTCAACAGATTGCTCGACAGGTCCCTGAAGTCGACACACGTTAGATATTAGACCAAGAAAACACTGGAGTAACAGCGTAAGCAGTCGGTCAAAGATGATCTTTTTGTCAAGAACCTACAGGATTGTGAGGTGAACGAGCTCGCCGATCTCTGAAGGGATGCCTCCTTGCAGGTAGTTAGCCCTCAGGTAACTAAAGACACATTCAAGCACCCACATTTTGACAGTCTGATCATCTTACCAAACAAATCGAAAGAACTAAACCAGATCATATTAGCATACATTGCTCTGAGCTCCGTGCAGTTCTTGATCTCTGCAGGGATTGGACCATGCAAGCTGTTCTGGTGCAGAGCTCTGAAGGGGGAAAGGCCCAAACAAATATACACACAGAAAAAAGATTAGAAAAGGCCAATGCAGATTGTATTAGAGTTTGTTGGATCCTGCAGATAAGGAAACATTTGTGCACAAAAATGGTGGAGAAATCTTACATTCTCTGCAGTTTGTCGAGCTTTCCAATGCTAGGTGAAATGATGCCCCCAAGCTGCATGTAAGGGAGATTTCTGCCACACAAAGGAGAAAGGCACACATATTATTCAGGGACAAGGAATCCAAGAACACATCGGTAACCTAGCCATGAAACATTTCCTTGAAATACTTGAGGGGAAATGCAAGAAGAGCAGCTCAAGAAGGAGAAAAGGGCAAGAACGCACATGGATTGGACCCTGAGGTCAGGGAAGGAGCAAGAGATGCCCTCCCACCCGCAGGGGTTGGGGTCGGTCGGCCTCCAGCTGGTGAGCCTCTGGGTGGTGGCGTTGAAGGCCAGCTTGAGCTTAAGCAAGGCCTCACCTGCAAGAAGAAGCACACTAATCCCATCTGGGTGGGGGTTGCCAGATTACACACAACAGGAAGAGGGAGAGAGAGAGAGATGCGTGCGTACCATCTGGGGTGAGGGCCATGGAGGAGGAACAGAGGAGGGCGGCCATGGTGGTGATAGCGCACAGGCCCAGCACTCGTCGCCCCTCATGGCCGCTCTTCTTCTTCTCATTTTTGTCCATGGTGGTGTCTCTCCTGTCCTGCTGATGAGTGGGCTCTTCTTGGCTTGTGCTTGGTTTTTGAAGTGGGGGAGTGAGACCGAGAGAGAGAGAGGGGGAGAGTGAAGTGTGGAGGTGAAGCTGCCTTATAAATTATAGTAATGTGTCCGTGCATTTGCCAACCATTTTCAGGCCGGACCCGGACGGAAGATGGGGGGAGAGAACTGAAGTAGCCGTTGATGAGAGTGAGACCACCAGGAACGGAGGCAGCTTGTTTGAGAAAAGGAAACAGCAGAGTTACGAGTAGTGGTCTCCTGAAGAATTTGTTTAATAAACAATTTCTAAATCAAAATTACCGATATGATCATATTATAGCTATAATTTTAAAATCTACAGATATGATCATCTGTCGCCGTATGGTTAGACGACATGGCTAAGTTGTCCAACCGTTGGACGACACGAGACCAAGAGGGCGTTCGGAATGGCATTGACTTATGATTTTTTTTACTGTAGTTGGCATATTTTTTACTGTAACCGAGTTAATTTATTTGGTATAATTAAATTTTAAAAAAATTAAAAAAATATTAATCTATTATAGATAATGCAAAGAAATATAAAAAATAGCATTTTTTTACCGTACAAGGACTAACGATATACTTCAGCACGGCGGCGCCTCCTGAAGAATTAGGGATGAGCACGGCGGCGTTGTGCAACAATGGGCTAAGCTACGGTGCTCGGGCGGCGTTGTTCAGATCAGATCAGAATTCATGTTTTGATTTCTGTAGCAACTATATGGGTAGTAGCAGCACTAGAATCTTGTCTAGTGCGATGGAGTCGGTCGATCCATAGGCGCACGTCGCTAGGGGTGATCGGAATAGCGATGATTTTTGCTGAAAAAAATACTGTAATTAAGTTGGTTTATTAATTATAATTAAATTTAAAAAATTATAAAAAAACCAAAAATAAAAAACGAAAAAGAAAAGTATAAGTAAATTTTAAAAAAACGAAAAATTTTTTACTGTAGTAGAATACTGTAGCTATAGTACCTACTACTACAGAAAAAAATCGCTAACGATATGATGGAAGAAGCTGACTTGATCGGCCCCTAAACACCATTTAGTGCGATGGCACTAATTTGTTTTTCGTTTTGTTGGTATGCCCGATCGGCGCTCGAGGTTTCCAATGGCTGGAATCATCCCGGCCGCAAAGCTAGCTAGGGTGCGGACACAAATACACAACGCACACGTCGTCCGCATTGTTAGGGTGCGGACACAAAGCTAGCCCTCTACCGGTGCTCGTCAGAGCCACTAGTGTTTAATTCCTTGCTCTTCCCATTTGATGATCGTCTGTTCTTGTTGTCCTTCACTGAACTCTCTTAAATTCATTTCGAGTGAAAATAAAATTTCTCTGTACGACACAGAGAGTGCAGTGAATAAAATTCTGTTTTTTTTTATCTCTCTGTTACCCGAGTTCCATCAGATTTATTATTTCTCTCCCCTGAGATTCATACATGTCTGCATGATCCACCAGAACATACCTGGTTCCAAAGATCGATCACAACCTATTCTATCCCAAATCTACTGTCTTTGCGTGTTGATGTCGGTATATAATATAGGAGTACACTGCATTGCTAACTAGTGACCTCTAAACCGGCGGTGCATTCATCGGCTTCAAACCGTCGTTCCCCTCCAACTCGACGTGGCCGGCGGCGGCGGCCTCCGAGTTCTTGAACCTGTACCAGCGCGCGCACAAGACGAAGTACACCAGGTTGGCCACGGCCAGGGCGGCGACGACCAGGTAGAAGAGGTCCACGCGACCCTGGTTCAGGTCCTGCGCCAGCCAGTCCGGCCGCCCTTCTCGCCCGCGCGTGGTCCGGTGCACGACGGTGACCATGAGCCCGCTCGCGTAGCTCCCCAGCGAGAAGCCCAGGAAGAGGAAGGCCCCCGCCACGCTGCGCATGTTCTCCGGGAACTGCTTGTAGTAGAACTCGATCTGCCCGATGGCGGCGAACGCCTCCGACAGCCCGGCCAGCAGCTGCTGCGGCACCAGCCAGAAGCACGACATGCCCGACCCCACCCTGCGCCGCCGCCGCTCCACGGCCGCCGACACCAGCATCGTCGCGACGGACACCGCGAGCCCTACGCCGATGCGATGCAGCAGGCTGATCCCGCCCTCGCGCTTCGTGACGCGCCGCAGCACCGGCACGACGAGGCTGTCGTACACCGGGATCCACAGTGTGAGCGCCAGCATCTGGAACACGACGAAGGAGCCCGGCGGGACCTGGAACCCCGACCGGCCGATCCGGCGGTCGGTCTGCATGGCCTGGAGCACCACGTAGGTGCCCAGCTGCGTCAGCACGACGAAGTAGACGATCCCCGACGACCACACGGGGATGATGCGCGCCAGGCACTTGACCTCCTCCACCTGCTGCAGCGTGCAGAGGCGCCACGGGTTCGCCGGCGTCCTCCCGTCGGCGCCGAGCTCGTCCTGAGGTGTGAGCACGGCGGCCTTGTCGAGGCAGCGGAACTGGTCCGTGTAGGCGATCTTGGAGACGAGCTTGCTCCGGTGCGGCGGGTCGAAGAGGTCGGCAGGCGTGTCGGGCAGGCGGAGGCGGCGCTTGCGGGCGGCGGCGACGAGGACCTTCGCGAAGCTGGTGAATGGGCTGCCCTCCGGGCGGACGCGGACGTAGAGGCGCGTGCCCATGAAGAAGAGCGCGCAGGAGAGGCCCATGAGCGCGGCGGGGACGGCGAGGCCGATCGCCCAGTTGATGTTGCTCTGGAGGTAGATGATGAGGGTGGCGGAGAGCATCATGGCGATGGTGAAGGTGAAGTAGTACCAGTTGAAGAAGCTGGTGATGCCGCGGCGGCCGGAGGGGGTGCGCGGGTCGAACTGGTCGGCGCCGAAGGCGAGGTTGCAGGGGCGGATGCCGCCGGCGCCGACGACGAGGAAGAAGAAGGATGCGAGGAGGGCGGAGAGCTGCCAGGGGGAGGGGCCGCGGCAGGAGGAGGAGGAGGAATCTTTGGAAGCGCTGCACGGCGGAGGGTGGAGGGAGTGGAGCGCGGCGGTGAGCGTGAGGATGAGCATGCCGAGGAAGGAGGCGACGGAGGCGGCGGCGAGGGTGGTGTAGCGGCCGAGGTAGGTGTCGGAGAGGAAGGCGCCGAGGAGGGGGGCGAGGTTGGTGGTGCCGGAGAAGAAGTTGAGGAGGGTGGCGGCGTTGACGCTCTCGATGTGGTACACCGTCGTCAGGTACACCAGCAGGTTCGAGATCGTCCCGATCGTCCCCAGCTTCTCGAACGTCTCGTTCCCTGCGTTGCATCGCACCGAATTATTAAAGTACCCATCCATCCATCCATGCACGCCTCTCTCCACTCGCTCACTCTTCGTTCTTGAAATAATTAATTACTTGATAGATCAGCAATCCATTATCCACGCAACAAACAAGCTTACAGATTGATAGATAGATAGATAGATCAGCAATCCATTATCCACGCAACAAACAAGCTTACAGATCGATTGATAGATCGATAGATAGATCAGCTGCTGGCTAGCACTCAGCTTGCGACAAAAAAGTACGTAAGACCTGCTGTACTGGCTGCATGTAAGGCTCTGCCATCTTTCCGGCCGGCACACATGGCCGTGCCGTCTCGTGATCGGCACACAGTGGAGCTGACCAGTCGTCGATCCTTGGCTCTTGACACCATCCCGAACAACTAGCCTGTCTTTCCTTTCACTTGTGTTCTTCTTTTTCAAAAAAAAAAAAGAAGCGCAGAGATCACGGCTATGTATCTGTGGCATCGTTTTCGGAGAGTCGGAGATACCATGGTCGATCACGGACGAATTAGTATCCGCGGACGACCCTCAGATACGCACGAATTAGTATCAAGCACATTCTTTAATTAACAGTACAACATTAGACGAGTAGTCACCTATGACGTAGGGCATGGCCTTCCATCCGCGGTAGTCGACGACGGGCTCGCCGGCGTCGGCCTCGGCGCCGTTCTCGCTCGGCTGCTGCTTCATCTTCTCGGCCACGGCGTCGTCGGTACACGCCCTTTGCTCCTCCTGCGCCTGCTGCGGCTTGGTAGCAGCGTCCATCTTCTTCTCTCAAGAGTAAGACTCACACTGTGGGTGGCTAGCTGCTGCTGCTGCTAGAGGCTGCAGGCAGGAAGGAGAGAAGAGGGCGCCGGCCGTTAAATAAGCAGAGCATGGGAGCTAGATTGGGAGATAATCATGTGCTATCGAGCTTAACGAGTTATTATCGAGCTTCTTTTGAAATTGACATAGCTCAACATAAAATTATTTTCTTTATTATTTAAGTGGTTATTTTCAATTCGAGCTAACGAGTTACTATTGAGCCGAGCCTCATTAACCTTTTTTCATTTGAAATGAACTTATTTTAATTTTTAACTCATTAACTACTATAATTAAAGTAATTTTGATTCGAACCTTAACGAGCTTTTTTTGCTAGCCCTAACCACGTCTGAGAGGAAAAACAAATTACGTAGAGAAAGAAACAGCGTATATACCGCATGACTGTTCTCTGATTTTTTTTTCCCTTTTTTTGAGAGTTCTCTGACATTGCAATCTGAACGGGCTTGTAGCTGAGGCAAATAATCGGGGCGGTAATGATTGCTTTTTTAGCTTCAAAGGAAAATTTTCCATTCATCCACTGTTCATGCTGACGATTTCCTTATTTGCCATCGAGTATTTGCACAATCCTTTGTTTGTCATTTATTGTATCACTGATATTGACAAAATAATTTATTGTTAAGGTTCAGACCGGGTGCAGCGCTTCCTTCCATTTCTTTTTTTATTTTTTAAGAAAATATTTCAACACATGCATGCATGGTACAATAAGTCGACAGTGAAGGTAGGGAGTGTCGCCCATCACACGGGAATCCAATATACGGTTGCAGCAGGAGACGTCAGCAGCAGCACACTCTTGACTAATTGCCACTCTAAGACCATATTTAGGAGGTCTAAAATTCCGGCACAATGAATTGGTATTTTCAACTATGTAGGATCCCACATGACAATCACAGGACTAATGATGCCTTCAATTTTAGCCTTTTCTTCGAAACTTTTACTCCACTAGATATTAGAAGGTAGCAAGACCAGTTTAGGTCATCACCAAAGAACTCACATAAGAGCAGAAGCAAAACCGAGTTCAAACTTCAGAGCTGGTGCAACCAACGACTAGTAGTACTGTAGGCCAAGGACGGCATGGCCGCACCTCTGTTCACATAACAGAAAATCAGTCCAAGTCTAATCCGAAAAGAGAGCAATCTCCAAAATACATGTCCAAATAACTAAAGACTTTACACATACCTTGTCAAGAATATCAGGAACCTAATCCGTCCAAAAATCGTACGGATCTTGGTCAAGTTTTAACTTTTTTAAAACAAGCAAGATTGCATCAAAACTGAACAAAACTCATAAACTTGACATATGACTTACCCGTGGGTCATACTGGACACCACTACAAAGAATGTCATACTGGATGCCTCATTGCAGACGGTTCTACAAAATTTGTCAGTGTTAAGTTGCATCGTAGTTATTTCAAACGGTTTTACTGGCATGACCGTCTCTATTGCAACCGATGGTAAGAACCGTTTGTGATCACCTACTTATCACATATAGTCTTTTAAACAAAATCATCTATAATACGTATTAACATATGTGATACGTATCATAATAAAAATCATATGTGATATATGGATTATCCTAGACGTTTTGTAACACAAAACCATCTGTGATATGTATTAACATCACAGACGGTTTTTTGTATTAGCTGTCTGTGATATGTTTGATATCACAAACAGTTATTTTTGCAAACCATCTGTGTTGTGCTTATCACGACGGTTATTTTTTAAAACTATTTGTGATAATATTCTTCTATATATAAGGACACTTAGGGCGAAAACCTAACTCACTACTCTTGCGCACAACCACATCTCCTTTGTTCTCTCGACTCCATCTCCCTCTCCCGACACCATCTGTCGTCACTGCCGCAGTAGGTGTTAGCCACCGCTGCTGTCCCTACCCTAGGTAACTCATCTCCTCTCCTCCTTGTCTCATCTGTTTGATGGTCCGATTTGCTGATGGGGACAACTGTCGTAGGCCGAGCGCAAGTGTTTAAGGGAATTTGGGTTAGTGAGTTTGGGATTGGAGAGGGATGGGATGTGTACTCCAATCCTATCGCCTCCTTTTCTCGGTAATATTGGCGTCAGATGTATCCAGTGGGATAGATGTGGTGGTGCCTAGGTGTAACACCCTGATTTTTGCCATTTTCAAAAGCTTTTCAAATAAAAATACAATTATAGAATTTTCTAGAATTTAATAAAGCATAAAATGAATTTTTAGAAATTAAAAAGAATTTAATATGATTAAAATAAATATTAACATAAGCTTAAAAATATTTTAATTGGATTCCTTGTGTCTCAAGGATTTTTTTGAAATTTTTGGTGTTTTTTCGAATTTACCTGCTATTTTCTAGAGCTCATTTGGATTTATTTGTTTCTCTGAGAAAGAAAAAAACCCCAAAAACCCTTGTGAACAGCAGTGGGCCCAGCCCACCACTGTTCACTAGCCTGCGTCTGCCCGATTCGCGCCCGCCCACGCGTCGCGCATCCTGCACCCACACTCGCACCTCCTGCACCCACAGTCGTACGATCGTCCCCCCCCCCCCTCGTGCCACGTGTCGCGCATCCGTGCGGTAGAGTATTGTTCGTCGTGTTCCTCCCGAACTCATCGCCGAAACCCTACCGATCATCCTCAGTTTGCGTGCTTTACAAACCGCCACCGCCTGCCTTCGCCTCTCACCCAAAAGCCACTGTCCTCACCACTGCCACCGCCGTCGTCGCACCCATACCCGTCGTCGCCTCATCGTCGTGCACCGCCGTCGTCTTCGTTCCATCGTCTCCCGCCGGTAAGCGCCGCCACCCCCGTGTCCCTTACGCCCTTGCTGGTGAACCCGCCGCCGCACCCACAACCTCGCCGCCGAAACCGAGCCCCACCGCGCACCCCGCGCCCATGCTCGCGTCCGCCCGCGTCGCCCCTCGATCGTCGTGCCCACGTCCGTCGCCCCCTCGGTCCGCGCGTACACGCCTGTGACGCGCCGCCACGTGTCAGCCATCCAACGGTCCTCGCCTCTCATCACTACCGTCGATCCAGATCTAGATCGACGGCCGAGATTACGCCATGTGTCCACATCCTCACCGTCGGATCCCACCGCCGACCGCCACGCCCAACCGTCCACATCAGCTCTAGCCACGTGTCAGTGCCACATCAGCCCTAGTGCCACGTTAGCAGCCATATGTCAGTGCCACGTCAGCCCTAGCCTACCACGTGTCAGTGCCACATCAGCCGTCATGCCACGTGTCAATGCCACATCTGCACCCCCTCCTGTGTGCGCTGTTCTGTGAGCCGAGTCCACCGTGAACCCGTCTTTCCGTGCACCGAGTTCATAGCACATTAACCTTTTCGAATTTCCTGTATTTTCCTTAGATTTAATTTTTTTTGAGAGCCCGTTCTTTTCCATCCTAGCGTCGATTGACCCAGTATTTTCAAGGTTTTTGGAGTTCATTTGAATTTTATTTGATTTTATTTTTGTTGCTTCGGTCATCTTCTCTCTCGTTAGATCCTGTCTTCGAAGGAGCAGGAGTACCGTAAGAAGATCCCGAGTACCTCGTTGAGTATAATCAAGGCAAGCGTGTCGTTTGATCATGTTGAGCCTAGTTTTCAATCTATTATTTAATTATGTTATTTTACAATTACCCTGCATCGCTATTTTATTATAAATCCTTGTATTGGTAGCTATCGTCCCATTTGATCTATTCCTCCTTGATAATTTGAAATACTATGATGCCATTGTTATCATAGGTTGGGAAATTAATTAATGATGCTATGTTAGATGTCACATGGGTGGTACGATTAGTATGCTTAGCCATTCTTATGTTACGTTGGGTTTATCATCACATGTGAATAATTAATTTGACTTAATGAGACATGAAATCGTGGTTGGTGCCACTATTATAAAATTTGGGCCATGATATTGGTGTGTCATTGGCATTGGGTTATACAAACTGGTTTACACTTGAGCAGGTGATCGTGCAATAAAGGGGAAGTGTGAATTCACTTCGAGTGATGTGGAAGTCTCGCTCAAGTAACATTAAGTACTTAACTTTTATGCGCTATTGATATAAGTTTTACTGTGCAAACCACATGTCTAGTATGGGTTAGACTTGGCTGATTAATTTGGGATATTTCAATTTCAATCTCGCCATTGTGATAAACATGGTTGCTGATTTCCATAAGGCGTAAGGGGGGTGTGATGCGAAACCTTAACGGGCGGGATTGACTTGAGGTTGAACTTTGTAAAGGTCTTGTTGTGATTTCCTTAACGCTAGGCTAATCACATCGTGTGGGTACAGTTGTACAATCTCTGCAAAGTGTAAAACTATTCGAATAGCCGTGTCCTTAGTTATGGATAATGCTCAGTGATTTCACACGAGAGGTAGTGATTTCATAGAAACTTGTGGTTTATGATTGGAAAGTGAACGAATAGTTCACAGTTGGTTTAGCTTGTGGATGGGAGGTTCACAAGTGGTTTAATTTTAATTCCGTTGATTATTTATTTATTATCGATTTAATGTTCATGTTGTAGTTATTGAGAAATACCAACATGTGGAGCCTAACTACTCTCCAGAAGAATTTATGGATAATTGGTTCTCCTTTCTCATCTTAGCATATATTATTGCTAAAAGATCTCATTGGAAGGGTGTTTTATAACAACTATTACTCCGACTGACATAGTTTTAGCTGTCAAGTGTGATATGGGCACTCATTTAAATTATGAGGTGTGCAAGACTATGTTAAAATTACCATGAAATATGTGAGCATCATTCATTTAAATCAAGAACAACATGACTGCATGCTCACAATGACAAGGAGTACATACCTGTACCCTACAATCAGAGGTAATTGCTTTACTCAATGCTACACTCATTGATTTGTACTTTATAGGCAACACAAACTTATTTTTAAGGACTATGGATGCATACATGTGTAGATGGAACTAGATTCTAATTGTCATTGTACCGGAGTGGAATAAGATAATATACCTTGATTCCCTAATCAAGATCAAGCACGACTTTACACTTATGCAACAATTAATCAATAGGTAAACTCATTTTATTCATAAATAACTCTATGTGTACCATTCATTTGCAATAGCTGAGGCTAACTTTTTTGAATCACGTAGGTCGTTTACTGCGTACATTGCCAAAAGAGGGAGACATGTGGAAGGAAAGACCACACTGCGACATGTGACCAGCAGATACAAGGCAATATATGTTTTCTATTATTTGCATATACATATATCTATAATCAATTCATCTACAATCAATCTGTAAATTTGTTTATCTGTGATATATGTGTGTGTGCGCGCGTGCGCGCGTGTGTGTGTGTGTGATATATCTATGTATCTATTATCTGCATATTATTTTCAAAGAGCACATTTGTCATTTTTTGAGGCTAGCCAAAAAATAATAAAATTTCTATATATAGAGCAAACTATCACAGGTGATTTTATGGTATAAACTGTCTGTGAACTAATATCACAGATGGTTCTATGAACTAACTGTTTGTGATATGTAGCCCGTCACATATGGTTTCATGGTCAAAACCATCTGTGATGTGACTTATCATAGACGACTCAAGAATCGTTTATGATAATCATCTATTATCACAGATGAAATAAATCAGACAGTTTAGAAACCATCTGTGATTAGGGTTTAGAATCATCTGTGATGACCCTATGTGTGGCGGTGTGGCTCTAGATAGTTTCCCACATGTCACAGCAAGGTAGAGCACTCAAAGATTTGAGGTTAAAACCTCTAGATCAAGATATCATGAGAAGTGTTACAACACAAGCTAAACCGAGCAAACTCCTAAATCTTGCTATAGCAAGTTTGTAGATAGATGGTATATGATCCTTAAGAGGCATCATCATCTCTTACATGTGCATGGAACCAGTAAGATCAAGAGAGAAGAGGATAGGGTAAAAATTTCAACCAAAATAAGTGCAAAATCAATAAGATCAAGAACACACCATGGATGGTAAAGATGGTTGATTTATTGCCACTCATAGATAAATGTTTTGCAACCTCTCCACCATAGAGGATGGAGCTCTCTCACCCAAGGGTACTCACCTAAAACCCTAGAAGGTGTGTAGGTTGTTTTCCTCTCTCATTCATAATACCCTAGCCACCAACCACACCCACTATAAATAGATGAGGCAACTAGTTCACATCTAACCCTAATGAATACCACCAATTAGCACAACTAGGGAAACCCGTTAACTCCACACACACTGGGTTTTACATTCAACAAATGACTTATTATGCTCATTTTTCAATGTGCACACTTCCTTGATCTAAACTATTCTCCAAATGCCCTCCAGATGATGTTGTTTTGGTCCCTTTGCCGCTTCTAATATTTTAGCTTCCCCTGCCAAAACACCTTCTCCTTGACTGTGGATCTCACATCTTCCCTGAGCCCAATCCATGCTGTGCACAACGCGGCCGCCTCGATGTCCACGCATATAAAGGTCATGCTCGCCCTTTTTTTCAAACTCGCTACCGCTTGCCCTCGCCTGTGCGCTGACTCCCTCGCAGCGCCGCCATCATCTTCTGTCCCAATTGCCGCCACCTAGTCTTCATCTTCAGCCATCGCTGTTGATTTCTCACCGAAAAGTCGTTGTCATCGGCCATCGTTGCCCTCACCGCCATCGCCGCCCACCGGTGAGTTCCTACCAATGAGCAGCACCGCCTCGATCCACTGTAGTGGCTTCACAGACCGTCGCACTGCCCTCGGTCAGCCAGCCCGTCTGTTGCCCTCGGTTCACCATTCCCACCCCCTCGCTCGCCCACGATGCCACCTCAGCTCGCGCACCCCTGGTGACATCAGCACCAACCCATGATGTCATGCCGCACCTGCGCCCACATGACATTTAGATTCTCGGTGAACCCAGTCCACTGTGAGCCAGTCTTTGACCCGTGGGGCCCACCAGTCAGCAGGTACTGTTCCATAGACCGTGGACCAGTTGAGGCAGCCGTTGACAGCTTAGTGTCCATGTTAGCCCTAAGTCCACATGGGCGCCACGTGTCACGCCAGCTCAGTAGTTCCAGTGACACATCAACATGCCACATGTCAGTGCCACATCAGCACTTGAACCCTTCCACTTGCCATGTTACTTGCCACGTCGCCCGCTACCTCTTCCCTAACGCAATGTGTCACTGCCATGTTAGTCCTAGACTACCACGTCAACAAGCCCAGTCATCTGTACACTATTCCATACACCGAGACCACCGTAGACTAGCTATTCCATCTACGAGTTTATAACACAGTAGAATTTCTGAATTTTCAAGATTTTCTTTAGATTTAATTTTCTAAGAGCCTGTTCTCCTCCATTCTAGCTCCGATTGACCTGATTTTTTTCCAAAATTTATCAAAAATTGAGCTCTATCTTTTAGTCCTAGTTTTGAAGTTTATTTGAAGTTCATTTAGTTTTATTTGTGCTTTCTCTCATGTTAGATTACACATTTGAAGGACCTGAAGCAAGATTTGAAGATCAAAAGCAATTAACTAAGTAAAGCTAAGGCAAGTCATGTTCTTTAATCATGTTGAAGGTAGTTTTCAAATCTATTATTTATTTATTTTATTTTAAATTACCATGCATTGGTATTCCATTACAAACCTTTGTACTTTGTAGCTATAGTCCCAATTGCTTAATTTTGTCTTGATAACTTAAATACCATGATACTATTATCACCATAGGGTGAAAAATTATTTAGTGATACAATACTAGTTATCACGTGGGTTGTACGATTAATAAAGCTTAGCCATGCTTATGGGTTATGTTGGGTTCATCATCACATGTGATCAACTAATTAATTTGATTTAATGAGATATTAAATCATGGTTGCAGCCACAGTAATAAAATTTGTGTGCCATGACATTGGTGTGTCATTGGTGTTGATTATATAAAATTGGTGTTTACTTGGACGAGTGATCATGCAGTAAATTGGAAAATGTGGATTCATTTCGAGGGATATGGATGCATCACCTGGGTAATGTCTAAGAACTTAATTTTGTGCGCCATTGATTTGAGCCTTACCGTACAACCACATGTCTAGTAAGAATAGACCTAACTGATTAATTTATGATATTTAAATTTCAATTTTGCTAATGTGATGAATATAGATGCTGATTTCTATGAAGTGTAAGAGGGGACTCTCTGACTAGGTTGTAGCCTACTCAGCCATAAAATCTTAGCGGATGAAATTGAGTTTAGTTTGAGCATTGTAAAGGTTTTTTTGTGATTTTCTTTAACGTGAGGATAATCATATCGTGTGGGTAAAGTTGTATAACCTCTGTAGAGTGTAAAACTATTCCAATAACTATGTCCTTGATTATGGATAATGCTCAGTAATTTCACACAAAGAGTAGATATTTCATAAAATTTGGTTGTGATAACCTTGAGAAGTAAATGGTTAATTCATTGGTAGATTAATTAATTTTTTTGGTTATTTATTATCATTTTTCTTAAAGTTCGCTTTCAATCTATTTTATTGTATTTACTTGCTTTCTGCAAAATAATCTTTCAGCTATCACTTGGTAAGCCCTGCATATTATATTGTATCTTTGTTACAAATGACTTGCTGAGTATCAATGTAGTCACGGCTTTATGCCTACTGTTGCTCAGTTGAACAAGAAGAACCATATCAACAAGAGATACCTAAAAGAAGATATTTTGAAAACTTTACGGATTATGACTTCGTTTTCCAGTCGATTGCCTGTGGATATGTCGAGTAGCTACCATGCTTAATTTTATTTTTCTCTGCTAGTTTCTTAAGCCCCTCAGGCTAATATTTTTAAGCTTGGACATAAGGTCGTACTGTCATAATTATTAATATTTGAGTTTGTTTCTTTATTAATCGTAGATATGGTCGATATTTTATCTATGTTTACACTGTGTATGCACTAGCATGATTCTGGATTAGTACGGTATACACAGAGAGTCCGGATTTGCAAATTCGGATTTACAGAGTGTCCTTATGTGTATGTATGTACGTACGCACATACATACATGTGTATGTATGTATGTATGTATGTATGTATGTATGTATGTATGTATGTATGTATGTATGTATGTATGTATGTATGTATGTATGTATGTATGTATGTATGCGGCAACATATCTAGTGTGAAAGCACAATTGGATGCTGAGGTGTGAAAGCCAACAATGTATGCGACCCAGATTGAGGTGGGTGGGAGACTCCTACTCACTTAAATAATTTGCAAATAACCCCTTGCACGGCTTTTGTCTTTGCACAAAAACACCATCCCACTCCAATCCTATCGCCTCGTCTCCCTATATCGCTCGAAATGGAGACACCATCGTTGCTCCCCATTCCTCTCGGTTCTCCCACCTCCACCCAAATCGTCACCATGATTCGCACGGGTGACTTCCTCCGCAAATCGCATGGGTGCCCCCCTTTGCCTTGCCTCACGAAGTCTCCACAAACCCATCTCACCACTACGCGACCCTAGGGTTGAGGTGCCACCACCTCTACCCACCTCGCCGTCGATGCCATCAACCACCACGACGCCATCATTGGAAGCGAAGTTGGCACAGACCTTTAGCTTCAGAATATTGAGCCTCTAGCTTCAACTGAGCCTCTTGTATTGAACATGAGAAATTTCATAATGCTTTTGTGTTCTATATTATATGTATTTCCAGCAACAACTATCTTCTGTTGTATGTGACATTGAGTCCAACGAGAGGCCTTGGAGTGAAATTATCTTTGTTTTACATAATTGTGAAATGGATGTATGTGTGTGTAGACTTGTGATGAAATCTTGGCGTTAAATTGCATCGATGAAATCACAATTCAAGCCACCCCAAACCATGGCCTCCTAACCAAAGTCCGGCGAGACAAATCATGTCAGTTTTCTGTTAATTGAATTGTGAAATGAATGTATGGATGGATAACATACTACAAAACATCAGGGTGTATGCATTGCTCAACAGAAGCTGCCATCACCGCTACTGCTGCAAATTCACTCCATTAGAAATGAATTATGAAGCTTGAGGAGGAAGAGAGGGTGTCGCCACTACTAGGAGGGGGAAGGAGGGCGTCGCCAGGGGGAGAGAAGAAGGGAAGTGGTATAGGTCGTCGACAGCCGGAGACGAGGAGACTAACGGCGGCCGGGCACGAGGGGTTGGCTTGGAAGAAAGGGGGTTGCGGAGGCTAAGGATAGAGGGAGGCGATGATGCTAAGGATGGAGAGTGGCAGAGGCGGAGGTCAGGGAGGAGGGCAGGTCGGAGGGCAGTGATCCGGTGAGCCTTAACTCTAGCTCTCCGGAACCCTAGCTCTCTAAAGCTTTTATGCTTTTTGGAGAGAAGAGAAGGATGGAGAGGGAGGCGAGGGGCTTTCTTACAAAAAGAACCAATCGCTGGGAGGGGGGTTTCTGCAAGAACACATAAGTGGAATAGGATGTTCCACCCGCTTCCATCGCAAGCACAACATGTCAGATCAGATGGCCCATGTTGCCATTAACAGTTTAGCACCCAAAGCTGTATTAGCACTGGATATGTTACATACATATGTGTGTATATATATATATCTGTATATATGTCTATATATATGTATGTGTATATAGGAAAAATACCTTCTACTCCTACGTGTAGTTACTCCTACCTCTGATATACCATCTAAATGAACTTAGGGTTTGTTCTTTTTGGCTGCGGATTATGGATTTTGGCGGAAATTTTTGAATTTTAGCTGTTTGTGACAGAGATTACGGAGAGAGATACTCGCTTGCGATTTTAGATGATACAGATGTTGGGCTTTTAACGTGTACTATAATTAACTTGTAGACTCCATCTTAAAAAATACTCCATTTAAAAGTTAAGTACTGTAGCAAAAGTCAAAAGCTGTTTTGAGAAGCTGAAAAGAACAGGCCCTTATATACTCCTTTATCACTTTAGGGGCCTGTTCTTTTTGGCTGCGGCTGATGGCTTTTGGCTACGGCTGATGGCTTTTTGGCTGTTTGCGACAGAGATTGCGGAAAGAGAGATACTCACTTGCGATTTTTGATGATACAGGTATTTCACACATTATAAGATACGATATAAAAAATAACTACTCCTAAAAATAGAAAAAAAAATTTCATACAATATAAGGACTAAGTACCCCTCACTGCAGCTAGCAGCAGGTAAGTAAAGGTAGAATTAGCTTCTAGACCTAGCTAGCTTCGTGCTTATTGACCGTGCATCTCTGCAAGCTGACTGAGGACATGAACACCTGTCCAACCTTTTGGGCTTATCATCACTAGCAAGCACGCACGTATACCTGCATACTCCAGTGGTAGTTCAGATGGGTAGATAGTGCAGATCACATCGATCGATATATGTGCATAGATAGTGCGGATCACATCGACCTTGTATATGTGCATATTTGGCATGGCATTTTCAGCTGTCACTGCTGACCATTCGCGAGATAGCTGATCCACGATGGCCGAATCACAGGCTCGCAGCTGCGTGCATCCTCATCTGTCGATGGACTTGACTGCAGAAGCAGAAAGACACCACACGCATGCGCATCATCATCTGCACATACGTACGGATCGATTAGAAACCCAGGAAAAGATAGGACATGTTTCACGCATTGCCCCTTTCCAGCTAGTTGGTTTCTCGAGACACCCAGCGAAGCTAGCTGCCTAAGCTAGAGCTCTGTCGGACCGTAGATTTGTAAACCTGAATTCTATTTGATTTCATCGTATTATTTCTTAGATTAATAGATAATGATCATAAATACATTATTATATATAAAAAATATATTATGTAAAAACTTAATTAATACACTTGTAACTTACTCATAGGAAGTTTAGGCTAAAAACAAATAATGCGGCAACGAAAACTTCACACAGATGGGATCCGTAGGACTTGCCCACAGGCAGTCAACTGGAGTTCACAACATAGTTCTTAGCCTCATCAATCTCCAGCTCTGTCGACTTCTTTAATGCAACAGTGCTTGTCTGTCTTACTTTACTGACTGAATGATGGTAATTAAGTAAGAGTGAGTATAACTGTACTCAGCAAGCCACCATAAGTAAGAATGATGCACAATTGGAGGTTTGAGATTATTTTAGTTGCTAAAAACACTATTTTGAAAGTACAATAAGTAAGAAAACCTTTAAGACTTAGCAGTTTTAACTAAACCAGATTTTCTAAAATTGATTGTGAGAATGCAGTAAAAGTTATAGCGCAGGTTACATCCACCTTTTATAGTGCATAGTTACCTCTACCAATACTAATTTTTATCACCACTAGAGTACATCATTCCAGAAAAAATTAAAGTCAGAGTACTTCCTTTTGATAGGTTTTTATCCTACCAACAAAGATTTTTGAAATAGAGCTAATTATCCGCTCTTGATCGTGGGTATAGCTGTTCGAATAGTTTATACTCTACAGATATTGTACATCTTTACCCACAAGAGATAACCCACTTGCTATATTCCACATGTTTCTTTTGACATGTAGATCAAGAGGGTCACCACGTGGCCTTTACAATGCATCTAGCGAAGGATTGCACCCGCTAAGATTTCATCTGGGGGAGGACTATATTTGCCCCACCCAGACCCCCTCTTGCGCCACACAGTGGCTTAAACCAGTAACAGGACCTGTGTGCACGACGGCTTAAACCAGTACCACGGCTCGTGGGTCACTCCAATGGTACTTCCTCTACTGACGATGCAAATTAGTTACCCATGTCTACACTTTGTCAGATTGTGATTATACTATTTTACACGAAGATGTCATCACAGGATTAAGTCCTTAATTTGTTCGGGCAGTGCATACCACAAATCACAAATTCTCGTGTTACATCGATATCAACATCTCTTACCATTTGCCCAAACAGGTGAAGCAAATTTTTAGAGGTTTTGAGAAGCATAACCAAGTTGTCATAAATTATCAGTCACTTACATCCAATGACTATCCCAAAAAATAAGTTTTCATGTTTGAAGAGTAATGAGCAGAGCAATTTAATGCCCTAGACTTGCATATGACTAGCATAGTATTATATTATGACCTATAGCTAGTAAAATTATCATTAACATCTAAAGTGACAAGGATCAGACATTCCAAGTATCAAGGATGGCATATTACTATTATTCAACATCAAGTAGGCATGTGACTACCTTGAGCTTTAACATACGGTTGCATAATAAATTAAGCATGCAAGTTGATAATTTAAAGGAACATAATTTTTTTGCATAAAATGTAGGATCAATATGATCAAAATGATAACTTGCTTTACTTGTTTTACCATGATCTTGATTTAACTCAAAGCCTATCCCATCAGTCAGTAGTATTGAATCCTTGGTCTTCGACTATACCCAAGTCCTGATCCTGCTCGAATTTGTCGCTTCGCCGAGTCTTCAAATTCTAATATGCAGCAAACAAACGAAAGACCAAATAAACCAAAATAACTTTAAAAGTGCAATAGATTTAATTGGGCTCATTTAAGTTCAGCTATGATTGAGGTTTTGAGAAGGGATTTAGCGAGTGTGAAGAAGTCAATGCTAACAGAATTGGGCACAAGAAGGAGGTGACTGAGTAACTTTACTGTGAGGGAAAATTAAGATAAGAAGGGATCGAAGGTAAAGGAATACACATAGGGATATTCTACTTTGGAAATGATGGTGGCTAGGCATAGTCGATTGGAGAAAGCTAAGGCCCGATCTTTTTACTTGATAACTTTCTTTTTTATTGAATTGTATTTATCAAGGAAGTTCCATTAGTTAGGATAGACATACGGGTAGATATGATAGATTGCCTGGGGCACTGGGTATTATTTAGCGAGCATTGAACTGAGTGATCTTGGGGGTATGGTTTTACATGCAATGGTTACATTTTAGTAGGTTAAATCTTGATAATTCTGGCTGAGGTATTATCTGAGATTGCAATTGCTGAATAATTGAACCATTAATTTAATAATTCAATTAAGGTATAGAGTGGCCCTTTAATCACTTGTTATCATGCGTAAAGTTGATTTATTGGTTGATTAACAAATTTGTTAATACAGATTAATGGTTGAGATTCATAGGGAGGATGGGTTATGAGTTATTATGGTTTTCTTGATAAAGTTGTTTCTTGCATTAGTAATTATTCTCAATCATTATTGGCGAGTTTAAATCCTAAGATAATGATTGGATGATTACTAATAAGGCGGGATTGCATCTTTGGTAGGATTCTTTAATTAAGGATTTCATTATCACAAGAGGCGTTATTTTATGTATCTTTTTGCAAGATGTGGGCTTAAGATAAATATTAGGGCTTACAGTCATTTCTAGGAGTCAACTATTTATTGATTGGGTCTGAGGTAAAGATTAATGGCTCCTTAATCTTGTTTAAGAATTCTTAATCATAAGTATGGAAACTATTAATTTAAATCCTAGCATACTGGGGAATTGAATGTAAATGGTTTATCATAATGATTTTCATAATTAATCCTTTAGTTAGTTTACCTATTAGATTTTTGTATAATATATCTCTATTAAGTTCATGTTAATTATTTAATATTTGGGGAAATGGTCCATGGCATACTCCTACTTTTGTTAACCCTTCTATGAGGACTGCTTTATAAATCTTGATTGGCTTATAATTAATCAAAGTTAAATTTTAATTTAATTTGCATGACATTCATAGCTAAACTTCTTATTTCTATTATTTTACTACTCATATTTTATTAGGTTATACATTTACACATTTTCGTAAGTATGATATTCAAGGATTAGCCATGCATCGAAGAAATACCAGAAACATGTGTGTATTGAGCATTAGCTACAGTTCTTAACTAGTTGGGCCCCACTTGCCATATAAAGAAAGAGGAAGGGCAAGAAGGACAAAGAAACAAAGGAGGGGGAAGCCACCAGGCTCAGTTGGCCAAAAACAGGGGAGGGGCACGGTGCACCACGGGCGGTGGCGTTGCTGGCAGAGGGTGGCTAGGGAGATGTCGACGTTGGGAAAAATGGAACCCACTGGGGAGACAGGGGCCCAGGGAGGCGACGCCAGTGCTTGGGGCGGATCATGGCGGCCCGAGCGATGGTATGAAGCGGCTGACGATGGGAGCCGAATGGGGCACCGACGGCTGGAGGGGAAAGAGGAGGAAGAAGGGTGAGCATGAGCATAAGAGGGTCAAGGAGAACTCACCAGCGGTGGTGGCTTGGCCGAGAAGGCGCCGAGACGAGCCAGCGTCGCAAGTTGTGGGCAGCGTGGGGAGGCTCGTGTGGAGGGAGGAGCTTGGGCGATGAGGGGACCAAGCGGCAATTAGGGAAACTTTAAGGCATCAGGGTGATGCTCTCGCCATGAGGAATTGGAGGGGGAAGCCTCGAGGAGGAAGATGGCAGTGGTGGAGGTGCTACGGGCCAATGGTGGGGAGGAAGCGTTGTTTGTCGAGCTCGGGGCACCGGAGTCCAATTAGAGCGAGGGGAGGAGAGAAGACCCTTGGGGACACACCGTGATGTGGTCGGATTAGCGGGGCTTGGTCTGAGAGGCGGGACGGCGTGGGCTGGCCAGTGCGGGCACAAAGGTGGCACGGCTGCGCTAGGCTTAGGGGGAAGAGGAGAGGTTGTGGGAGCAAGAAGAGGTGGCACCAGGGTTCTTATAGGTGATAGGGCTGTAAAAAAAGCTCGAGGATCACGAGCTGCTCAAGCTTGGCTTGCTCTAGACTCTATTTAAGATTAACTCGAGCTCCAAACAAGCCAAATTCGAGCTTGATCTTAACCTCGCGAGCTTCAACGAGTCAAGCTCGAATAGCTCATGAGCTTGAGATTTTTTCCCCACACCCTCACTCACTGTTTAGTCCCCCACTCCCCACACCTGACCCGCCTCCCCAGTCCCCTCCTCGCCCCTACGTCGCCTTCCCCACCTCCCCTCCTCGCCCCCCACGCCGCCTCCCCCTGCCTCCCTTCCTTGCCCCCCACTCCCCCCGATATCCCCGGCCCAAGGTCCCCCTCCTCTCCCCCCGTCCCCTTCCTCTCCCCCGCCGTCGCCCCCCGTCCCCCTCCTCGTCCCCTCCCCCGTCCCCTCCTCTCCACCCCGCCGCCGCCCCACCTCTCCACTACCGTCGGCGCCCCTCCTCTCCCCCAGCGCCGCCGCCCCTCCTTGACTCGGATCCAGCCAAATCCATGGTCGGCCCGTCCCCTGCAGCTCAGCCATAGCTCCCCCGCGCCTCCAGCCGGCTCGGCCTTCCGACGTCACCTCCCCTACTCGCCTGGCAGATACTCCCTCTCTACTCCCAGTCCCTTAGCAGTCGGCACCGAGCCTACACGAGCCGAGCTCGAGTTTTGTCCGAGCTGAGCTCGAGCCTAGCTTAAAGCTCGATGTTAATCTCAAGCTCACTCGAGCTCGGCTCGAGTTTGTACCGAGATCGAGCTTTTCATCGTCTACTTCTGCTAACTCATTATTATAGATATCCACCTGTACTAATCAAGTATATAATTCAAAGGTTATTATTACTTCTTTCACATCTTTAATTTAATCAATCCTTCCAATAACCGATTATTTTCTTATTATCATATCATGGGAAACATCCACCAGGGATTATATTATTTATTAGGGATAAAACCAATAAGTTTACCACACTTTCTATTCCTTCGAAATTCAATTGGTACACTTATGTGATCAACCCTATCATATAAATTCTTTTGATTTCTCAATAATTCCATTGATCCATCCAGAACTTCACATTTGTATCCCTTTCTAATGATTGATAAGAATCCACCAATTTTTGTCATCTTATACACGTACTCTGAGGGCCAAAGAAAATTTTGAGAATAATCCTCGTAAGTAGTTAAGCTTTTGGAAATTTTCCTTGGGTGAACATATTCGCTTAAATAGGTTTGAAATGAATTTTTGTAAATCCATTGAAAGCCAGCCTTTGTGGATAAAATAATTTTTGAGAAGGAATTTCAAGTTTAAGCCTTGGGTTTTAGGTCCAAGGTAGGGTTTTCAAAAGGGGCTTACAAAAGGAGCATCGGACTTCTGTCATTTCAAATTCAAGGTGAGAAGCTTTAGAACTTAAAAATGGACAGGGCAGCATATAGATGAGAGGGAATCATCTAAGAGAGATGAGAGTAAGAAAGGCACCTACATTTTTGTAAATAGGTTTTGAAGAAATAATTCTAGTTGTGAAACTAACGGCCATGCTAACTAGGGTCACGACCTGTAGTCGATATGCTCTGATACCAGCTCTGTAGGACCCAGATTTTCAATCCAAAATCCTCTGTGATTCCACCACACTATTTCCTGGATCAGTAGATAGTGCTCACAGATACATTACTGAACATCAAAGTACATATCAAGCGGAAGCGTAATTATAATAGAATACTTACACAAGGGCCGATTAGACCAAAAACACAAAAGCAGCAGCGGAAACGAAGCACACAGGTGAGACCCACAGAACATGCCCACAGGCAGCCAACTGGAGGTTCACGACCTAGTTCTTGGCCTTTCCATCCTCATCTTCACCATGACTTGGCCCATTGCTGAAGTGTAGCGATTCGACTCCTGAATCTGGATTTTGTTATGCGAGAGTAAGCACACTAACCACTGTGCTCTGTGAGCCAATACACAGAATGCAATTATATAACATGTATGGCTTGACAAAGGATAGGCTCGGTTATTTTATTTTGCTGAAAATTGCTTTTCATAAGACGTAAGATATATGTGTAAAAGTTCCTAGACCTAGCACTTTTAAATCAAAATACTTTTGAGTAAAAATTTTATAGAATAAGTACAGATTTCATCCATCACCCAAGTCACTTGTTCCACATATCTAATTTTCAGCGTTATAGCCGCTTAACGTACCACTCGGACGACACCTAGGACAACACAAACCAGGATAGTCCATCGTCCTTCATTTTCCCATTTCACATCCCAACCTTTTGAAAAATTGTTTTTGAAACAGAACTATGTCAGAGTTAAGTTCCCATGTCCGCCCTTGACCGTGGGCACGGTTATTTGAATAGTTTTGACTCTGCAGAGTTTGTACATTTTCACCACAAGAGACAATCCGCTTGTTGCGCCACATGATTTCTTAGTCATGTAGTTGAGTAGATCGTCATAATAACCTGGCCTCGGGATCTCATCTCACCCGATGGTCTGCTCCCACTTGCAGTGGGTCCCATATGTTGCGCGGGATGTTAACCACTCTTTTACTAGCACCTCGAGCTCTCTTCCCATACGCTAGTAAAATAAGAGAAACAAGTCACCCTCCACTGGTGTCCCTTCAGCCCCTCCTTACCATGGCCTTCTTTCCCCCAGTTTGTGAGATGAGTCCGAAGTTCGGTAGGGTTTACTTAGCCAACTTGCACTTTACAGACTTGTGATTGTACTGTTTTACAATAGGAGGTCATGACCCGATTCGGTCCTTGTATTATCTGGACGTTTCTACCACAAACCCCACCTCGTGCACCCGGTGCACCACACCCCCGAACCAGCCGCCCAACCACATAAGCAATTTTAGGGATTTTTTGGGACATAAAATAATCATTTTAAACTTACCCCAACCATTGCCAACCACAATGTTTCCCAAAACTTGCTATTTGCATTTGCATATGAGATTGGGGCATTCTCAACACCCCCGGAAACAAAGCATTGCTAGGCTGTAAATTATAAACGTAACTAATTTCTGAAACAATTACATTTATAAAGTTTTCCTAGGGATATCAAGATTCACAGTATAATATGCTGGGAAGGTACAATAGTGGCATTTATTAGCATGGCAGCTAGCTAGAGCATGAAATCAACATAATATAACACATAAAATAGCAACATGCAATTGATAATTTAAAAGTAAATAATTTGCTAAAAGTGGGAATTCAAAATGATCAAAGTATTGACTCGCCTGGCACGGGTTTACCACAGTCTTGAGCTCACTTAAGGCCTTTCTCGTTTGCTGATCTCGAGTTTCTGATCTTCACCGTCTTCTAGATCCTGGTCTCGTTAGATCCACTGATTCTCTAGAATTCCAATATCTAATTACGCGCTAAGCAAAGGAATTCAATAAACTCAAATAACTCCAAAAAGATGCAAGAAAAGCCAAATAAACTCAACTTAAATCTTTATTATAAGCTAAAGGGTGGCTTTTTGGGTAGGATTGATCGGTCACAGAGAATTGAAGGATTCAACGGAGTTGGAGTGAAACGATGAATGGCGAAAAGGAAAAGGATTGATTATGGCGGGGAATGTTTGCCGGAATAAAAGATTGGCTAGGTATAGCAGATCGTAGAATATCATGGTTCAACTCATTTTAATTTAATAGCTTCTTTTAAAATTTTATATTTATTAAGGAAGTTCCACGAGTTAGGTTAGACCTATGGGCAGATGCATGAATTTAGTTGAACCGTACTTTGTCGAGTGCTAACATTTATGAATTAGGACATTGGTTCTATACGTGAGGTGTATCGATTTAACTTATTGAATTTATTTTAGAGTTCGTGTTTGTGATATTTCATACTGCGATATTTTATGTAGTTCGTTGCTAATAGGCAATTTCTAGGATTAAAGGATGTACTCTTGGCTACGAACTTGCAACATCTAGGTGTTCATCTGCAGCTACCTAATGTCTTCATTTAGCCCTTTTGTGTTACAAAATAAATTTCAATAACACATCTTACTATTCTAGGTCCCGTACCAATCTTTATGGACATGCCACTGTTTCATATTAGCTCTTTTAACATTAGAACCTTATTTTGATTTTCATGAATCTATCTCTATTACTTGCCACACATATATATTCCTATGACTATATTATATGCCATATTGTTTTTCATTAGATTTTGAGTCGAAAATAAACATTGACTTATTTTTTAGACTCATCTAGTTTATAGGCTAAGCCAAAAATTCAAGTCATATATTTATAATTCAAATTTCTGTGGTTTAGTATCTAGGTAATTTAATCCTTGTAAAGTAATTAATTTGTTACTCATATTTATCATGTAATTTTTGCCAATGTCAAACCTCTGATCTTTTTTTACTTTGCATAACTTTGCAATTCAATTACTGTAGTCCAACTGGCATGCTAGTGAGTTATTCCTACTGAAATATTGACAATGAATTCGAACTTTAGTTACGTGTGAATTACATAAATATCATGCTTCCCTCATTTTAGTCAATTTTATAGTTATTTTACTCATACAAAGGACTTGTAACTTTGTTCTTTATGCAAATTTCAAGTTATCAATTATTCTTATGAATTGTTGGCCTAGTACAAATCATCTTCCCATTTTTAACTTGCACTAATTCCATAGTTGTTCATTTGTTTGAACACTTCATTGTCACTTGGCCAAAGGGACCCACTTGTCATTGACAGAAGAAGAAATGCCAGGCAGGCACAGGAGAGGAAAAACGCTCGGCCGAAATAGAGCTTGGCGGAGAGGGTTGGTGGCACAGTGGGCGGCTGGGCTCGCCGATGAGAGGTGGCCGGAGAGAGGTGCCGACTGAGGCCAAAACAGATCCCAGGTGGTAAGAGGAGTAAGAGGTGGTGGCCATCTAGCTCTTGGCTGGTTCGAAGCAGCTCAGGGGGGCTCTTGGTGGTGGCGCAGGCAGCTGGTGGCGGGGTGGAACGGGCCGTCGGCGATTTGGGGAAGGAAAGGAAAATCTCGATTGAGCAAGAGCATCTAGAAGGTAGAGGGAAGCTTACCATGCCACTGGTTGAACTGGAGAGACACCCGGGGAGGCCGGCTACGGGTGTTCGGGGCGGCGGCGGGGATGCTCACGTGGAGGGAGGAGCTCGGGCATCGAGAGGTCCGGGCGACGGTTGGAGAAGCTAGGGGACGTCATGGGGATGCTCTCGCTGCAGGCAATCGAAGTGAAACCGGCCGAGAAAGAAATGGCGAGGGCGGCGGTGGTTTCGGCCGGAGTTGAGGAAGGTGGGCCGTTCGGCGAGCTCGCTTTGCGGATTTCAAATCGGTCGCTGGAGGAGGCTCCTAGGAAGGAGAGGCGCGCCGTAACGTAGGTGGAGAGGGGAGAGCATTGCCGGAGCGGCCGAGGGTGGTGGCAGCGGCGAGGGGCTTGCGCGGTGAGGCCGAGCGGGGAAGAAGACAGGCGCAAGGGGCAAGGGCGGCTTGGGGATTTTTATAGCTGGGAGGAGGGGAGAGGAAACCTGTGCGCACTGTGGCCGACATCGTCGAAACAGGAGGCGGCATGGGCGGCGGAGTGGGCGAGGCATGGGCGGCGGCGACGTGTGAAGCGGCATGGGCGACAGCAGAGCAGCAGCATATGGGCAACGACGGGACGCGAGGGAGGGCTGGCAGAGATAGAGTGCGAGCGAGCGCCAGCGCGAGGGAGAGAGAGAGCCAGAGAGGAGAGGGGAGGCGCTGTGCCCGCGCAGAGAGAAGAAAGAGGAGAGCGGGGAGAAAAGGGAGGAGGAAAGAGAGAGGAGGCAGTGGGGCTGCCAGGTGGGGCCGCGCGCAGGAAAAGAAGAGGTGGGAGCGGGGAAGTGGGCGCCGGGCGGCCAGGTGGCAAGAAAGGTGGGGTGCGGGGCCCAGCTGGCAGAGAGGGTGAAAGGGCAAAGAGAGGCGAAAAGGGAGGAAAGAGGAGAAAAGAAGTTGGGTCCGCAGGGAAGAGAAGGAAAATGGGAAGAAGAAAGGAAAATAAGAAGTCTCCTAATATAGGAAATTTTTGATAAAACTTGCATTCTCAATTTATTTATGAGCTTAATTTGAATTTGAATGATAACTGCTCTTTATTTCATTCTGTGTTTAGTATTCTTTATGCATACAATTTTAAGACACCCAGCTTTAGTTTCTTATTGTATTTTAATTTATTTCGCATCTGTTGTGTCTTATTTATTACATGATTTTATTATTATTATTTTATCTTTAGTGCTCTCTTTTGGGGAGTTACGCCCTGATATTAATTTGTATAACACAACTTTTGGAGAACTCCATTAAAATTGCAAAAGAATTTTGAACACCAGCAAGATGTAAATAAAAAGTTTTAAATTCTTTGAGATTTTGCTTGCTCCAAATTTCAGGATGTTACAGGGCCCAAGATGATTTTTAATTAGTGCTAATCGTATTTAATTAGTACTAATTATATTTAATTAGCACTAATTGTATTTAATTAGCGTTATCAATAAAACAAACCTCGGTGGCTCCGTAACACAATCCGTAGCTGACGAGTTAGGGGAGAAGGCTATATTTACAAAAATAAATACCGAGAGGCTAGTTTTTTTAAAAAATAATTGCTAGTACTATTTATATGAACGGCTGACGGCTGCATGGAGCAAGTGACAAACCATGAAATGCACGTCGGCCTTTCAAAGGCAATCTTAGGGGTTTTCTCAGCTCACGTACGTACAGCTAGCTTTTATATATATATATATATATATGTGGGGGAATTGAACTTGAAGGACGACGACACAAGCTAGTATCCATTATATGTTGGTGTTGCGTGTAGTGCTTCCTCGTAGTAAGAGCTCGTTGGTTGGTCTGAATTTTAGTGATTTATAACTGAATTTATTATTGTAACTAGCTTATTTTGTACTGTAACTAATAATAACTTATTTGATATAATTAATTTTAAAAAATTTAAAATAAAAAAATATGTTAACTCATCACAGACGATGCAAATGAATATGAAAAAAAGAAAAATACAAAAAAAACCCCAAAAACAAGCCGACAAATCAAAAAATGACAAAAGTTAATAATAAAAAAAAATAAACCAAAATCAGAAATTCAAACTTAAATTAGCCGGGCCTAAAGCTAGCTAGCCGGCCAGAAGAGATCGAGTAATGAGCTTGCTTAAATTTTAAACGCACAAACTTGCTTAATTTCTTGCGCTGCAGATTGCATATACATACACACACAGGCACAGTGATGAGGGCAATATCTTTCTGTCGTGATCGTGCAGTCGCTGTAGAGTGCAGACGATCGATGTCTGGACGGATCTTCGTATATGAATTAAAAGTCTGTGGTTCCGTGAAAACTACTGCTAATTAATTAATAATAGATGAATGATATGAAGATCAACTAATCAACGTATGTTGCGTTCTTGATCTTGACCCAGGTAGCGGTAGCACATTACTATAGAAATAGTAATAATAGATGTTAAATTATAGACGGTTTTGTAAAACCGTCTATGATGTATACTATCACAGATTATTTTAATTTAGAGACCGTCTGTGTTGTTGTTATTGATAAAAACCATCTGTGCAGGGTTAATATCACAAACGGTTCTTATCAAGAACTGTCTGTAATACTAGAAATATCACAGACAGTTTTTAATAAAAAAATCATCTGTGATAATCAGCTCATCATAGACGGTTTTTATTAAAAACCGTATGTGATAATCCAGTTATATATTTATTGCGCTGCTTAGAACCACATCTGTTTTCATTTCGATCCAGATCTAGGCCGGTGCTACCTTAGAGGAGGCAAAGCTTTCAGACCATTTAATTTGGTGGAAGGAGACTAGCTATTTGGCAGGAGAGTTTTGAAGATTCATCTCTTGGTTGCCTTAGATATGGTTAGTAATGAAATTTGTTTTTCGTTGCATCAAAATTTAGATCTAAATTTTGGTGACTGTTATTGAAGATGGTTTGCATCTACTTGACTATACATGATCAGTTCCCATCATGTAGGAGACCTAATTTGTCAAAATTATTGGTTATAATTGGTTCCTCGGTCGCTAGGAAAATAGCTTTTGAGTTAATATTAATTAAGCTAGCAAAAGCTCAATGCATGTGGTATATATGTACTACTAATTAATTAATTAATTTAATTTTTAATACTAAGTTGTTATATATGTACATAACATAGGACCGAAGCTGGATGTATGCTGCGAACCGTGTGAGTGAAGAGTACATTAATGGCGTATCTGCTTTTACAAAAGCTGCCGAGGAGTATATGTTAAATAAGGGGATGAAATATATGTATTGTCCATGCATTGACGGTGAGAATTTAAAGATGTTTAAGAACCGGAGAGCAGATTAAAGCGCACTTGATTCGAAGGGGTTTTAAAAGGGGTTTACGTATTAGACCAGTCATGGCGAAATCAATGATATACCGCCGGATGATGTCGATTGTGGTTCGGATTCGGATAGGCTGCACGATGACAATTTGGATCAGATGCTTCGCGATGTAGAAGAGAACTATGATAAGAGAGAGTATGTTAAATTCCAGAGCTTAATGGAGGATTCGAAAAAACCTTTGTTCACGTGTTGCAAATTAAAATACACGAAATTGTTAGCCGTATTTGAACTGTTGAAATTGAAGGCAAACAACGGTTGGTCCGACAAGAGTTTCACGGCGCTGCTAGGTCTTTTAACGGACATGTTTCTAGAGAGAAATGAGTTACCTAAAACCACGTATAAAGCCAAGAAAGTTCTTTGTCCATTGGGAATGGAAGTACAAAGAATACATGTATGTTCGAACGACTATATCCTTTTTCCGTAAAGAGTATGCAAACATGCATATATGTCCGGTGTGGAATGCATCTTGATACAAACGTAACAATCAATCAGATGACGGTGAGGGAACGGAGGTGAAGAAAAGACCTCCTGCTAAGATAGCATGGTATCTTCCTATAATTCTCCGTTTCAAGCGATTTTTTGCGAATCCAAATAAGATAAAACTGTTGCGTTGGTACTCGGAGAAGCGCAAGAAGGATGAAATGCTGAGACACCTTACTAATTCCGCCAGTAGAGCAATATTGATAAGTGGTTTGCAAATTTTGGTACAAAATCGAGGAATATAATGTTTAGATTATGTACAGATGGAATGATTCAATTCAGTAGCATAAGCAGTCAACATAACACTTGGCACATGACTCTTTGCATTTATAACCTTCTTCCTTAGTTGTGTATAAAGCGAAAGTATATTTTGCTATCAATACTTATCTAAGGGCCAGAGTAACCTGGGAATGATATTGATGTATACCTAGCATCGTTAGTGGAAAATCTAAAAGTACTGCAAAATGAAAGGGTACAGGTATGGGATACATACAAACGAGAGAACTTCACTTTGTGTTCCTTGTTGTTTTGCACCATAAGTGATTATCTTGCCCTTGCTAACCTGTCGGGCTAGAGTACAAAAGGTGCCAAAACTTATACTCACTGCTTAGATGGTACCAAGAGTGGTGGCTGAAACACTCACGTAAAACCATGTACATGCGTCACAGTCGGTTCCTTCGGAGGGCTCACTCATACCGCAAGATGAAAAAACAATTTGACAAAAAGAAGAAGGACGGTTTAGCTCCAAGGCATTTAAGCGGAAAAGAGATTTACAATATGGTTAAAGATTTAGATGTTATCCTCGAAAAAGATGTAAATTGAGGGCTTATGAGAAGAACATCTGAAAGAAGAAATCAATATTTTAGAACTTATCTTATTGGGAGTACCTTGATGTTCGGCACTGCATCGACATCATGCACGTAAAAAAGAATGTATGTGACAATTTGATTGATCTCTTACTGAATATTCATGATAAAACAAAGGACAGCGTCAACGCAGGACTTGACTTGGTTAATCTGGATATCAGGCCTGAGTTAGCACCGACAAAAACAGATAATGGTCGAACGTACCTTTCCCCTGCGTGTTACATTCTGTCTAAGTCCAAGAAAACAGAACTGTGCCAGTGCTTGCATGGTGTCAAAGTTCCGTCTGGTTATTCCATTAATATAAATAAACTTATTTCGATACAAGATTTGAAATTAAATGACATGAAGTCTCATGATTGTCATGTGCTGATAACACAAATGCTCTCTATTGCAATTAGAAATATTTTGTTGATCAAAGTCCAAGAGACCATCATGAGGTTGTGTTATTTATTTAACACAATTGCTCAAAAGGTCATCGATTCTGAAGGACTAGATGCTCTGTAGGACGAGGTGATGATGACTCTATGTCATCTTGAGATGTATTTTCCTACTTTATTTTTTGATATCATGGTCCATCTCATTATTCACATTGTGTGGGAGATACAAATATGTGGGTCCATATTCTTACGTAGCATGTACTGTTTGAGAGGTTCATGAAAATTCTTAAGTCCGATGTACGAAATCGATCTCGATCGGAAGGGCAACATCATCGAAGGCTATGCAAGTGAAGAGGTCATTGAGTTTTGTGTCGATTATATGGCTCAGATTGAACCGATAGGTGTAACTCAATCTCGTCATGAGAGGAGGCCCAAAGGTATCGGAACTATTGAAAGAAAAGCAATCACTCCACATATGGACATGTATACTCAAGCCCATTTCACGATCTTGCAACACATGACTGAAGTGACTTCTTATGTTGACCAACACAAGGATGTGCTTCGGAAACAGAATCTGGAGCGGTCGGATGTTTGGATCATGAGACAACACAACAGTCGGTTCAACCAATGGTGAAGAAGTAAATCGCTAGAAGCTCGTCAAGTGAGATGCTGATATAGTTGGCAAAAGAGCTAACATTTACAGTTGTGACATGGCAAGGATATGACATAAATGGGTACACATTCTATACATAGGCTCAGGATGTAAAGAACACTAACCAGAACAGCGGTGTCCACATAGATGCATTTAGTATAAATGGGTTGAAAAACTCGTACTATGGGTTCATAGAAGAGATTTAGGAACTCTACTACGTGGTTTTCAAGATCCCCTTATTTCGGTGTCTTGGGTGCATCTCCCATAGGTGAAGATTGATAAGTATGGTGTCACTACCGTGGACCTCTAACGTGTCGAATACAAAGACGAACCATTCGTACTTGCTAACCAAGTTATTCAAGTTTTCTATATAACAGACTAGGCAAATAAGAACCGCCATGTAGTTCTTCATGAAAAAAAGAAGAATTGTCGAAGTAGAGAATATAGTGGACGAGGAAGAATACAATCAATTTAACGAGTTACCTCCTTTTGAAAATGGCATAAGGGTCGCCGACGAACAACGTGACAAAACTAGTTACATACGCGTTGATCATCTTGAAGGGCTAATTTTTAAAAGAAATAAGTAAGTGAGATGAGAATGTGCGATATATATGTATGTGAATTTACATTTATGTATATAACAATGCATGTGTGTGATGTATATATGAATTTGCATTTATGTATATATGAAAATGTGTGATATATAGGTGAATTTTCATTTATGTATATGAGAATGAGTCATACATATGTGATTTTACATTTATGTATATTTATCTTCATTGGGCTGTTGTAAAGAAATTACACAGTCTGTGAGGTCTTATTATAGTGCTTCCTGGTTGGTGTAGGTAATAACTGCAGTGTGTGCAAAATAGTATTATAGACTATTCTATTTCAGAACCGTCTGTGATAATAAATATTACAGACGATTTTAGTTTATAACCGTTTGTGATAATAAATATCATAGATTGTTCTAGTTTAGAACCATTTGTGATAATGATATCACAGACGGTTATGAAATAGAACCGTCTGTAATAAGCCTTTATATATCGTCCAGCTAGGGTTTTGCACGTACTAGAGTTATTAGCTATCAACTAGCATAGAGAGCACTAACGTCGCCGCTCTCCCGAGCCCGTTGTCGCCTCCATTCCCCGAGACCGGCGCCCTCCTCCACCCCTAGCCCAGCGCCCTCCTCCTCCCCCGAGCCTATCGCCGACTTCCTCGAGCCCGGCGCTACCTCCCTCGACTCGGCGCCCTCCTCCCCGTGAACACAACACCCTCCTACCCCTACTCCGTGCGCTCCTCCTCCCCCCTAGCCCGGCACCCTCCTCCTCCCCTGAGCCCGTCGCCGACTTCCCCAAGCCCGGTGTCGCCTCCCTCGACTCCGGCACCCTCCTCCCCCGTGAGCACAGCACTCTCCCCCTACTCCGGCGCGCTCCTCCTCCCCCTAGCCTAGCGCCTTTCTCCCGTGTGAGATCTCCTTAAGCCTAGCGTGCTTTGCCACAGCTCGGTTCATCTAGGTGATTTCGAGTATTACCTGCACTGTGAGTTCTCGGTTACTGTACTTTGTAGTTTGTGGATTGTTTCATATCTGTGAATTACAAAGTGATGCTGTGGTGGGCTAACTGCTCAATGAAGATAATTGTCTTATGCTAAAATTGAATGATTAACATTGAGCTCTAAATATTGTTGCTACTATCTTTTATCACTGATTGTGACTACTTGCTTTCAGTATATATATATATATACACTCTTTTGGTGATCATTGTTATTCACATGGTCTAGCTGATTCACATATTATATACTTATTCATATTTGCTAGCCGATTTAGTTTAAGAATGATTTAGTAAATTGTAGTTCATTAACCTAATAGAATTTCAAGTCGTTAGGCTGAATTCTTGTGAAATTTGGTATTCACCTTGTGATCCCTGCTCAGTTGACTGAAAGTATATTTTCTAAGATTTAGATTGATATTTAGAGCTCAAAGTTTTAATCTTCTTTTGGCATATTCAATTCGTGAAGAGTATAAGACAATAGTAGCTTAACTTATTTAACCCTACAATCTGATAGAACTAATCATGAATTAATCAATTTTGAGTTTTATGCTAAATATGATGACTTTCTTGGTCTATTTGATGGGCATATGCTTATATGGAATTGGCTTAAAATGTGTTCATGCTTATGTAATAACTAAATCTTTTATATGTCTTTTATATCATGCTCATGTCATTATTGATTATATTATAATTAAATGTATGTATATGCTTATACCGCACTATTTACATATATGCTTATACCTCACTATTTACGTATATGCTTATACCACACTATTTTCGTATATGCTACATTGTGATTACTTTTCATATATGAGAAGGCCAACATGTCATCCGCGCATTCTTCAACATCGTCGCCGGATGCATCCGTTGGAAAATCCAAACACCAAGGAAAAGGATTATCGAACAAATCTGAGGGTCGATTTGCTATCACAGAGGTCAATGGATCTGGGACCCCTCTCCTTCCTCACTGAGCAGCGTGCGCATTTCGAAGAATGGTCTGAATAGTTGCACGAGAACGAATTGAGATCATATTCGATTCGTGGAAGACCGTGACTGAGACTCGAAAACATAAGCTGCTGATAGAAATTTTTGCATCGTTCAAGATCCCAGAAGAACACCACGACTCCATGCAATGATATACCTTTCTAGTGGCGTGCAAAGCATGGAAGAACTTCAAGAGCCTACTTGTCAAGTAGTACGTGGAGAAGGATCTAACGCCCATTCATAAGTACCCATTTCTGGAACCACAATGGGAAGAGTTTAAGACGATGAAGACGACCGAAAATTTTAGAAGTGCAAGTGCGGCGCACAAGACCCTCTAGGCAAAAAACACATACCCCCACAAACTCGATACAACTGGGTGTGCAGGTAAAATGCCGCAGTGGAGGAAGGAGGATGAGTAGGAAGCGCTGAGTGTAGAATCTTCCCAATGATCATTCCAGGCAAATAGGAGAGAGATATACTCTCCGTGCCCTAGAAACAAGAAGCACCCGGTCGTACGAGAGGCCTTGGTCTTTATGTTTCTTAGAAACATGGTTTCTCAGATGACTCAAAATCGTATCGGAGTAGGAAGAGAACCAAAACCGAGCGTGAGACACGGCTACGAGAGGAGATCAAGACATCTCTTAGAGAGGATCTCACTGATTATGTCAGAGATGAGAGGCGAAAATATATAGAAAATCAGTAAGCCACCACCGCCACTCCTGTGCTAGCCAATCCCTCAACCGTTGGAGTAGCTGCGCGTCCAATCCTACGATGGAAAGCGAGCCCAGATTTCCTGTGGACGACATCCTGGTAATAATTATTATCTTTGGAATGTTCGATCCATTGATAGGCCTATTGAAATAGCTAATTTTATATCATTGTGTAGGAACCTACAAAGTGAGATATGCCTCCGTTGCCTTGTGCGTTGTTTGGGGCCAGGCATATCCGTCCGGTCACAGGGCCATGGTGCACGCTGCACCTATAGCGCCAGACTTCAAAAAAGTGAATGTGGACAGTGTGCATGCCAATTTCAAGGTCGTCCCGCTATCGAAACCCCCAACGATGAGGTTGTGACTTTAGGGCAAGCTATTGAAATATTCATCTAGTGGTCCAAAAGTGACATTTGCTTGGAGACTTCTTCACCAGTGCCAGGAGAGCAATCCGAACCAGAGCTACTTGCACTGATACCATGTCCATAGGGGCTATCTACACCACCGCTACCTGCACTAGTGCCATTGTCCACGGGTGCTATTATCGGTGAACAATTTGCACCGGTGCTACCTTATAGTCGAGTAACATGAAGTCGACCTACAGCCGAGGCAGCAGGAGCAAATCAAAGAAGACCGATGATGATATCCCGTACCTGCCATTGGCCTGTAAATTCATACCTAGCGAGTCGATGATCAGCCCGGAAGAGCACCTCCTAACTCTAGGACTTTGTTGCCAGAGATTACACTCTTGGTATATAGAATATGCCAATAAGCCATAGAAAGAACGACGCTCAAATATTATTGTCAAATTCAGGCCATATCATTTACAGCACGAAGTTCATGATTGTCTTCGCGGTGAGCTTTGAGGATTTATTTGATCTTTTCACGCTCAATGCTCTCGATGTCTCACTTGTTCCATGCTGGTCAGCTGTAAGTGTGTACAATCACAGTCTTCGTTCATGTAATACCGATAAATATTATATATAATTTGTTGATTTTGTGTGTATATATATAGATACATGACGACTGAAGCCAGATTATCCAAATCACCAATTGGTTTTCTGGACCCATGCTTGGTCGCGATGGATACTATCAACGAGGATGCATCCTTCATCGAGAGTTACATTACAACAACATTGCTAGCTCACCGCAATAAAGAATTTGTATTTATGCCCTACAATCGGGGTTCACTAGATTTCAATTGTAATTATACCAAAATAGAATAAGATAATATACCTTGATTCCCTAAGTAATAACAAAACCGACTACACAGTTATCGGCCGATTAATCGATAGGTAAATACATTTTCTCCATACATAACTGTATTGTACTTTTTTTTCTTCCGAATGACTAAGGCTAACTTTTAGGAATCACGTAGTTCGTTCGCCACGTATGTTGTAAAGGTACATCGCTCGACGGAAGGGCCAACGCCCTGCAACATGTTCAAAATTTTTCGGTATTCGCTTGTACATATTAATTAAACCTATATAACACTTGGTAGTAATGCCTCTTGAATTAACAAATTCTATTTTTGCAATACCATCAGCAGCCGCCTAGCAACACCTGTAGATTCTATGTTTGCCACCATAAGAAACTATTACTCGATTCCTGAAGATCACCAATTCTCATATTTGTCAATCTTTCAATAATTATTTCATACTTATCAAGTTATATATATACGCACATTGGTATTCCTATCGGCAGGGTTCGCTCATTGCTATAGCTGCGTTGGAACAGGCCAACCTTGCAAAGATTCGAGGAGAGTGCACATTCTTTTTGGTGGCTAAAGTCATAAAATTAGATGAAAAATTTCACAGTGTAGAATGATTTCGTTTGGGATAAGATTGAACTTAATTATACATGTGTATTTGTTAATCGATATTTTATTTTATTTCAATTAATTGATTTACGAAATGGATGTTTTTGTTTCTGAAATGAATTGAAATGTGAATTAGATGTATACATGTATATGTTGATCTGCTTATTTCAGAGGGCTTGGCTAGCATTTTCTGAGACTAAAAACCATCTGTGATATTGATTATCACATACGGTTTTTTGTAAAAACCGTCTATGATAGCTGAACATCACAGGTGGTTTTAACTACAAACTGTCTGTGATATTTAACTATCATAAACGGTTCTTAATTAAAATCATCTGTGATATTTTGATATCACAGACGGTTCTTAAGAAAAATCGTCTGTGATAATTAAGAACCACATGTGATATCTACATTACAGACGGTTCGAAAGCCGTATGTGATGACTTCGTATCATTACTGATCCATCAATTCAGACGGTTTACGAAACCGTCTGTGATAACGTTTTTCACCTATCTATGATAACGCTTTCTGTAGTAGTTACTGTGGTCCTCCGTTTTAATTACATACATTACTGTACATATCAATTCACATGACACGATCAGTCATTCAGTCCATCGTCTATCAAATTAAGAAAGAGATCAGATCGATTCGTTCAAGCATCAAATTAATCGATTATCACAGACAAGGACGGCTACACAGAGAGAGGTGCATGTATGTGTACGCTTCCGCTTGCTAGCTAGTTGCTTCTTCCCTTGCTACCGGTCATGGCTTGGCTGGCGTTCGTTCGTCGATCGATCAGCATCAGCTGAACTTAAGGCAGTCAATTCAGGCCACTAGCTGCTATAGCTAGCAAGATATTCATAGAGCGATCGAGCTGCATACATATGTATGTATGTACACTACACGGCCGTTCGTCGCTGTACTCATTTACTACATATGTTCTGGATCAATCATTTAGTCATCACTTACTAGTGAAAGATTTGATTGATCGATACTGTTCCACATTTGACCGTCTCTGTCAGTGATCTACTTATTAGGGTCTGCTCGTTTCAGCTTTTTTTTTAGTTTTAACTTCTAACTTCAGCTTTTTTTTCACTATTCAGTAATTCGTCTTTTTCTGAATTTTTTAGATTTTTTAGATTTTTTAGATTTTTCTTTTTTTCCTGTGTTCCTTTGCATTGTCTGTGATGGGCTAACAAATTTTTTCTATCTTTACATTTTTTTAATTTAATTATGTCAAAAAATCAAATCAGCTACAGTAAAAAAAAGTTAGTTATAGTAAAATTTCAATCAAAAATCAGAAATTATCTCTAAAACTATCACCCCTAGATCAACACTGACAATCGAGCAGCTAGATAGTACTGTCGAATAGCTGGCTAGTATTTCTTGGCTGACTGATCGAGCACTACTTGCTGTGACTACGCACGCGCGCGCGCGATGGATCGGAGTTCACACCTATGGCGACGATTTTAATTGGCCAGTATTATTTTCTTCCTGATAATCAAAATTAATTGACTAGTAATACTAGCCAGCTATTCGTGAGTACTATCTAGCTGCTCGATTGTCAGTGTTGATCTAGTGAGTAGATCACTGACAGAGATGCGTAAGGCGGGCGGTCAAATGTGGTATGTTCTTTATAGCTTTTTGACTCCTGACTTTTCTACGGTATAAAATATTTTTTTAAGATAAGATCTACTAGTTAACTGTAGTATGTAATATAGCGATTTCATTTATTTTATAGCTTTTTGACTCCTGACTTTTCTACGGTATAAAGTATTTTTTAAGATAAAGTCTACTAGTTAACTGTAGTATGTAATGTAGCGATTTCATTTATATCGGTAAAAATCACACGTGAGTTTATATTATTTTGTAATCTCTCTCATAAACAAACAAAAACTATAAGTCGCAACTAAACATTGTAAGCCGTAGCAATAAAAAAAAGAGGAGCCCTATAAGACGTGTACAGATATATAGCTGCTGCATCTTGCTTGACATAGGCTTGAATGTTGATCTCGATCGATAATATATCTTCTTTGTTTTCTTGTCGATGATCAGTTTGTCAACCGGCTGCTGCACGCAATTCCGGATTCCTCCTGGAAACACGCACGCACCATCGAATATACATATCCAACTGACAGATTATATGTTGCGGTGCTTAATTATTTCGTTCACGTCATTAGGAACAAGTCTTAGTTAATTAGGAATTATTCAACACACACGAGGGGAAATGACTGTACATTTTTGTGAGACCACCTGGAGTGCACGATGAGTATTTGATTATATTTATGCTTTATTGTTGAAGTTTGAGTTTGATTTTCTGTCTTTTGATATCTGGTTTTGATGTCTGGTCGACCGTGGTATGATCGGTCTATAGAGACAGTCTGATCGACCTGAAGAGGTGGTCCGACCGGTGTGGTCGGACTAGCCATGGACAGCGGCCTAATTGGGTCCCCTGTTATCGGGGTTTGATTGGAGTTGACTGGTACGGTTAGACCGGTAAATTGTTCGCCTTCCGACTAGCCATGTTGGGTTCAGGTGAGAGGTTTGAGTGTGTGCATAGCATAGGTGGCATTGCTTGGGTTTGGGTGTGTTATGATACATAATGCATTATTTTGACTAACATGATTCATATGCATGCAACTTATGCTCGATGTGGTTGCTTGGTTTTCATATGTGCAAGTGACTGAGAGAACATAGCGATCGGTGGCATTGGACTAGAACTAGGTGGGAGCGAGGTCCAAAGCGGCCATGTGAGTCCAGGTGAGGCTACATGTTGGGCCCAAATTTAGTCAATCTAGAACCATCTGTGAAACCATTGCACTATTCTTTAGATCAGTAGATAGCACTCACATAATACATCAATGAATTATTTCATACATGACGTAAACCATATCATATATTAATATTACAATCATCATAGTTTAAATAGACCGCATCACATCAAGTTTACAATAAAGGCAGATCATGCCAAAAATAGAAAACATTTTAAGTATACAATTAATTATCATAGATGGTTTATGTACCATATGTAAAGGTGGATTATCATAGACGACTGCGACCAAAACCCGTCTATGATATATAATATGAACCGTCTATGATACACGTATTATCACATATAGCTACGACCACAACTCATCTGTGATATGTAATATATCACAAACGGTTCTATGTATAAACCGTGTATGATATGCATACTATCTAGACTGTTTGTACATAAAACTATCTGTGATGTATTACATATCACAGACGGGTTTTGATCGTAGCCATCTGCGATAGTCCACCTTTACAGATGGTACATAAATCATCTGTTATCACAGACACATAAATTCAGATGGTTTAGAAATTGTCTATGATGACTCTTTGTGTGGTAGTGCTTGATTTGGCTTGTTTTTTTTAATGTTTTCTTCTCCTTGTTTGATCTCTATTAGTGCAAAAAACATGTAAGAGGTAGAGATATCTCTTGGAGATCAGATCCTATCCATCTAGGCACTTTCTAGAAAAAGTTCTTATGATTGCCCGATTTTACTCAAGAAAAAGGTAATATTGGGGGTTTTGATCTTAAGGGTATTTTGACTTGAGTTCATACTGTGATCTAGTGATATGTGAAAATCTATCCAGAGTAATCTAGATCATCAAGAATTCACGAGCAAGAGCAGATCGAGTTTCCATTTTCGCATAGTTTTGGTGCAACCTTTCTTATTTTGGATAAAAAGTTAAAAATTTGGGATTGATTTTCTGATCCATAATTGGAATATATTTTTGATATCCTAGAAAAGTATATACCAAGTTTCAGATCATTTGAAGTGGTGGATCAAAAGTTTCATCATTTTTTCAGATCATTTGAAAAAGGTCCTAATTAACCTATATGACCCACCCGTTTGCATCGAAAAAGGATGGAGGACGGTTCACAGAGATGAGTACATTACTATAAGGTACTGTAGTAAAAGACATGAAGAATAAGTAGACGACGGGTCAGAGCAGGACACTGAACGCATAAATTCATCAGATAGATGGGGCCAATGGCGCGTGTTCATGGATCGCCATCCACGATCCAGAGGAGGGAAGAACAAAGTTCGAACTTGGCCACACTGATAAGAACAAGGAGATTCAATTGTACATGTGGAATTGTCTACATCTAGATACGATTAGTCAGAGTGAAAACATAGAATATTTAAGATAATCACACAATTAATGGATTGATTCAAGTCATAAAGAGCTACATATATATAACCTAGTATGGCTAACAGGAACACATGACTAATGTGAACAGAAATAGTAAATAGGAACGTATGACTAATATGAACACAACATCTGATTAATATGAACTTAAGATTAGTTAAAATCGAGACGACATACAGGAACCGAGTCCGTATAAACACGTAAGATTTGCTAACAAAGAGAACACATGACTAATGTAAAAAGCGTAGAATATTTAAGATAATCACGTAATCAATGAATTGATTCAAATCATAAAGAGCTATATATATAGCTTAGTACTTAATGACTAATTAGAATAGCAAATCGATATGAACACAATATTTGATTAATGTGAACTTAAAATTAATTAGAATCGAAACGATACACAAGAACTGATGCCGTATGAACACATAAGACTTACTAACAAAGAGAACACATGGTTGGCGAGTTTCCATTTTCGCATGGATGCGTCGCTCGGTTGGCTGGGAGCGCGTCTGAGTCTACTGCAGTAGGTGCTAGCAGAAGCATGGACCCTCTGCTGCAATGCCGGAGCGAGCGAGTGGACTGAGCTCGCCGTCGATCAGCCGCCAGTGGACTACGGGGCACAAGCGGCCACATCATCATAATGGACTACGGGACAGCGCTTGCTGACTCGAGATATGACCGACGACGATCTCGTAGGCCGCCTGCCTCTACGAGCATGCTGTCAGTGTCAGGGTTAAGAAACACACTCCATTGTATGGCAATCCATGGCTTGGGGTTGCGATGGAGGACTGGCCCACTAATAAGCGGAAGAGAGGGGATCATGGAGGACTGGCCCACTAATAAGCGGCCCGGCCCACGATGCCATGAACACGAAAACAAAGGACAGGAAAACGGATGGATCAATCCTATGCAAGCTCACTGCAGCTTTGTTTGTTGGATGGAAACTTCTTCTGTAATACAACTTTGGTTTTTGACTTTTGCTACAGTACCTAACTTTCAAATGGAGTATTTTTTAGATGAAATCTACAAGTTAATTATAGTACATGTTAAAAACCCAACATCTGTACCATCCAAAATCAGAAGCGAATATCTCTCTCTCCGTGATCTCTGTCAGTAAACAGCTAAAATTCAAAAATTTCAATTCAAATTTATAAACCGTAGTAAAAAAAAGAACAGAGCCATAGATACCTTACTATCTGCTGCAGGGTTAACAGTGAAAGCAGGACTCTTTGTACACATCCACCGTCACTTCGTTCGCGGGGATGCACATGAATCCTCAGCAAGCCTTCAATTCTTCCTTGACCGAAGGCTGCCTAACTGAACTTACCAAACCTAGTTGGTCCTGGAGGCCTCAAAATCAAACGCAGAGATAAGCACGAATTAAAGGCTAACTTCCGTGCAGCAGCACTGCTGCATAGTCTTGGATCGACGAAAGATCAAGCACACATTTATATGGAAAGCATCGCTAGCTCGTCCATTTGGGCATATGTCCACATGCATTACCGGCCCAGTGTCATGGATCGATCGATCATATGATTCAGCATCTTAATTGATGACAGCAAGAACCATGTGATCACAGGTTCATTCCATCATTCAGATGATGATTGGCTAGATAGCTTCCAAACGAGTTGTTGGTGTCCTGTGATCTGGGATTGATTTTCGGTCAGATTAAAGCCACCTCAGCACGTGTAATATGTCCTCCGAGATCACAAATCCTTGTTTTTCTCCAACAGAAGTATTTGAGCTAGCTAGATTTCTGCTAGGAAAAAAATCCATAAACACCCCATAAATCACCTGCTTTTTCAATTTGCCCCCTATGGTCACAGCACTACTACAAAAAGCTTATATTAGACATTTTATCTCAAACGGTTCACAAAAAAAGTCAGTGTTAAATGTAATCACAGACGGTTTATGGTGAAAACTATCTGTGAAGTATCACAGACGGTCTATTATATTGCCAATATCACAGATGGTTTGTAATGAACTTATCACAGACGATTTGTATTATAAACCATCTGTGATATCTTTTTCGCCTTATAGTCCTCTAAAATTTCATAATCTGTGATATGTGCCCCCTATGGTCACAGTCACATGCATTGCTTAGATAATCAAACACATGGGATAGGGTGCTTTATTCCAAAGTGTATTACCTTCTTTCTATCCGCTGCCTTTACACCAGATGATGCCTGCTGTCCAAAAGATACAGGACCTATCTCAATTCCTCTCTTATTTCTCCTTTTCTTTCTCAAAGGCCAACCTCCAGAGCAGTAACACTTCATGGTTGCCATTATGGTAATATAAAAGTATGCTTAAAAGGTGTTTGGTCCTACTTTTTTTATTGGCTTGTTCTATTAATCAGGATTATTAGATATCATCCTGTTAATTCCTTCAGGGTTACTCCTTTCTGATGGCATTTCAGTCTGCTGGGACTGGAAGTAGTCTGGTGACTCTTTGACCACAGGCTTAATGTATCTTTGGGTTCCAGAAAGGCATTAACACCAATATGTGTGTCCTTTTGCATTAGTCAAGGTATTTAAAGACACATAAATAAAATTAATTATGATTCGGACAATACATTGCCCTTAAATAAAAGAAAAGGATGAGATCAATCATGCATGCATGGTTGTAAGACAGAAGTAGCCCAATATTGCCACTGCCTTCGCATGACTGCGATAATGAGATTGCACCACCTAAAGTAGATTATCTTTAGCTTCACTTCGGTCCTGCCTTTCTGGAAATTATACCATGTTACTGTTAAAAAAGAAGGGAGGGGAAAAGTTGCATTCCTGCTTTTCTGAAAGGAAGAGGGAAAGAAAAGGAAGGCCTGAGCATGACCTAGTTTGTTCTCTCTTCTTGCTTGTCATTTTTATTGGATCATGGATGCAGTTTGCACTGTGTGACGTGCTGTGTTATTTTTATTGGATCATGGATCGTGAGTTGTTTTTTAAAAGCGAAATTGGTTTCTTGTGTGATTGAGAAAAGGTATGCACGTCATCTATAGCATTTCCTTTGCTTTTTTGTCTATGTTTCTGGTGAACAACTTGAGGAGAAGCTTTATCACAGCAAGCATGAAAGTAGCTGCTGTAAAGAATCTCTCTGCTCTCTCTTTCAGTTTCAGATACGTACATTTTTTATGATTTTAATCTCAGTTTGGTGACCCACCATCTGCAACCTATTCTGCTTGGATATTAACCACTGAAACCACTCCAGATGGAGAAAACTCTCAAACTGTTCTGAATACCACCTTGACAACTCGCAGCAGGGTGTTCGATTACTACTCAGATTTCATCACTGATTCCTTAAACGGCGGATTAAGTTCCAAATGACGCGAGAACAATGCTTGGTTTTCAATTAATTTGATGTCTATTTAATTATTGGGCTCTTTCGCAATCTCTTTGATTTTGTTGGCATACATGTTTACCGACTCTTTCTTCCATCCAACTCTGTAGATAGCGATATCAGGTCAATCAAATGCAAAAGACCCAGACAAGCATACAACACTCCTTAAATTGAGTACAGATGACCTATGAACCAATCTGTACTCCATATCATTTGACGCGAGAACAATGCTTGGTTTTCAATTAATTTGATGTCTATTTAATTATTGGCATATCATTATTTTCAATTATACAGCTCTTTCGCAATCTCTTTGATTTTGTTTGTGGCATACATGTTGTACCGACTCTTTCTTCCATCCAACTCTGTAGCTGAGTAGTCATATCACCAGGTACAGCAATCAAATGCAAAAGACCCAGACAAGCATACAACACTCCATTTGTACTACGATGTAATTGAGTACAGATGACCTATGAACCAATCTGTACTCATTTCATATCATTTAGACAGTGATGTAAACCAAAAACCTGACACGTAGGCTTTTATGCTGTTTCAGATAAAATTGATCAAGCTATGAACCAACCATAAATTAATCAGATGATGAGCCAAGAATACACCTGGAGAATTGGTATATTCAGGATTCAGCCTGATTTGCCGTCTAATGTCATCGCATATATGGAGGTTTGACCTCACAAGATCCCTAAAGTACAGCCGGCAAATGAAATGTATTCATGCTCCATGTACATTTGATTTGTCACCTAACCTGAAAGCAAGATAGTTGACACGAAGTGACAACGGAGGGGCCAAGGTGTTGTGAAACTTTATAGCAATTTTATCTTGCCCGGATGATTAAGACAATGATTTGACATATCTCATTTTGTACAAAGCTTATGCTTACGAGGGATGAGGTGGTGATTGATCAACCCATTCCATTCCTCAAACCAAACAAATGAGTTAGCATCGGATGCACCATTCACCGTCCGGTCTTTCGAACCAAACACCCCCGTTGTCAAGCTGTTCATCTTCAGGAGTTTGGAGGAGGATCACCAGGGTCTGAAAACCTTTTGTTTTGTCTGTGAAGTTTGTTAATATCATCGCATATACCGGCTTCATACATCGATTATCGACTTATGGTTTGTGAAAAATGTGAACTTTTGTCCGCGAAATGTGAACTTACAGTTGCGCAACTATGTAAATTTCTGTATACATCTCGAATGATGACAATGATAAAAGGGTCCCTAAAGTACACTCTTCTTTCAAACAATAATCAAAATTTCTCACCTTTAGATGTGCGTGAAGATTCGTGCACCGCCACTTTATCCCTCCCTCTAAAGGTCCTCCGTTGGATCTTAATCTAGAGGTCACAAATTTAGGTAATTATTTGAAATAAAACATCCGAGTGATTACTAGACACACCCATGATAAAAACATATGATCTTGCTGATATCAATTACAAAATCTTCAATTTGCACAAGATACGACTGATAAATCTAAAAGATCTTTATGGATTATCATTTTGTGCATACATATGATATCTTGCTAATTAAGGTATATCATTAGTTGCATCTTTACACCTTAGCAATTTGGATTAACTTAAAACAAATCCCCCTTCGATCCCAAGATAAATAAAAAAATGAGCACGGAGGAAATAGGGGTGCCAACACCAACCCCTCCCCCTTTCTCCTTTGATGAAGAAGGGTGTAGAGAACCCAAACACACTCCTTTGATGAAGAAGGGTGTAGAGAATCCAAACACTGCATAAAACACGGCAATATTCATGAGATACCATCAAATAATTCTTTTCTCTGTGATATGCCAATGAATAACTTCCTTTTTTCAATGTCATTGTTGTGAACACTTCATCCAAGCCCCTCCGTTAAGCCAAGAGAAAAGACCATTTCACCATTGAATTTCATGTTTCACTCTACCACCGAGAAATGAACATTGTTGTATTATCTGTCATTTGCTTGGACAACAGCAGGGGACAAGAAGTCCAACAATGTGTGACAAACCCGGTGTAGTTAAGTAACAAATCTAGGGGACCAATCCACACAGGACTCAAACAACAACAACACTCACGTTCAAAGATACAGGTTTTCACCGATTATGGCACTATTCCAAACAACTTCTGGCTTTTGTCTTTTAGAAACCAGAAGTTAAACATATTAGAAATAGGCCTATATAAGTGTGAGATTTATTTCCTATAATTCCAAAATATGTATAGTTTAGTGCCATATTGCCTAGTCAAGTGAAGGAAATACAATTTATAAGGTGGGGTCTTTGAAACTCCTTGAAACATATGACACATAGATGATATGGAGAGGACTTTGGCTACATACGCGCGCGTATATGCACACGCATATATTCACATAGAAAATCGCGTGACTTGTGACTTGCGAAGCATGATCGTATCGTGATATGGCGCGCCACTTGGCAGATCAAGTCCACTTTTCTTTTTATGAACCGTGCATTTCTCTCCTTTTGAACTGTTCTGGAGCTGATAAATACAACATAAATATCATTATGTGGTTTGATGAGGCAGTTACTAGTGAGTTAGTTCTGTTTAATCGTGGTAATTACTAGTAAGTGATTGCAGCGCCTTGAAAAGGGCTTGGAGATATCCAGGAAAAGACTGAGAATTACTCTTTCACTCTTCCATCTCCTCTCTAAATAGTTGTGCTATAGTATCAAGCTACTCAACCAAAATCACGTGGAAGCGCCCTACCGAACCGGCTCTTAAGGTATACACCCTGTCAAAACAGCCGATCCAAGCGCCCTGGCAAGGAAAAGAGGCCGTAGCGCCTTGCTAAAAAGGTGTAACGCCCTACCAAAATCAAGAAATATAGTTGTGCTCGTGAATGACAATTCCACCCCCACTTGTACTTATAGGGTGGTTTTCTATCAAGGGGTATTTCTGTTATTTGCACAAGTCCACAAGTCTATAAATATCTCATGTACCTCTTATTTGTAACCTAAACTCAGAAGGAATAACAAAGATCTATTTAAACTGGTGCTCTCTGGGAGGAACCCTCAAAACCCCCGAAGGTTGCGACAAGAGTAAAACGGTCCTCTCGGATCCTCGAATATGTATAAATCTCTACGCCACTCTTTCTTTCGTAAATGTCGACTTGTAACACCATCATGTCTGCCCTTTTTAATGTGTTTGGGTTTTGTATACTTACTACATAGACTTATCAAAAGGGAAGAGGCTATAGATGGAGAGGAGAATCTACCCGCTGTATTTTGAAGCAGCGGAGAATAGATTTTTCATGTGCGGTTTCCTTTTCTTTTCCTCCACATTCTTGAATTTTGGACGTTTCTAGCACCGTGGATCCCCAAAATTCCAAAAATAGCATCTAAATCATAAAAATTTCAAAACTAACCCTCTTCACATGTGGTGCGGACCCCGACTCACATTACCACGTGTCGCCTCCATAGTGAGTGGTGCGGTCCCCGACCGCACCATACTGCCACGTGTCGCCTCCACAGTGAGTGGTGCGGTCCCCGACCGCACCACACTGCCACGTGTCGCATCACACTGCCACGTGTTGCCTCCATAGTGAGTGGTGCGATCCCCGACCGCACCACACTGCCACGTGTCGCCGTCAGAGTGAGTGGTGCGGTCCTCGACTGCACTACTAGCGGAGAAGGGGCTAAATTTGGAATTTTCATATTCTAAAACTATTTTCAAAATTTGAAGACTACATATACTAGATATAACCAATATTCCACATTCTCCTCCTCCGCCATGTGCTGTGGAGTCCCACTCCACACCGACTCTTCAACTCTCACAGCTTCAGTTACTACATCCCGCTATCCATATTCCACCACAAGGTAAAAAACCAGAGGAGAAGGTACACACATTCATTTGCGAGCAAGATTTTCCTTTTTGCATATAAATCTGGAAGGGAAACCGGAGGACAGGAGAGAGAAGGAGGGGGGAGAGAAGGAGGAAGTGCCGGAGGGAGATCCGTGAGCGCCTCCATGGCTGAGAAGGAGGGCAGCCTCGAGGCCGTCCTCAAGGAGGTCGTCGACTTGGTACGGCCTCACTCTCTACTCCGGGGATGGTGGTTCTTGGGAAAAGTTTGCGCCTTTGTGCTCCTTTTCGGTTCTTGTTCCTGTTCGCAGAATTCGCTTTGTTTCATGGCGACAGTTCAGTTTACGGGCTGTTGCTTCTTGTACTGCCTCCTGTTTTGTTGATGGAATTGGGTCGGTGAATTCTTGTTGCCTTTTTTTTTTCCTGCAGGAGAACACCCCCCTTGAGGAAGTGTTTGAGAACCTGAGATGCAGCCGCGAGGGTCTCAGCACTCAGCAGGCGCGGCAGCGCCTCGAAATCTTTGGCCCCAACAAGCTGGAGGAGAAGGAGGTTTGCTTCATTCTCTGCTCTTTTAGTGAACTTGGAGAAAGCCCATGTATGATTTGCGTGGGACTGTTCGAGTTCGTCTGTGTGAATGCTTAAAGTTGGGATTTTTATGGTGGCAGGAGAGCAAGGTGCTCAAGTTCTTGGGGTTCATGTGGAATCCACTGTCATGGGTCATGGAGGCTGCAGCTATCATGGCCATTGCGCTCGCGAACGGAGGGGTAAGGCAGTGAGACATGTGCAAATTAATTTCCATTTCATCGATTTTGTCTGGTTTGTTGGTTAGAATGCAAAATTGAATTATATAACCTTTATGTTGTCTTGTGTTGTGTCATCAGGGGAAGCCACCGGATTGGCAGGACTTCGTTGGTATCATAACTCTGCTTGTTATAAACTCGACAATCAGTTTCATTGAGGAAAACAATGCCGGCAATGCTGCTGCTGCCCTCATGGCTCGTCTCGCACCAAAAGCCAAGGTCCTTTACCACCTACTTTATGCTGTTTCACTATGTTCTGAAGGCAGGCTTGATCTGTCTATAGAGCCCATTCAAACTTCTGAACTCATGAGATGTTTTTTTTTCCTTCAGGTGCTTCGTGATGGCCGATGGACTGAGGAAGAGGCCGCCATCCTTGTACCAGGGGACATCGTCAGCATTAAACTCGGGGACATCATACCTGCAGATGCACGCCTCCTCGAGGGTGATCCTTTGAAGATTGATCAGGTTCTTCCCATTGTTCTTGACTTGTTAAAATCGCTTTCAGCTTTTGATGAGCCATAGAGGCTTCTCACAATTTCTCTTGTGTTGTAGTCTGCCCTGACCGGAGAATCATTGCCGGTCACCAAAGGTCCTGGTGATGGTGTCTATTCTGGTTCAACGGTGAAGCAAGGTGAGATTGAAGCTGTTGTGATTGCCACTGGTGTTCACACTTTCTTCGGAAAGGCTGCACACCTTGTTGACTCCACTAACCAAGTTGGCCATTTCCAGAAGGTCAGATTGAAAGCCTTACCTCACGTGTGTATTTTTGACCGAATTATCAATGTTATTCACTAGTCATATTATTATCTGATTGATGCAGGTCTTGACGGCTATTGGGAACTTCTGCATTTGCTCAATTGCTGTGGGAATGTTTGTTGAGATCATTGTAATGTATCCTATCCAGCACAGGGCATACCGCCCTGGGATTGACAACCTCCTGGTCCTTCTCATTGGAGGCATTCCCATAGCCATGCCAACAGTCCTATCTGTGACCATGGCCATAGGATCACATCGCTTGTCTCAACAGGTTTGTATGTGGAGGCTGGAGCATGACGTCTGTTGCTTTTCAGATTTTGATCTGTATTGATATACTTAATCACTTAAATACAATTTCTGCAGGGAGCTATCACAAAAAGAATGACTGCAATTGAGGAGATGGCTGGCATGGATGTTCTTTGCAGTGATAAAACTGGAACATTGACCCTGAATAAGCTTACTGTGGACAAGAACCTCGTTGAGGTGAGACAAGGATAATTATTTAATATTCTCTTAGCCTTCTCATGTCTGATTAAAAATTTTAAACAACTTCAAATTTGTCAATCCAGGTTTTCAAAAGAGGGATCACTCAGGACCAAGTGATTCTCATGGCTGCTAGAGCATCCCGAACAGAAAACCAGGATGCTATTGATACTGCAATAGTTGGGATGCTAGCTGATCCGAAAGAGGTGGCTTGCTTTGTGAAGAGGTGGCAGATGATTAGCTTGCTTATCAGATGAAATGACTGTTTGTCTACATTTTCACGCAGGCACGCGCTGGTATTCAAGAAGTTCATTTCCTGCCATTCAATCCTACTGACAAAAGAACGGCATTGACATACATTGATGGTGATGGCAAAATGTATCGTGTCAGTAAGGGTGCACCTGAGCAGGTACCACAAGATTGAACGGCTTGTGTATTCATATTGTAGCATTGCCTTATGAAAGTATTATATTCAGCTTCAAAAGTTCAAATATCGTCTCCTATAACTAAGTATTGACTGCAGATTCTCCACCTGGCTCACAACAAGTCAGAGATAGAGCGGAGAGTCCATGCTGTGATTGACAAATTTGCAGAGCGTGGTCTTAGATCTCTTGCTGTAGCATATCAGGTGAGAATGATTATAATGTACCTTATATCTTAGGCTCCTATTAACAGTTCATCTGCGCTGACCACAAAGATTTCATGAACATGTTTCAAATAATGGGCCTGTTCTTTTCAGCTTCTCAAAACGGTTTTTGGTTTTTACTACAGTAGCTAACTTTCAAACGGAGCATTTTTTTAAGATGGAGTCTACAAGTTAATTATAGTACACGTTAAAAGCCCAACATCTGTATCATCCAAAATCGTAAGCGAGTATCTCTTTCCGTAATCTCTGTCGCAAACAGCTAAAATTCAAAAATTTCAGCCAAAAACCATAAACCACAGCAAAAAAGAACATGCCCATTATATTAGTAAGCCTTGTCCATGCAACTTAAGCTAGTTGTTAGAACAATGTGACTTCCTTTGTTTGTCTATCACTTAAGCCACTATAATGACTACCAATAGGTTCACCTGAATTATTTCCTTTTCTGCTTTCTGTATATGTTGTCTTAGATCAGTATTATTCCGTTTTTGCACGTAGGAAGTACCAGATGGGAGGAAAGAAAGTCCTGGTGACCCATGGCATTTTGTTGGTCTCATGCCACTTTTTGATCCTCCAAGACATGACAGTGCTGAAACAATTCAGAGGGCACTTAACCTTGGTGTCAATGTCAAAATGATCACAGGTATACCAATGGAACAATATCCAAATAATCTGTGTCTCTATATATTCAGTTCCAAATTTTTGAGTGCATATGCCTTTCTGCAATCCTATTAACTAGTAGAAGATATTTTCAAAAAAATAGATTATTCCCTGGTTGTAGCTTCAATACATTGGCAAGGCTATTCTTTGTTTTCCTCACTCCCAATTTTTTTATTTGTTTTCTAATGTTCAGGTGATCAGCTGGCAATTGGAAAGGAAACAGGGCGTCGCCTGGGAATGGGTACAAACATGTATCCTTCGTCCGCTTTGCTGGGACAGAACAAGGATGAGTCCATTGCTGCTTTACCAGTTGATGATCTCATTGAAAAAGCTGATGGTTTTGCTGGCGTATTCCCAGGTATGATTATAAGGAATTACATGGAAAAGTTTGGGAGTTGGGAAAATGAATAAATATTTGATTCTTGATTAATTGAGTAAATGATTTTTCCAGAGCACAAGTATGAGATTGTGAAACGTTTGCAAGCACGAAAGCATATCTGTGGAATGACTGGTGATGGAGTAAATGATGCTCCAGCCCTAAAGAAAGCTGATATTGGTATTGCCGTTGCTGATGCAACTGATGCAGCCAGGAGTGCTTCAGATATTGTCCTTACAGAACCTGGTCTTAGTGTGATCATCAGTGCTGTGCTTACCAGTCGTGCAATTTTCCAGCGTATGAAGAACTACACTGTATGTTAAAAGTGGAAATTTGCTCAAGTATTCTTTCCTATTTTTTCTTATGTTATCTGGCTAATACATTTTCATGTTGCCAGATCTATGCTGTCTCGATAACCATTCGTATTGTGGTAAGTTTTAAATGTCTCTTGACTTCTAAATGAAAACTTTCAGATCGATGCATTTTTTATTATGGAATTCCATTATATTGGTTTCAAACTGTTAACTCCATCTCCCTTCCCCCCCTTAATTACAACAGCTTGGATTTATGCTGCTTGCCCTCATCTGGAAATTCGATTTCCCACCGTTCATGGTCCTAATCATTGCTATTCTAAATGATGGTACTTCTCTCTCTCTGTGTGTGTGTGTGTGTGTGTGTGTGTGTGTTTGTGTTTAAAACTTTCCAACCATTTGCTATAATCAATAGGTACCATCATGACTATATCAAAGGATCGGGTAAAACCGTCTCCTCTACCCGACAGCTGGAAGCTGGCTGAGATTTTCACAACTGGAATTGTCCTTGGTGGATACTTGGCAATGATGACGGTCATCTTCTTCTGGGCTGCATATAAGACAGACTTTTTCCCAGTAAGGAGCATTACGCTTAAGCGAATACCATTAATTTTTTGACGAATCTTAAGCCAAATGAAAAAAGTATCTTGGATCAAAAAAAGAGAGAGAAAAGTATCCTTAGCTACTAAGGGGCCGCTTCAACCAGTTTCTGGCTGTTGGCTGAAATTGCACTGCAGCAGCTATTGGGGCTGTTTGATATGGCTGTGGTTTATAACTTTTGACTGAAAATTTTGACTTTTAGCTGTTTGCGACAGAGATTACGGAGAGAGATATTCGCTTATGATTTTAGATGGTATAAATGTTGAGTTTTAAATGTGTATTACAATTAACTTGTAGACCTTATCTCTAAAAAATATTCCGTTTGAAAGTTAGGTACTGCAGTAAAAAGTAAAAACCTGTTTGAGAAACTGAAAAGAACAGACCCATTAGCTTTTTCTGAGTCATTCAAGTAAAGAAAATGAAGAAAAATGAGAAAAAAAAATAAAAACACCGTTATATCAATATGGATAACGAAAAAAAAGGGGGAAAAAGCAAAAGCAAAAAAAGGCCAAAATTAGAAGCCAATGCATTCTAAGTGGCTTGTGGCTTAAAAAAACTTGAAACTAGAAAAAGTCAGAAGCCAAAGCCGTTTGGAGCGGGGTCTAAATTTGGATAGAGAACTACTTTTTTAGGACATTTACTTTTACTTACTGATGCTTACTGTTGATAACTTTTCAGAGAATATTCCATGTTGAAAGCCTTGAGAAGACAGCTCAAGATGATTTCCAAAAGCTTGCCTCTGCTATTTACCTCCAAGTTAGCACCATCAGCCAAGCTCTCATCTTTGTCACAAGGTCGCGCAGCTGGTCATTTGTGGAGCGCCCTGGGTTTCTACTGGTCTTTGCTTTCTTGGTTGCGCAACTGGTCCGCTCTTACTCTCTCCCTCTTATAAATTGCTTCAGGAGATAAGTCGCATTGAGCTAAAAATTCCCGTTTAATTACAGATTGCTACACTGATTGCTGTGTACGCTGACTGGGCATTCACTTCGATCAAAGGCATTGGGTGGGGCTGGGCTGGTATTGTGTGGCTTTACAATCTCATCTTCTACTTCCCGCTTGATATCATCAAGTTCCTTATCCGATATGCTCTGAGTGGCAAAGCATGGGATCTTGTCATTGAGCAAAGGGTAATAATTTACACTGCACAACTGTCTTTGCCCACATCTATTGCACTGGGTATCATGAGTTTGTGACTAATGTTCATCGTCCTGCAGATCGCGTTCACAAGGAAGAAGGACTTTGGTAAGGAGGAGAGGGAGCTCAAGTGGGCACATGCACAGAGGACCCTTCATGGGCTGCAGCCACCGGATGCCAAAATGTTCCCGGAGAAGGCTGGCTACAATGAGCTAAATCAGATGGCCGAAGAGGCGAAGAGGAGGGCTGAGATTGCAAGGTAGGACCACAAACCACTTGCAAAATATCAATATTCAATAATAGTGCTTTCTTGCGTATACCATTCTTTGGGTCCTTTGTAGGCCCACCTGTCCCTTTTTTCATCAATGCATTATTACTCATGAATCCACTTCTGAAGATGAAAAGTATCTTTTGTGATACCAATAGGCAGGCAATAGTTACATCAACAGCAAGGTTGCTTGATAACGATGTGAAGCTAACCATGCTCTCATGGATGTTACAGGCTCAGGGAGCTTCATACACTCAAGGGGCATGTGGAGTCTGTTGTCAAGCTGAAGGGCCTTGACATCGAGACCATTCAGCAGTCTTACACTGTGTGATCTGGTCTGTCCAGGAAAAGGAAAATTTTCCAACGTCTGCCACCGGCGAGTGTGAATTTGATGGGTGGCTTCTCTTCTTTGCTTTAAGCTTAACTGCAGTCATCTACGCGTACTTGAAACGGAATTGCTGTAATCGTCTCTCTCTCTCTCTCTCTCTTCTGATTCTACATAGTGTAATGTTTTGCTCACCCTGAGCAAGTGCTTGAAGGGGAGCACAATAGCTCATTCCTGATATGCACTGTTCAGAAAGATTCTGTATATCCTTTTTTGCCCCTTGTTATCGATAAATTTGGCCTGGTGGTCTGCTTGTGGGGGCATGTGAGCTTCAATCAATGCACCGCGGTGAGATGCTTCCTGGAATCTGGTTTCAGATCTGTAGATCTATCTGTAGTTTGGCTGACATTGTCTGCCATGTTGCCGGTCAAAAATGCAAGAGTAGCACACACGATATGAGATGAAATGAGGTGTAGCACACATGATATTTTCTGGAGCTGGAACTAGCTGGAAGATCTCGCTAATATGTCTTGAGTTTTGTCATGTCTGAAGCCGCTGAGAGGTGGATCGTTCCCATATCTCCAAGGATCACGGTATCATTTGTCGAATTGCACTGCATTATTTGCATGCTTTTCTCTTTCCAGCAGGATGGATTCGTATCATGTACAGATAATCTGATAAAGCCAAGGAGTCAAGCGTCCGTGCCAAGGAACTTGTAGGGGAGGATCATCGTCTTCATGGCTTTGCGCTAGAATATCGTTGGTTAGGAGCCTATGGGGCCTGATGGTAGATTGATAGATCGTCTTCATGGCTTTGCGCTAGAATTTTCTACCACATAAATCAGGAAGTTATGTAGTATTGTAGTAAGAGATCATAGATCGTTACCATTAGATGCGCAGTGCAGTCAGTAGAGTTGAAGCAGAAGATTCAACGAATAGCATGTTGGTGTAGTCGAAGCTTTCTTATCCGTTACAAGTAGAGATTCAACGTATATCATCATTGTATCCCACTCAGATACTATCGTCTGAACCTTTACCGTTTTAGCTCATTAAGTGTATGACTCTGTAGGTTTATGTACATTTGGTTATGGACCAAAAACTCTTTTCCTATCCATAAGTCGGTAGTGGTCCTTAACAGAACATAACGACTCCCAAATATACATAAAGATCATATTAGATGAATCTATATAGTGCTTTTATACCGATCCTTTGCCTTATGATACCAGATCGAACTCAAGGCGAGAAGCATACCATCCTATAATAACTCGATCATTCACTCGAACCTGTAGTGGATTATTTAGTTGTGATTGCCTTCTCAACCACATTCAGTATGGTCATATACTTTCTTAATTTAACCACATCGAGAGGCTCAGAGATATCTCTCCTATTATATAGGAAGGACAAATTTCATCTTGATCGCTTATATTTCTCCGTATGTTTCATAATAAATCCAAAAGCTACCTTTATAACCACCCAGTCACGGAGTAGTGTTTAATAACCTCTAAATAAACTATTACACATGTATAAAATAATGACGATATCAGGTATAAGAATCCTATATACACTATGTATGAGACCAACTGATAACAATTAAGAATATAACAATTCCCGCAGTGTATCGTGGTGGGTTAATTCAACATCATATTCTCTAACATATGTCTACATTATTGATTTGATATCCTATATCTATGATCTATGAAACATGATCATCAATCAATACATGTGTTGATCTGTAAATTGTAATTGCCCTACATAATGATATAAGATCAGGGATAATTTAGAATTATATCAAAACATAAATAACAAGTTCCATGAATAAGTCACATAGTTGTTGATCAATATGAAAAATATTTATTCAATGGACAAAATAATATATTATTCAAAAGATCATAAATATAGAAGTGATACAATCATCTTCATGATTGCCTTTAAGATATATCACTAACACAAGATTGGTTGAGGTACTAGTTATCATGATCCTACATCGAGAAGATCATAGCTACCTGTATCACAGCTACTTCACTGCAATAGTCGACTTTGCAGAGTTATCGTTTAGGGAGTAATGCATGCTGGAAAATTTCTTAATAACACCGCATTGAAATCTCGTATTTGGAATTTGTACTGTGTTCAGTGCTTCTCCATAGTACTATGCGATGTAACTTTACCTTCATTTTGAGTGTTCACTCTGTCTCTGAAGTCCAAGCTTCTTTGATGTTTATCACTTTGAGCTAACTTTCATCGGACCTTGCTTAGTAGAACATATCATATTTTCCATGCTGAGAGTTGTTTATTAGATCACATCATTGTTTTGCTGTTTTGTCATCCAATGCAACTGTAAAACACAAAATTAGCTTTACTGTTTTGTCTCTTCAGCTGGTGCATTTTGTCTTTCATCAAATACATGAAATTTTCCGTTATGATAATATTTTACAATTGTATGGTAGACCTAGATGTAACTGTCAGTTGTATCCATACATTTCTTTGAACACAGGAAAGTTTATGGTTGACTTCATACCTGACATTCATATTGAGGACGTGAAGCGCATTCTTTTCCAGCACAAAGATCAGCACGCGGTTCATTTCTTTCCTCTGCGCTGTTGCCTTTTCATGACTTTGTTAATGCCTTCAAGTCTTCATCTAAGAATCTGAATTTGTCACCGCTAACATTACTCTTGATTGCTCTGTGCTTTAATAAGTCGAAAAATCAGATCTTGCAAGTATATGTCAACCATATTAGGCTATCTGAGCTGTGTGTTAATGCAGCGTTGCCATTACAGTTTACAAATACAGATAATTAAAGCCACCTTTACAGTTTTCGGTTCTATCAGTCATATCAGTCATTGGAGTGTTTTAACTGAAGTTTTTGAATGGCTTTTGTGGTTATTGTTAAGGATAGAATAAGATTAGGATTAGGACTCCTAGTTGTTTAACCATCTGGAGTGGAAGTAACCTCAATCCCAAGGAAATAACTGAGAGGACCAAGATCCGACATAAGAAACTGCTCACTAAGACGAGCCTTGACAAAGGCAATGTACTCAGAATCATCTCCCGTAATGATCATATCATCAACATACAGAAGAAGAAGAGTCCGACCACGGGACGAAGTGTGGACAAAGATTAGGTGATTACTCTTCAGTATGTGCCTTCGGAGCTTCAGATAGCGGATTTCTTCACGAAGGCCCAGACTCGAGCACAGCACAGCTTTTACCTCTCCAAACTCAGTGTTGTTGATCCACCATGAGTTTGAGGGGGGGTGTTAAGGATAGAATAAGATTAGGATTAGGACTCCTAGTTGTTTCCTAATATGCTACTTCCTTTTATGCTGTGTTGTATTCCTTTTGTACATCCCCTTGTACCTGTATATATATTGCCCCTTGGGCCTCATGAATAGATGCACACAATATTCATAACAGTTATTACATAAATATTCCCTGTAATCATGTGAATATTCCGATTGTTCCAGCGAAGATTAATGATGCAGTTGTACTAAGAAGTTTTAGTCCCTGCAGTAGCACAAAGTGAATAACACTTTTCCCTTGGAGTTAGATCTGGTGAAGAGATTTTGGAGATTCCTGCTAGAACAGCAGGTCATAATGTTGTTTAATTGGGCTCTTCATTCCTTTAATCAGATGATTTCATCAGTTAAAGTCTTCTTGCAGAGTTTAGATGGTGATCTGCACTGGGCCTCCAAACCAAATAATTATCTAAACACAATAGCCCTTCGCTTAAAACAATGGATGTTCGAGGTTGTTGGGAAGGTATGTGATATCTTAATATACCACCTGGAAAGTTTTTCAATGATTTGAAATAAGGTAGTAACAGTGTTTCTGACAAGACTCACTTCTTGTTATCTTATCACCAAATGTAGGGTCAATTCAAAGATGAATTTGTCACTGCCGGAGGTGTTCAAATTTCAGAGGTTTTTAGTGTTACTTAATTGCAGTTTTCACGAAAATGAATCTACTTGACCTAAATTGTTCCTCTGTTGTAAAGATATCACTTAGCACTATGGAAAGCAAGAAACAGCTTCTCTGCGGGAGAGGTAATACTAATTTTTTTGAACTTGCACCACTCTGGACCAGCAATGGTACACTTCACCTTGCAGAGAGTGATCTTTCTGCAGGTACTTCATGTTGATGGGGTGACAGGCGGATTCAATTTTCAGGTAAGAAGTAATAGTTTCCTAAAGAATTTCACTTCTTTTAAGGGTGCAATTGGTTCATAACAAACTCACAGATCTTTCCATAGAACAATACACACGTATCAAGTTCATATTGCACTTCCAAGTAACTGAATGGAAATTTGATTGAATAGTTCACTTATTTTGAAAAATACAAAAGGTTTGCAACTAGCATTGGTTCTTTGTTTTCCACAGAATGGATGGGCCGGTGGTTATATATCTGGGACAAGCATAGGCACATTAGCATCAAGCAGCAATCTCAGACAGCATTCGTATTTGCAACTGTAGGTGAAAGTATCCGGTAACATAATGATTGGCCTGGATCGCAATCATTATATTGTAGGTAACGAGGTTAGGTGTGCAGCCATTTTCAATCGTCTCACAGAAAAGCTTATAAGCAGCTGCCAAATGACCACCTTTTCCAAGGCAATTAACCATGGCACTGTAGGTGAAAGTATCCGGTAACATTTTGTTGCATGATATGTTTCTCCGTGTTGCATTTTTGTTATAACATTTAAATATTATATATGTAACAATTAGCAACAATCTTTGCAACATCTAGATTTTTATCAAAATTTTTTGTTGCATATGGTGATTAAAATTATTGCACACTTGATGTAAGAATATTGTATCTAAGTGTCCGATAGGAATACTCTTATCAGATGTACGGACGCTAGCAACACCCAATACTTTAACGGCCTCCCTTAGATAATTTGCAGGACAATATGCATGTATTATTCTGTTGTATGTTACCACTGTAGGTTTGCAGTGAGCTCTGTACATCTCATCAAGAAGTTTCCTCATTGTACCAAATTGTTTGGCTTGTCCAAGGATACCTATCATGGTTGTGTAGGTATGACCATCGTGCTTGAACCCTGGTTGCCACTTTAACCACTGGAAGAAACCAAGTGCGATAGTGTGGTCATGAAGCAGCTTGAGTACTTGATTAGCCTGGAATGCATCTATCTTGCAATGTAGACTACCCAGAACATGTTCTGTCATAGGACCCCATTTCATCTTGCAATGTAGACTATCCAGAGCACTTAAGTGTTTTTTAGTTTGAAGTACTCATATATTTTTTTGAGCATTGGATTTTCATCCAACACCCTAGATTCAGAGCACTCATATGTTTGTAGAGGGGGTATAGGGGAATCCGTTGGATGGACATCCAGCACCTCAAATTCATTTTTTAGGAGGTATAATGGGTCCGTTGGATGGAGATCCAATGCTTCAAAATCTGAGTGCTCCCAACTCCAAAAAAACATTCAGGTGCTCCTTAGCACTTCCCTATTCTATTTTGTTTCAGTGCATGACTTATGGTTGCGGTGTATAATTTTTAGGTTGTTTGTGAGAGAGAAATTATAGATTAATAGAAACTCGCGTACAGTTTTAGCTAATATAAATAAAGTCGTTATAGTGTGTACTATAATCAACTTGTAGATCCTGCCTTGAAAAGATATTCCGTTTAAAAGTTAGTTACTATAAAAAAACTGAAAAATAACTCTTAGAAGCTGAAAAGAAGAGAGCCTATAGCTACGGCTTATGGTTTTTAAGTCTAACGTGAGCGCTTATATGAACGAATCAAATGCTGATAAGTTAATAAGCTGATTTGAAATAGTAGCGAAAAAGTCATCTCGTTTGTTTGTTTGAACGAAGCCATAAGTTATAAACTGAAAAGAATTGGGCCAAAGATTCCTCCTATTTTAGTTCCACGTCAGTTGTGATAGGAGGCAGGTGAGAATATACCCATCTATCAGGCTAGTCTTTTAGGGGAGATGGCCTAAGACTACTTATAACGTTGTTGCTCTACTGGTTGGGCTTGCAGCTATAGCGGCCTAACTATCTGGGGCCAGATAGCTGGTTTAGCGGGTTCAGCGTTGGACATTGGTTTAGCGGGTCAATGGCGCTGACACTATGCAACGATTGTTATCAAAGCCTATGTTTCCCGAATACATCTCAGGCCTCACGGTTGCCGAGGAGCGCACCTGATGTATAAGAGAGAGATTTGTTAGGATAATCCCACATCGGTTGTGGGAGGAGACAGAGTGTGGTTTATAAGGGTGAGAATGTACCCAACTATCAGGCTAATCTTTTTGGGGAAATGTCATAAGATCGCTTATAAGATTATTGCTCTACCGATTGGGCTTGCAATTATAGCGGCCCTACTACTTGGGCTGAGCTACTGGTTTAGTGAGCCCGGGGTCGGACACTGGTTTAGCGGTGTCCGATGATGCTGACGCTACACAACAATTCTTGCATTCAGCCTCAAGCATCTTACCCTTCTCTAGATAGTCATGTTCATCCTTTCAGCCACATCATTTTGCTACGGTGTCTTGTGCACTATGTAATGCTACTAAACCTTTGCTCTTCACAATATTTCTGAAACTATGAATTAGTATATTCAGTACTATTATTAAATCTCAAATACTTTACCTTCCTACTATTTGATTTTTCACCTCAGCTTTTCACAACTTAAACTTGGCAAACATTTCTGATTTCTGTTTCATGAAATACACCTAAACCTTGCAGAAAAATTATCAATAAAAGTAACAAAATATTGATCTCTACCCACTGATAATTTTCTAGTAAACCTCCACACATCAGAGTATATATAATCAAGAATGCCTTTTGTTTCATGCTTGCCACTTAAGAAGCTAATCTTAAATTGCTTTCCAATAACACAAAACATATAGAAACCAAATTCACAACTTTTAATTCCTACTAATAGGTTTCTCTTACACAATTATGCCATCCCATGAACACTCAAATGATCCAACAGTATATGCCAAAGTTTTGCTATATTATCATGTGACTCAACTGAATTAACTTCACCTATAGTCGTGCTTCCTAGCAATATGTAAATATTTCCAACAATCATTCTACCCTTCATCACAGTCAATGCACTCTTATAAGTTTTCAGGATTTTCTTATCCTTATCAGCTTTATAAGTAAGACCACTATCATGTAAGACGCCTAAATATATTAGATCTTTACCCAAAATGTTTCTGAATAGAGGCTGTGAACATGGCGTGCTTTCGCAAAGAGAGATCACCATTGATATCTCTAGGTGGTAAGGTTGCAGAGAACGTATGGACTGGTAATTCAGTTGATTATACTAATGTAATACTTTTTTGTTGTCCAGCCTATGTGCATATACCAGGTGATAAAAGATTGAAGCTTGATGTGAATTCAAAAAAGTGCATTTTTCTAGGCTACAAGAAAGGTGTTAAAGGGTACAAGTTTTAGGATCCAATATCAAAGAAGATGATGATAGGCATGGATGATGTATGTGATGAGAAATCAATATTACAACAAAATAAAGAAGAGGTGGCACAAGATATTGTGGGTTGTGCAAGTGGAGTTGAAACATTATTCAAGGATTTCAGATGATTTATAGAATTTTTAATTGGCAAGAGATAGATAGGGATGGACTAATGTGAAAGCTCTATGGAGATTTGGGTATGAAGACTAGGTTTCCTTTGCTCTTCTTGTTAGTACTGATGATCCAACTAGTTTTCAGGAGGCAATTACAAGTCAGGAGAAAGATAGATGAATGACTGCAACTAGTTTTACAAAAGAATCAGACTTGGTAGCTAGCACGTCTTTCCATAGGAATGAAAGCAATTAGGTGTAAGTGGGTCTACAAGAGAAAGGCAATAGTATCAAAAAAGAAGGGGTAAAATTTAAAGTTCAGTTAGTTGCAAAAGAGTATTCACAAAAGAAGGAGATGGTTTATGATGAAGTATTCCCTCTGGTTTTAGGCATACTTCTATTAGGATAGTTTTTGCATTGGTATCTAATTGGGATTTGCACTTGGAACAAATGGATGTGAAACAATGGTTTTTACATGGTGATCTTGATGAGCAAATCTACATGGAGTAGCCAAAAGGGTTCACTAAACTAGAAAATTAGCACCTGGTCTGCAAGTTAAAGAAGTCATTGTATGGGTTGAAACAGTCACCAAGGAAGTGATACATGCGTGTTGACTCCTACATGTTGAAGACTACCTATAGGTAATGTGAGTATGATTGTTGTGATCATATTCAACACCTTAATGATGATTCGTTTATTTTTTCTGCTACTATATGTTGATAATATGCTAATTGCTGCAAAGCATATGAGTGATGTGATTGGCTTAAAGGTTTTGCTAAGTCAGGAATTTGATATAAAAAGAATTAGGGGTAGCAAAGAAAATATTAGACATGGAAGTGCATAGGGACAGAACCTCAAGAAAATTGTGGTTATCTCAGCGATAGTATGTTGAGAAGGTTTTGGAATGGTTTGATATGGGCAAGGCCAACCTATAAGTACTCCATTAGCACAATACTTTAAACTTTATTTTTAATTTTGTTCTGTATCGACAAGGAAATTGAATAGATAGCAAATGTTCCTTATACTAGTGTAGGCGACTCCTTGCTGTACGCAATAGTTTGCACAAGACTGGAGTTGGCGTATTATGTAAGTCAAGTTAGCAAGTTTATAGCTAAACTAGGGAAGCAACAGTGGGTGGCAATCAAATGGATATTCAGGTACTTGAGAGGGGCAACAAGTCATGGTATTATTTTTGGTGACCAGCAAGGTAATACTTAGGTTATTGGATATTTGATTTCAGACTATGCCGGTGATTTAGATAATAGGAGGTCTACTACAAGATATATTTTTACTTTAGGTGGAGGGCCTATTTTTTGAAAGTCATCAATTCAGGCTATTGTTGCATTATCTACAACTAAGGCGGAGTACATCACTTTGGCTAAAGCTGTAAAGGAATGGTTATCGCTGTAGGACTAGTGAAGGAACTGAATAGTGAGCAAGGTGAAGTTCGAGTTTATTGTGATAGTCAAAGTGCAATTTATTTGGTAAAGAATCAGGTGTATCATGCCAAGATAAAGCACATTCATGCAAGGTATCACAGGATCAGAGAGTTGATTAACTTTGGGGAGATTGATTCGATGAAGGTGCACATTGATGATAATGCTATGAATATGTTGACCAAGCCCGTCATTGCCAAAAAGTTTGAGCATTGCCTCAACTTGTTGAGAGTCACAAGTTATTGAGCAAGAAGGTAATCCCTAGTTCACGGGATGTGTGAGGAGTATCAATGTGTTTTCTTTTATTGTTCAAAGTGTACTCATCAAGGTGGTGATTGTGTTTTCTTCAAGATGGTGTATTCGCCAAGGTGAAGATTTGTTGTATATGGCTCATATATGCAAAGGAAGTGGTTGTATCTGGACTAGATGTTTGAGTTGAATATGTAACTGGGGTATAAATATATATCACCGACTTCTTGTAACCCTAACCAAGAAAAGAAACTTCTCATGTGGACAAAGTCACCACAATTTGGCTCCCGAGGATATAGTTATTGCCGAACCTCGTTAACAAATCTTCATGTATATGTGCTTTTGTGCTTGATATGATTGTTGTCTCGTGCTAGGGCTACCGTCAGTTTCAACAATCGGTATCAGAGCCTAGGTTTCCTAGGTACATCTCAGGCTTCATAGTTGCTAGGGAGCACACCTGATGTGTGAGGGGGAGATTTATTGGGATAGTTCCACATTAGTTGTGGAGTAGGCATAGCATGATTTATAAGGGTGAGTGTGTACCCATCTATCAGGCTAGTTTTTTTAGAGAAGATGACCCAAGACCTCTAAGTTTGTTGCTCTGTTGGATAGGCACATGGGTATAATGGCTTAACTACCTAGGCCGGACCACTAGTTTAGCAGTACAATGATGCTGACGCTGCGCAACACCTTCGTGTACACGTGGTTGGTGTTATGAGATGCCACGACACACCGTCCGTACTTACAGACAGCACACAAACCTGGATAGTATTTTACATACTGATCTCTCTCTCTCTCTCTCCTAGGTATATGTTACTCCCTCCGTCCAGAAATGATGGATGTATAATGAAATTTGGGATTTTCAGAATTGATGCACATATTAGCTTAACTCGTGTGCATGTTATGGTGTATTGAATGCAATCGGCGTGCATGCATCTCTATTCCATACACATGCTAATCTATCCGACAAACTGCAAAGCTTCATTGTATACATCTATTGGACACTGCAAGCTAGTTGGAAGAGCACCCTGCATCTCCAATGTTTGCTTCTTCATGTGTGGGATGTTATAGTGCTGCCCTCCATTATGCTTCATGATCTCCATCATGCAAGCCTGTTGCATTAGGAAAATCCGGTTCGCCCTCTCCACTGGGCAGTCACGAAACGCCTGATCAACTTTTGCTACAATTTGTTCAATATTGTTCGGAGTGCCTTTCTGAAACAATGCCTGGATTGCTGCGAAAAAACCGAGATCCAATACATTAAGATCAGGTGAGTTTGGAGGTTGGCATGTCATTTGTATGTCCCACCCGTCTAATTGGGCAGCTTGAACAAATTCTAGGTCATTTACGTCAATGTGGGTCTTGGCGTTGTCTTGTTGGATCAATATAGGCATCCCTCTTTCATCGGCGGGCCACTTTTCTTTGATTGCGGGCAGGACCTTGTTAACAAGGAATACTTGGCTAGTTTCTTTGGTAACTGACGTCATCACCTTTGTTACCAAGGTACCTACACATGGAAACAAAATTTAGCATAAGTTAAACTAGTAAGATGTCAATTTTAAAGTACACATGCATGTCTTACCTCTAGGCCTGTTTGCGCTTGATCTCTTTGCTGGCTCTACGTAGACGAAGGGAAATATGCCAATTTTACCATCAAAAATGCAATTACCATGCTCGTCAAATCTCAGCCGAGTAACCATAGCAAGGAACATTACCTTCTCTATGAAGTTTTTGCTTTTAACCTCCCTTTTCGGTCTTTGTTCATTATTGGTGAGATAGTATTTCTGGTTCCGTCTTGTCCTATAGAACCATTTCTCATCAATGTACACGATGTTATACATCGGTTTGAAAGTAGGAACATGGTTTGAAACTAGTAGCATAGACAAACAATACTGGACACGGGCCTTCTTGTTGTCATCAGTCAAGCTAAACTTTAGGTCATTGGTGTGCCGTCGAAAATATCGTTCCTTAAAGTGGCTATGAAGTGTACTCTTCTTCACACCCATAACATTTGCAAGATCATGGAAGGTTGTGCGCTCCCTTAAAGGCACAACTTTGATGGCTTCCATGTCTACTTCTATTCTTTTACGGCCACCGTTTTTAATCAATTTGTTTTTGACACCCTCTATCCCACCGTGATCCTGTCCTTTGTGCCACACACTCTGCACAAGTCTCTGTGGCACACCAAATTTTAGTGCAACTTGGTTAGACACTCCATGATGCAGCACTGGTGGATCTGTCTTCGCCAACAACTCCAGATATATGGCGATCTTGAGTTCATCTGTGTAGAACCTCCTCTTCCTCACATTCGCACCTTTTAAAAACAATTCAAACTCAAAATCAGCATATAATTATTTTTTCAGATATGATTATAACTCTAAACAACTCAAACAACTTAAACTCTAAATTCAATTTTAGAAATGAACTAGACCTAAATTTTCAGATTCTACAGAATATTCAGAGTTCAGTTTTCTGAAAATTTGAGTTCATTCACAGTGAACTAGAATACTCTTAAAAATTCAGTGTGCATTTACCAGTTGAATTAGAAGATCCTCCATCTCTACTCCTAAAAATTCAGTGTGCATTTACCAGTTGAATTAGAAGATCCTCCATCTCCTTGTTCATCACCATTCTCTGCCTCTTCTTCTACATCTACATGGGCTCCCTCCCCTTGATCATCTCCATCTAGAAAGAAAGAAACAATAACAAGTCAGCTCGATGGAATGAAAATCTCTATAAAACAAATTGTATGCAATCCATAGACCAAATGATAGTCAAGTTCACCTACAGGTCCATCCCACTCGCCAATACCATTCCAATCGTTCGATAGTTTAGGTCCCAATCGGGTGGATCGAAGTTTAGATCAAAATCATGTGCCGCCATGGGGGAGAAGTGCGCTGAGACAATCTTGTGGCTAATGGCGACAGAAGCTGAGATGATCTAGTGGCTTTATAGGGCCATGAAGGCGGGATTGGGGTGGCCAAATTTGAAAGTTCCATGCAAATTCGACGGGGATGGCGAATTGATCTTGCTCGTCTCTCGATCGGTGATTGGCTAGAACAACTCATCGCTGGATAATTGCGTTTGGCCACCAAATGATCTTCTCGATCAAGCCGTTCGCGCGATCATGCAATTTCATTGCCGCCTGGCGCGGGGATGGCGCGAGATCTGATGGTAGCGGTGAGGCGCGATCATACAGCGATGTTGGCGCTTGGTGCGGAGATGGCGCGGCCAAGATACGATCCTAAAATTTCACTAAGCACGGGGATGGCGCGACGGGCGATTCAGCCATGCAGTGTGTGACGCATGTAGAGGAAACCGAAATGTTGTGCGGCTCGTTCGATGCTTTCCTTGGTCTCGCTGCAACGAGTTATATGTCCATCGTTTCTGGACGGAGGGAGTATTATTTATGCAAAACAAGGCCTAGTTCTTCTTATCCATAGTGATGGCCGGCTGTCCGATAGTGCTTAGATCCCTGAATGCATGCACTAGTATTTGCCTCGCGTGGGGACAAATGCTTCATTTCTCTTCTTTCCCTTCCTCTTTAATTCCTAGTAATAACTTCGTGATGGTACTCGCCTTATTTGCTTGAATGTTTACTCACAAGAATTAAGCAGACTACCTCAACGTAACTCTACTACTTAAAAGACGGAGTTATGTCTTACTCAAAAGAATTAAGCAGACTTCCTCTTTAATGATGTTATGTCTTAATTATAAATTAAGTTATGGTTTGTATTATATATAGTTGAATCTAAAATATTGAACTAAACTCTACTACTTAAAAGAAGGAGTTGGTGGTAGTGGTTCATCACCACTCAGTTTATGTGCCTCTCCACCTCCTCTCATGTTACTTTTATGCCGATAGGTGGGCCTGCCACTTCTCGCTCAGGTGTACCTATTACCCATAGGCCTACCCCCCAACCCTTACCCCTCTCTCGGCCACCTCCCCTTGATCCGTCGCTCACCCCGTTCCCCTCGTGCAACCGCCTCCCCTTGATCTGTTGCTCGCCTTGTTCCCCTCGTTGCTAGAAGGAAGATTAGGTGATTTTCTCCTCAAGTAGATGGATCACAACCTTAATGGCGGTGCAGCAACCAATGTCGGGAACAGATTTGGTTAGATCTGGAGGTGGCGACCTGGGTCTAGCTGGATCTCAGCATGGCCCCCATTCCTTCTTTCTGCTGCTGCCACAAAAAGCCCCCAAGCTGAGATGCCTCCTCCTCCTTGTCAGCACTGTGGGCCACCATCGCAGGCACGAGTGATCTGGGCGGTGAGGGTTTATCGGGGGTGCATGGCTAGGGAGATGGCGTCAGAGGATATGGTGGGGAAGAGCAGAGTGACATGGCTATTACCACCATCGTGAACCTGGCAGAGGAGGCCAAGCTCGTGCAAGAGGGGGTCAAGGGGCCTGGCCACCAAGTCCTCACATCTGCAAGTCGCTTGCCGTCAACGGCGTGGCCGGTGGAGTGTGAGTTCTCCGCTTTCTCTCCCTCTCGTGGTCTCAGGGTTGGATTCGTTCTGTGATGTCTCACTTAGTGGGTGGCTCCTAGATTGGATTTGGTTTCATTACGATTTTTTATATTGGTGATTGATCTGTGTTTGATTCCTGCGGCTCGAGGTTTTGGTGATTGAGATTTTCTGTTGTGCTTGGTTCTGTGATATGTGCGTGGTTCATGTGAGTCATCCAACTTGATGCATGGACATTAGGTGTGTGTGCATGGAATTCTGTGTTGGATTCGTGAGTCTTAAACCCTAGCCACGTGCCACTCAATTATGTATATTTCACACATGTCTTTTTCGTGCCTTCCTCCCTCACCTCCCACTGGACGTCACCATCAATCCTACAATCACAATCATAACTTTTAAATAGCAACCCATTCTTATTCAAATTAGAGCTAGTTAAGAGCAAGTTCACCTTATTAAGAGTAGAATCAATTGTAGAATTGAGCGTAATTGTAGAGAATATGTTAAAACATGGGATATTTGCATCACAATGTGGAATCACAAACTAAAACAGCAACGGTACTTGATGCCACATCAACCCATCTTCTCCATCAAGTACAATCTCAAGCATACCAGTACCCATTGAACCAATCATAAGAGCCAGAGCTAAAATAATTAATCAACAAGTGAATATTCTCCTAACTATGTTAAACATTGATTTACATGAGTATTAGGTATAACCTAATGTGTTACTCTATGTATATTAGGTTTGAAAAGGAAGAAGCATCGAAGGCCAAGGAGAGTTTGATCCAAAAGGAATGAACCGAGAGGGAGGAAATAGAGGACAAAAACCATCACTCAAAAATACATGCTGCCAACTAGCTTACTTGCTGCACAATAATACATTGTATCTAGCATGCGATACTGTAGCGCCGACATGTCACTCCACAGCACCGATGTACTGTAGCATGCATTGTAGCAACCGATTTAAAGTATTATATATACAAGGGTAACTCCCTCCATGTAAGATAGAGTTGAAATTTTCAAAAATACAAAGTTCTTGTTCTAGGATTTCTGTGAGATAAATTCATTTACATGGAATTGAAAATTATTTGAGAGTTCTTGTTTCTGTCGTTCTTGTGATTGTCTCGGTGATTGTTAGTGCACATTGACTCCATGTAAGCGAGTAGATAAAGGGATCAAAAGCGTGTGCTTAGATGAATTGAATGTCACAGGTTGTGGTAATAGAGACAGTAGTTAGTGGTGTCATTCATTAGATTACACAGATCTAATTATCTTCAATTCTATGCCTTGAGGATCAGGCAAACACTCCCCGTATCACTAGCATTACCACGTGGTCGTCCGCAAAAAAAAAACAAAAACAAAAGCCTTACAAATCCATAGCCATTATTTTGAAACAACACGCGAGTCCGAAAGACAAACTCTTGTAGCACACCGCCAGGTGTTTACATTCACAGTTGTACTATTCACTCCATATGAAGAACCTATTCTTCATTCTTGTGCATGATCGATGGCATATGTCAGTTAATTGCTCACGTTTTATTGCAACAAGGAACAGAGATTGAACACACGATCGTCGATCGAGCTTGGCGAGTCATGGATGATTACGAGTACTGTGCTGTGGCTGCGATCGAGTACGAGTGCAGATGCTAGCAAGTTTGTTTACAGTCTGCTGGTGGTGGCGTACTTCCTGAGCGCGTCGCCGGCGTGCTTGAGGTTGTCCGGCACGGGCAGGTTGCAGAGCAGCGTCACCCTCGACTCGGCGATCTGGGGCCCCTTGTCCCGCGTCGACGGATCCGCCTTCCACAGCTTCACCTCCCATACCTTGAGCATGCAGGTTCAGTCATCCAGACTCAGTTATCATCTTGATATCTATATGTCAGGACATGTATGCATGTACTGAAATAATTAACATTCTACCATTCGAGCTCCAAGGACATGTATGCAGACCGATCTATGCTGATTTTTCTGGAACCCGAGTCCAACAGCTAGTTTCTTGATATAAGATATAAATATTTCTTTGTGGCTGATTGGGCAAGGTGGCTGGTGCCCTATTCTTCGTTCTTGAGCTAAAAGCAAGTCTTCTCACCTTTTATATGCATGTGTTACACACTTGATGGGCTTAGAGAGGAAAAATTTTTATGCATGCGTTGCACTTGATAGTGAATTCGTATCCATTGAGCCTTGGTACTTGATTCATTCAAGTGAGAGTCTCTGACTTATTACTTTTAAAGGTTGTTGACTCCTACATAGTTTGGAGGAGTTACGCCAGTGATCTTCTCAAGAAGCTTGTGAGAAAGTTCGATGTGTTGTGAGTAGTGTGGTGCTCGTTATCTCTGAAGTAGAGAAAGAGCAACTCGGAGAATTAAGGTGCTTAGATTAATTCATAGAGCTGTCTAATTTATTTGGATTTATCTTAATATAGGTTAAGCGAAACCGATAAGTTTTTGAACAAGACCCTTACGCCTGCTATGTCATATCCAGGCCAGGCCAAATGGAGAAGGAGATTGCGAGATGTAGGTCAGGGCTACAGTCGCTTGCAAGGAGGCGGTGCTGATGGATCCACCTTTTGTTATCTTCTTCCGCATCTATCTCTGATTCCGTTGTTTTACTCTGTGGTAAGGATTTTACCTGATCGACCCGTATTATAAGACAAATAGCCGTATGATCTATTTATAATTTATATATTGTGTAATATTAAGTATTGCAAAGATTTCTGTTATGTATGTGTATGATCTAGCAATATATATATTATATGCGCGATGTATACTAATCTAGTAAATTGTAGTGTGTGGGCACGTATCAGACAGAGGGACACCTTTTTTTCTCAGAGGAAACAGTCAGTGACACCTACCATACAGTCTACAGATAGTACGATCTGCTTTAGATATGAACCTGATTGAAGAATACGATGATGCCATGAGTGACCACTGAAGATAGAAGAAAGAACAGAGAGATGATGCCATGAGTGACCACTGAAGATAGAAGAAAGAACAGAGAGATGATGCCATGAGTGACCACTGAAGATAGAACAGAGAGATGATGCCATGAGTGGCCATGTGTGCTGGTTTCAAACAAACAAACAAACAAACGTTGAAAAAGAGGTGCATACCTGTGTGGAGCGGCCAAGGTGGACGGGGACGGCGCGCGCGAGGACGACGTCGCCGATGGTGGCGCTGCGGAAGTGGTTGATGCTGAGGTGCACGCCGGCCACGCGCCGGTACCCCGACGCCATGTGCGCCCCCATGCTGGCCATCCCCTCCGACACCAGCGCCGACACGCCGCCGTGGAGCACCTTGAACGGCTAACCGCCAAATTTTCCACGCATGGATCGATCAAGCGGTTAGCTAACATTCCAGCAGTTGACGCGCGAGCTCTTGAATACCGAGTATATATATATGGGTACGGTAGGGTACCTGGCAGCATCTTTCGGTGACGGGGAGGCGCCCGGTGAGCTGCGACGGCGAGACCTCCTCGATCTCGAAGCCCATCGAGTGCAGCACGTTGTCCATCTCCGCCGTCTTGCTGGCGTTGGAGGACGCCGGCGGCTGACGATCGCCCATGCCTCCGCCTTGCTTGGCCTGGCCGTTAGGTAGCGGTCGTGAGGTTGGCATCGCTAGCTAGCTGGAGTAGTTGACGCGTGAGTGTCAGGAGAAGAGAGCCCGGCCGGGGAAAAAATATCTCAGCCATTGACGCATGCAGCACACGAGGATTTTCTTTTTTTTGTAAACATAAGTAATTAGTAATTGTTGATAGATCTATCCCTAACTCTAGCTTAGAGATAGATCTATCAATCACTATTTGTCGCCACTGTGGTGGTCTCCAATTAGAACGTGTCTTGAGCCAATTCAGTCAGATCAGATTTTTCTATAACTAGTTTAATTTTAATTAGTTTTTAACGAAATAAGTATAAGAGAAATGAAGATGGTGACCACCGTCACTATCATCGTCGTCGTCTTCATCGTGTATAGTTATTTTGGGCTGAACTTAGACTAGCATGGCACAAACGCTAGCACACCGAGCTTTAGGCTATGCCTAGACTTGGTCAAAAACGAGGTGGGCCGACACAATACGACACAACTAGATGATTAGACTGAACCGATACAACACAATGCAGTTCAAAGCACGACGGGACCACTTTGCGCACACAGTGCATCTACTTTGCGTTCGATTACTTAGTTTGATAGCTTCACGATACGATCCAACTCATGTTTCAACTTCCCTTTCTAAAATTTCATAGAGGTAAGGAATTACGTATCTAACTTTCAAGTTAATGACTGCGTACCCCATAATTTACGAAACCATAGAATAGATACCTTTGAATGTGGGTCAGCAGATTGTAACTTATCAAGGGCTATCATAACTCAAAGGGTACAAGAATGATAAAGCAAGTACTCACAGATGGATGAGAACGACGAAGCAGGTAGGCCAGCCTGCAATAATTACAGGGCAAACAGAGAAAGATATTTATATACGATATTGATCGATATAAATGAAATTAAGATATACTACATTCGACTAGTAAGTTGTATATTAAAAAGACACTTCGTTTGAAAGTTAAGTACTATAAAAAATGATTTATAGAAACCAAATCAAACAAAGCATAGATTAGTAAGTAGTTGCACGAATCTATAGTCTCAGTCTTAGGATATTTTCAATAATAGCATCTCAGCTGTCTCTTAACTATACTAAATAAGTAAAATTCTATGTAGAGGAAAGAAAAAAAGAAGAAGAGATAATGTGCTATCTCTTATACAAGAGACGGTTTGAGATCGCAAATCAACATAAATAGTGAGAGGGTATAAAACAGAAAATTATAATAAAAATAGTATAAAATAGTTAGATGAATGATTTACTGTTAGAGAGGTTGTCTTATGAAACAGAAAATTATAATGAAAATAGTATAAAATAGTTAGATGAATGATTTACTGTTAGAGAGGTTGTCTCAGTTTTATTCTAAAGTGAGATAAAAGTTTTAGAAATAATTTTATTAATATCAAAAATATTTTCCAAACACTTGGTTGTGGGGCTCAGGGTACTCCAACCACCGCACAAGCGAAGATACTGCTATTAATTTTCGTGTTGGGTTTTTGTTCTAGTGCTGAACGCGACGTTTGGCGGCATCTGGTCCCATCCCGTCCAGACATGGCGGTGGTGGCCGACATGTGGGCCCCCCAAACTTGCGGCCCCGCTAGTCAGCCGCAAAGCGAGCGGCACCGAGTGATGGATCCGGACGATGGGCCGGCCACGCTCGTCCAGCCGCAAAGGCATGCTCGTTACGCTGGTTGGATGGTAGGTAGGCGAGGCGAGCACCGAGGATGAGGGGTCCGGATACCCATGGAAGAGGGGCCCACGTAGGTTGGTTGGATCGGGTCCACTCGAGGGGACTAGGCTAGAGCAAAGCGGTGGAGATTTGAGCTGCTGAATTGTGCTAGATCTATGTGTGTTTCGGATCGTATCATATCGTGTCGGTTCAGTTTAGATATGTGCTGATTTATCCTATAAAACACGACGGGTTGGCTTCGTGCTATGCTGGTCCTGGTCCAGTTCTAAGTAACTATAGACGGTAGAGACGATGGCGACACCACCATATTCATTCCTCTTGTGCTGTCTTGTTTAAAACCTCATTCAAATTAAATTAATTGTACAATTTCAGCCTTTTATCTTGTCATTTTAGACTAACTGCGGTGAGAGTATCAGCAAGCACCATGCATGTTGACTCTGAGGGCAATTTTGTAATTTCACAATTGCTGGGAAAAGAAAAAATAGGAGAGATAGAGATGCGGGCCCCACCTGTCGGTGAGGCAATGTGGAGATAAGGCATAAGGCCTTATCTTCTTGCTCGCCATTTCGGCCTGGGGGAGCCGAGTTGTTCGGGCGGAGGCGACCGCGCGCGCTCGGCTGTTCCGCGGCATCACTTGGCATCCAGGTCCTCCGGGCCGTTCCGCTGCGGCGCACGGCGTGCGGGTCCTCCAGGCGGAAGGCTGCTGCGGCGCACTAGTCTATGGCGACCGGTTCTTGTGGGCAATGAGGTGGTCGAGTCGTGCACAAGGGGCAGCGTTGGAGGTGCCACCGGCCTGATAGCTTGGGCTGCTGGCCGTTGGCCACAGCCCACCATCCCCTTCCGCTCAACTATATAAATCCTCGTCCCTCTCCTCCATTCGTGTATGAAAAGTGAGTCCTCTCCTTCCTCTCAATCTCTAGTTTCTCTCTGTTGATCTTCGATCTGTGGTGCCAGTGCTTGAAATCTAAGTTGCCCCTTCTTTCCCCTAGGATTCCCGTGTACTTCTCTTTTGAGCCTTGCACCGAGAATTTGGAGGGGAGTCGGATTTGGGGAGCTTCGGTTGGGTTGACAGCTGAAGTGAGAGATTGATATTTGAGGGTGTGATCCCTGGGCGCTCTCTGGTCGGGGTGCTTAGTTGTCCTGGACAATTTCTCAAATCGTCCTTGTATCTCAGGTATAAACACTCCAGGTTTAGCCAGCTCAATCAGATAAGTAAAGCATGTAAGATCCAGAGCCTGCATCTCCTTTATAACTGGCAAGCAAAATCTTAGCACCATTAGGGAAACTATAGTTTCCAGCTTTCCTGTGTAACAACTAACAGAGAAAATTGATGCTCTTATTCTTCCTCTCTTCATCTGCATTTCGAGAGCTTTTATGGGATGAGCAGCTTTATTACTTTGAGCCTTTGAGCAATAAATCTTGCCTTTAAATCTCTGATCTTCAGAGGTAGAAAGCATCTGGTGATAATACCACGTTACGGGTTCTGCTTGGATGGCACTGTCTAACTGCATATGGGGCTAGGACAATCTACTCCGTGTTAGTGATATGCCCTAACTAGGATGCCCCGATACGCGATACGGGTACGACGATACAGATACGGCGATACGATATTTCTAAAAACAAGGATACGCCGATACAGCAAGTATATATATGTATATATTTGAAAATAAACAAATTGTAAACAGGTTTCCAATGGTATAAATATCATTCTATCAATACTTGGCTAGTAATGAAAAAAATAAAATTACAAAGTTTGAATGGCATACCACTTGGTAGTCGGCAGTTTAGCATATACCCAATTGGTTGCAAGAGCCAAGAAGATATTTGATAACAACTCTTGATCTCGATTGCAAGACTTCTTTTAATCCATGGTTTGACCTAGGCAAACAAAAATATGACCTCATATTAGTGAACAAGTAAATAACAGATCATGGAGAATTAGCCAATTAGATAACATTCTTTGCGATATAATATAACATAGGTTGATAGAAGTTAGGAATATGTGCATTTTGGATTTTAATATGATAGTATATAGCAAAAAAATATAAAGATCTCACATTGAAATTTAATATGGTAGTATTATCATCTACTCATGATACAAACGAGCATTTAAATTAAAAGATTAGCAAAAATATAAAGATTTGAAATTTAATATGATAGTATGCTAGTACATATTGTGCTTTAATGTTCTTTTTAGCTACATTTAAGTGCTTTAATATGATAAAAAGCAAAAGAAACACCATGCATCAAAAAGCTAACAATTTCCACATTTGTAACACCGGAACAAAAAAAACCCTAATCGTTTTCTTAAATAACCAGGGGGACTCCTCTCACCCCATCACGCCGCCACCCTCACCCCTTTCACGCCGCCTCCCCAGGTCTCTCTACCTCTCAATCTCTCTCTCTTTACCTCTCTCTCTCACGTGAGCGTAGGCAGCGCCCAAGGCTCCCTCCCCGCTGGCCCCTCTTCTCCAGTCGCCCTCTCCCCACGCCTCCCCCTTTCCGGCGCCACCGCCCTCCCAGATCTGGATGCCACCACTACCATCTTGAGGACACCGCCGCCGTCCCGGATAAGGAGGCCGCCACCCTACCATCCAGAAGGACACCGCCGCCTACATCCCTCCTGGTCGGTGCCGCCCCAAGCCTCTCGCCGCCGTTGTTCACCGCTCCGCCTCTAGATCCGACGGCCTCCAGGCTGGATCCAGCCGCTGTCGCCCTCGCCCCGCCCGGATCTGAGCGCCTCCGCGCTGGATCCGGCCGAGCTCGTTCGCGCCGCACCCGCCTCTGGCCTCCTCCATGCGGATCCGGCGCTAGGTGAGGCCGCCGTGCTGCAACAAGGAGGGCGCGAAGAAGGGCCCGTGGACGTCGGAGGAGGACCTCGTCCTCGTCTATTGAGGATGACACGAATGAGGAGAATGAGGATTGGGTTAGTGTGTTCCAGATTTATGCGAGAGGTGGGCGGCGTGGGCTGCGTACGTATCGGCGATGTATTAGGACGTATCGAAAACGTATCGGTATATTTTTTATTTATTTTTTGAGCCAAATTTTCTGATACTTCACCGATACCGTATCGCGCCATATCGAGACGTATCGAGTACGGGTACGGCCTTCAACTGGCGTATCGGTGCTTTCTAGTGCCCTAGAGGTAATCATAGAAATGATTATATCACTTCTATGTTTATGATCTCTGGGCCCCCTCGATATAGTTTAGTGAACTGAATCTATTAAGAGGCATTCTCTCTGAGACATGCTAAACTTGGGCTTAATAAGTTCAGAACTTCAGATAGTTCAGCTTATGCCAGAATTCAGAGTTGCTAGGATTTTGGTGCCAACTGTCTTTTAACTCTATATGTGTGTGCAGGCAGAAGAGGAATTTAAAATCGATCTTACTAGATTTAATGACCTCAAATTAGTATTTATAGTAATCTATTCCACGCTAATATGATGGGTTTGATGTATAAAAGATGATGCTACGGAGGAAATCACCCTCCCAGTTTGCCAATTATTTTATGTTGCTTTCAATTACGGAAGTCCAAATCTGAGATTTAGTACTACTTCGGACCTGATGCTCCTTTTGTTGCTCTGCTTTTAAGCTTGTCCATCAAAAAGAGTTATATTCCTTCTCTTCATGCCAAGTCATCCCCCAAAAATCCCATCCCACAAATCCTATAATTTCATTCTTGACTGCCGTATTAGACGCTGAAGAAAAAGCATCACTCCCTATCTAGAAGAACCTCATTGTATGCAATGTTACTAACATAAAGGTGTGCTTAGTAGAAACCTGAAGAAACACATGACTGCAACACGAGGCAATGGCAGCCAGAGCCGTGGAAAGCATGTAAAACTAGCATAGTTGCCAGTACAGAATTATCACAAACAGTGTAAGAGAAATAATTGCAAAAACTTCAACTACTTGTGTGTGTATTTGTAATGGCTGTGCTGCTAGCTGAAGCATCTTGGCTTCCTAGAGAGATGATCGAGGAGGATTTTCAACAAGAGATGATCGTGTATTTTCTCATTGTTCATGGGGAACTGACAAGACAGGCCAAGGCTTAGGGAGCAGATGCAGTACCGTATGGATCACCCTGAAGAGGTCAGCAGGCTCAGGTCTCAGAAGTTGAAAACATTGAGAAGGTAACCAACGCTACTTAATTTAATGGCACTGCCCGGATGGATTTGTGCAACCTTTTCATTCTAAATTTTTTACCCTTTTGTTATTAAGGTTTTACATTATCTGAATCTTCTTCATGTTTCGGTTCTTCAGCTGTTTTTTTTAAAATTCCCTATGTGCGCTATTAAAGTAATTAATGATGGAGTGGCTACATGGTGGCCGAGCGGTAGGCTCTAGCCGTACGGCTACTGTGCATTCCTCTGATATATCGGCATATCAATTCCCACCGCATAGTAACTGAACGATAAAAATGTTATTTTTATCATTGCAACATGACCAACGCCATTCCCATAAATATATCTCCAAAAAGTCTTCATGGCACAGCAAGAGGCGGTGACCAGGAGCGCTTGGCACGTGCGACGGTGAGGTTGCAGCCACAGATAGAGCAGACGGTTATGAAGCGGTGTTCCTAGTCAGCTGCATAGAGGGGAAGATTAGTCCTTTTGCGTGTCAACATCACACGGGCCGCTGTACGATAGAATCAATGCTCACTCAGTACAATGTGTAGATGGCAAAATATTAGTCCTTTTCAAATTAGATAACTGAAGGCAATTTTTAAATCTTCTTCAAACTCAAAAGATTGATGGCAAATTTGAATTTATGGTGGTAATTTGTTAAAAATGCTTGATTCACTGCATATGGTAACTTACGGTGCAATTTTTTTAACTTGATTAACGGATCTAACCCAACCTCCTAACCTAACCTCCCTCTTAGGTTATTGTTGGAATGGAACGCGTCCATGGCATGGCTTTGCTAGCCTATGTATCGGAGGCGCAGGCGACCGATCGATACATCGTCTGCGACACCTATGTATCCATGGCATGGCCTGCACACCGTCTGCGACATCTTCTGCGTCGGCTGCGGATCCATCCTCGGCTGGAAATATGTAACTTCTTCTTCTTCTTCTTCTTCCATCTTTGGCTTCTCTCTGTCCATATGCTCGGTCGGTTGCTGCTGTTTTCACTGTCTATGTATTTGGATGGAGCTTAGTTACCTTGCTAATTGTAGGTGGCTGCATTTGAGAAAAGCCAGAGGTACAAAGAAGGGAAGTTCATCCTGGAGAGGTCAGTCGGTGATCCTTTCAGCATCTGGTTGCTGCCTCTCTGTTTCTGCAGTAAAAAGTTCCTTACTTGGAATAGGGTACTATTGCAATGATGGTTTTAGCCTGTTAAGTACCTACAAACTATTTGGCTAGTTGATAACATCATCTCAGAAACTAAGACAGTTTCAGCCTCTCTCTCTCTCTCTCTCTCTCTCTCTCTCTCTTCGGAATGTAAGTCAGGAATTGGCAACTCTAGTTGTTTTTCATGCATTCTCAACATCTAGAGAACAATATGACAATTAAGTTGACAGCTGAAAGAAATGCTACCTATTATGTCACTGTGTATGTCAGCCTGTTTGACAATGCAAAACACTAGGACTTTCTGAGACTCACTGTGATATTAACTGGGGCAAGAAAAATAATGGTTGCATCAAAACTGGCTAGGAACCTTGCTCGATCTTAAAGTGCACAGATTAACATCATGTTCATGGCAATTGTGCATGGAGCTAGCTAGTTATGTATTTTACTCGTGCGCTTGTTTGGAATCCACTGAAATGATTTGTCTTCGGCTGAGGCAGGTGTAAGGTGTCGGGCCAGGGCCCTGATGGAATCCAGCTGTGGGCTGAGCATGACACTCGCGTAAGTGAGAGCGATGAGGATGACCAGGACGCTGTGTGAAGCAGAACGTTATCGGCGACGCCATCATCTGACATGACTGTGAATAGTTTTGCTAGCTTTGTTTCCTTCCTGGCTTACTGCAATTGCTTCCTTCCTTCCAGTTGCAACATTGTCCGAGTCCGTGAATTAATGCTGCCATATATGTATTCTAAGCTAGCTGCTAGGTGAAGATCGAACTCTCTGCCTATCTACATGCACGGATCAGCAGACTCTCTCCCTGCTGTCAGTGATGTACATATGTGTGTATGCAGCAAAATAGATCCAAATCTCTGCCCATTCCACTGAGCTGCTTTGCGGTTTGGCATGGTGCTGGTGCTCACAGAACTCTGGCTCTTCGCTGCGACCATACAGAGAGCGCAGGGAGGATGACGACGCGTTATGACGTGACTAGAAGCGATTCGAGAGATGGACGTTTGGGCATCCTCTCCGGCGTTATGGTTTGATATCACCTTTTAACATGCTGCTAGTAGCCAGCTCCATCAGGTTCAGGTGCTCTTGTCGCTGGGCGTACGTATCATAGGCAAGCCCAATGCTTGTCGTAACATCGACATCTACTTCGAGGAGTAGTCGTAACATGTGTTTGCTGTAGTAGCTATGAGTGCTACAGTAACTCACGAGTGCTACAGTAACTTATGAGTGCTATAGTACTCGTGAGCTTTCGATCATAACGCTTCGAGCTTCTTTGATAGTCGGAGCCTTTTGGTGTTAATCAGATGCCCTGATATTGATGTCGTTCAGACTGGTTCAAACGTCTCCTCTTCTTCACGACTACTTCCTCTGCTCTTCGAGAACGGCGACGACGATACAAAAATCTTGAGCGATAGAATATGACACAAATATTTTGATGGTGCTCAAATCTTCGTACCATTTCTTTCGTTTTCTCCATTGTTTACACATAGATTTACAAATTAGATTCGGATACAAAGATTGACTCTAAAACATGAATTTCTAATTTTAAACTGACTCAGACTAACTCGATATAAACTTTGAAATGAATTCGATAGGATTATTTCCAACAAACACCCTCCTAAATCCTTGCCAACTTGACCAACTTCCTTGACACCGAGTAGATTAATTATCCGACAAAAATTAACTCGTCCCAATGCCTTTGTGAGCGTATTAGCTCTCTATTTTTCTGTTGCAATATGTGAAACAACCACCAGTCCTTTTTTAATGCATTCTCGGAAAAAATGATACCGAGTATCAATGTGTTTACTTCTTCCATGAAACACTGGATTTTTCATAAGCGCTATTGCTAACTTATTGTCCACAAGTAACATGAAATGTTTGATGGTCTGTTTAGTTAATTCATGAAGCAATCTCATCAACCAAATACCTTGACATACAGCTAAAATTGCTGCCATGAACTCTACTTCACATGATGATAAGGCTACACTTCTTTGCTTCTGTGAGCACCATGTAATCACGTTTTCATACAGATAAAACACCATACCAGTTGTACTCTTACGATCAACTGGGTCACAGGCCATATTACTATCGCAAAATCCTTCAAGCATTGGAGCGTTGTTGTGCCTGACATATATCAGACCACGATCAACTTTCTACTAGATATCTGAGCGGCCATGCCTAGCGGTCAGATCGGCTAGGTACAATGGTCTGACCGGGTAGGATGTGGTTTTCGGCAGTAGTTCTGGAACTTGGGTTTTTAACCGAGGTTTGGGTAGTTTGGTCTTAGGTCAATGATTTCATATTGCATGAAACAGTCTGAAAATTATTTATTTGTCTTTGGATGTGCAAATATGCCTGTACTCTCATCTAGCGTTACAAAATGTTGAACATTTTTTTTTGTTAATTTCCTCTGCTTGTCAGTTGTCAACTTGCCATATATATCTCCATACAGATCTCCCTTGTGGTGTCATCTTAGTTTCTTTGCTGCTACACTTGCTACATGTTTGGACTTTGGACACTAGTTTATTCTGGATGATGGCATCAATAAATGATAATCTCATGAATAATCTTTACATCGTACCATCTGACAATTTAAGGCTAACATTGATCCTACTAACTCAAAACCCCTAACTCTCCCCATCCCCGATGGGTTTAGTGATGGTCATCTACAAAATCAGCTGTACATGCATGTGATTTTCCCCCCCTTGATATTTACAGATTGGAGATCTGAAGGTTTTTTTGGATTGTTTATGGTTCAAATGCAACAACTTCGGAAAAAAAAAACTCAGGAGTGTTGGATTTTACTTATGGATTTGGGACAGGTATCTCTTTATCTTATGCAGTGTCTGTCACTTATACAGGGCATTTATCTGTCACTGAATGATGTATATCTACATATCTTTCATGACCATTTGATTGTAGCAGCAATTTGTTTATCTGTTACCTATCTTTTTCAGTTTACTGCACATATATATCATCATGGTAAACTCATGGCCCTGTTGGAAGCAGATAAGCCCTGTTAAGTTCTCAACCCGTTAACACATTTTTTCCATATCCACGTACATATGCCATTGGGAATGCAACAGTATGGGGTCTTTTTTGGCAGTTGTGACTGTGTTAGATAACTTTTTTGTAGATATAAAACTGGTGAAATTTCCCCAAAACTGAGTAGAATCGTTACCTGCCTTGTGGCCAACAGCAATTTGTTGTTTATGCGCACTCTTAGCAATTTGTGCGCAATGTCACCAACATAGACAATTAAATGATTAGTTGTTGCCCCATGTGTCATTTTGCCAATAATTGAACTTAGCATGGTTTGTAGTACATCTGAAGAACATCATCGCCAACCAGAACCTGTTGAACAAAATCTGGGAAGACTGTTTCAGCTTGTACAACTTTTTAGTCAACACCTTTTTAGTAGTTTACTTATTAGAGAATCCTAGGGAGCATCCATGAACATGTTTTTTTTAAAGATTGGCATGCGAACTGCCTTCTTTACATTGTTGAAAGAAGAAGATGATGGTCATTTGATATTCTTTGTGCATGACGAGAATACAGGGTACTCCTTTCCTTCCCTGCCTCACCCAGGGCCGTTGCTATTTATGTCAAAACTCAACATGCCAACATCTTCTTCTCTTATCTCTCAGTTTTATAATTGCATTGTCACTAAGCTTTAATTTGACATTTGTGCGGTGGATGCAGGATATCTGAAGTAAATGTGATTGATGCAAAGACAATGTCTGCTGATCCAGTAGCAGTTGTTGAGCTACCAAACCGGGCTCCTTACAGATTCCATGCCTTCTTTGTAACTGAGGTACTAAAAAGTTCTGCTCTTTTCTTCTGCTACAACCTACAAATTGTTGTGCCATTTATGAAGTATAGTTTTGTTTTGGCAGCTACACCTTTTCTGCCATTTCTTGTGCAGTCACAAGTCACAACTTGTGGTTATATTGACAAGGTAATTAATCCTAAAATATCTTTTCGAATGGACAGAAAAGAGAACACACTATATCTAGTTATACCTGCATGAAATTCTTCTGTGTTGCACTGTACATTTAGAAGTAGAGGTGGCATCTTCGAATACTCAAAAGTAGTGATAATTATGGTTCAACTTGCACCGAAAAACAACTGACAGTTGTTTAAGCTGGTATACATTTAAGCTTTCCGCATTTTTTTTTGACAATTCAACAAAATCTCGTTTGTCTTTCACAGGAACAATTAGCACAACAAGCAGAGGAACTGAAGACCCGACCTGCAGATTATTCCGCCCGGTGGCCCTAGGAAAAAAGGGTGATACATACGAGGTAATAGTTACTCTATTTAAGTATGCAATGGACTGCTAAAAACAGTTGAACTAGCCTCACGAATAGTTGCATATAAAACAATTGCTGAAGTTGAATACATATCAAGTATTCTATATGCAATTACAGTCGGATCACTTATGTACATCATTGTCTTCTCTCACCCAATCTATCTCATGCTTTGAATGGTGTCAGCAGATATATGGTAAATCCTAACAAAAACCACTGGAGAATTGTTCAGTGGATCTTCAGGTATTTAAGAGGCACTTCTGATGCTTCTTCACATTTTGGATAGACCAATGATGGACTTATCGGATATGTTGATTTAGACTTTGCATCAAATATGGATAAACAAAGATCTCTTACTGGTTATGTTTTCACAGTTGGAGGCTGTGCCGTGAGTTGGAAAGCCAATTTACAAATTATTGTTGCTCTCTCGACCATTGAAACCGAGTACATGGCTATTTTAGAAGCTTGTAAAGAAACATTTTGGCTAAAAGATCTCTACACTAAACTTTGTAGAAATACATCTTGCACCAATATTTTCTATGATAGTCAGTGTGTTATTTATCTTATAAAAGATCAAATATTCCATGAGAGAACAAAGCACATCGAAGTTAGATATCACTTCATCCGAGTAGTTATTACACAAGGTGATATCAAAATTTGTAAAATTAGTACTCATGAGAATCCATATGATATGATGACAAAACCAGTTCCTATCGGTAAGTTTAACCTCTATTCGGACTTGATCAGTATTATTGATTAGTCCTTTCGGACACTTAACGCATAAGATGTATTCTATAATTCCATTGAGAAGTTCTTCTGTTTGTTTTCGGTATAGAAGGAACTCGACTCAAGGTGGAGATTATTGTATTTTGTGATCCGAATCTACTTAGATTTGACCACTGCTGATCTTTTCAGCTGGTTGAAGGGTTCGATCAGAAATCAATACGAACTGATCAGATGTTGTGATTAAGACCATCTTTGTATTCATGATGAACTATGCATCGACTTGCATCAGACATGTTGTTTTAAGGTGCGTGCGTCGACTGGAGTCAAATGTGCCTATTCGAAACGTCTTTCGACTACAATTCTTCACCGTGATCTTCTGAGACTCTCCGAGCGGGGTGTTGTTACTGTCTCTAAAAAGGTTACTGTTCGAGTTTTCAATAGGTCTTTATTTCATTATCAACTAGAACTGTTACTTTCTTCGTTAAAGACGCTGATCCCTAGCCTATATATGTACCCCTGTAGTCGTACGATTGATACACGTTGAAGTTTTTGTAACTTTTCATACAGTGATTTCGCCGATTGTACGTCCATGGATTTTCATCCGAAAGGGTTTTCACGTTAAATTTCTGTCTTGTATTCTTAATTGTTTCATGCTTTGTTTTGTCGATTTTATAACAAGTTGTATTCGATCCTAACATGAGAAAATGAGACAATAATTTCTATAACTTCAACAGGATTTTCAGACTCTACAATGAATAATCAAAGGGTTCCATAAACATTTCTTGATTTTAAACACATGGTAGCATCAGCCACCCAAAGAGTGAAGACAGATATATATATATATATATATATATATATATATATATATATATATATATATATATATATATATATATATATATATATATATATATATATATATATATATATATATATATATATATATATATATATATAAAAGAAGCATCTTTTCTACACCTGGGTGTAATTACACCCTATGTCGTATCTCACAATATAGAAAGTATCTCACGTAATAGAGATTATGTACGTATAATATACGAGTATTTAAGATCATCTAGGTGGTATGTACATTTTTTTGACATACTCCTTTTTATATGCGTATATAAATGTATTTACAAAATACGCTAAAAACTATGGACCCTCTTGACAATTTTTTCATTTTATTCACATTGGAGTATCTTATAATTAGTACATGAGTATATCCAAGATATTTCAAATTTGTTTAGGTGGTATATTAGAGGTGGGTGTAATTACACTCGGGTGTAAAAGATATTTTTCCTATATATATATATACATATATATGTATATATATATATATGTATACATACATATATATATATATGTATACATACATATGTATATATATATGTATACATACATATATATATATGTATACATACATATATATATATGTATACATATATATATATATATATATATATTCTAACCCTACTTGATATAAAGAGCAGACAGTAATCCTAAAAGAAAGAAAAGGAGCAAAAATGATCCAACTAAAAGACGCTATAACTAGCTTTGGGAATAAATACATAGTCAAGCTACCTTTTAAAGACATATTGGGGATAAGAATACCTGTAAAATTAAGACTAACATCAAATATTACCTATAAAATATTAGCCTTGGTAGATACGGGATGTACAAAAAATATTATCCATGACACGTACTTTGTTAGATGCCCAGAAATAGTCCATACAATAGAGGATAATAAAGCAGAAATATCTACAGATATGTCAGAAATAAAAAAGATCCATAACCAGCTAGCTTATAATCTTGAAATGTATATAAATGGCACAAGATATATAATAGATGAAATTACAATAAGAGACTTATCCATGATAAATGATGACATGATAATAGGTTTAAGATTCTTACAACAGTCATTGCAAACTACCATTATACATGAACAAGGGATTACATTTATACCATATCAGGACAATGTGCCATATATTTCAGAAGTGCGAAAGCGTGGTGAGACGTCTCCTCCTTTAGTAAACAACACACTCCAAGTTCTTCCCGAAACAAACCAAGAAGAAGATCTTCCTGAAACAAACAAACAAAGAAGAAGACCTTGGTGAAACCATAGAAGAATATTATATGTCAATTACATGTATAGAAAACAAACAAACAGAGATATAAAATCTAAAAAGGATATAGAAAATTGTTCAAAAGAAGATCCCTATGAAACATTGGGATAAAAATTTATTTTGTGTAAAATAAACATAATAAATTCAATACATAATCAAAACATGCCCAATAGAAGCCACTCCAAAGGATACAGAAGAATTTCAAATGCATATAGAAGAGTTACTAAAATTAGGAGAAACCATAGAAGAATATTATATGTCAATTACATGTATAGAATGCATAGCAAGTCTGGATTTTGGCAATCATGGACAACATTCATGCCTCGAGGACATTGAATGGCTTGTTATGCCTCTAGGATTAAAGAAGAGATATAAAATCTAAAAGGATATAGACTTATTAATATTTTCCAAAACCTATAAAAGATTGTTCTAAAGGCTAGAAGACATCCAAATAATTGGAGAGATACCTATGAAACATTGGGATAAAAATTAACTTATATTTTGTGTAAAATAAACATAATAAATTAGTTTTTCTTTTGAAGGTAGTTTTAAAACAAAACCTAATAAATTTCTCCTATAGCCATATGTAGATACTATAACCAAGGTAGCTATAAAGTCATATTTGAGCATATAAAAGGAAAAGATTTCTTATTTTCTCGTTCTTCTATTTTGCAGAATTTCTCTCTATTTGAAGGTAGTTTTGAAGGTACAAGGACTTATATAGACTTGAAGATAGAAGAGAAATTTGAATCTATCTCACCACAATGGAAAACTGAAATAAAAGAAGATATTTTAAAAGAATTAAAGAAGGACATGGAAAACTACCTTCAAAAGTCCAGAATATCCATTATGTCTTCGTCTGAAAAAGATATATCATATTTTTCATCATATGCCTTTTTTATTTCTTCAAATTTATCATCCATGTCCTTCTTTAATTCTTTTAAAATATCTTCTTTTATTTCAGTTTTCCATTGTGGTGAGATAGATTCAAATTTCTCTTCTATCTTCAAGTCTATATAAGATCCATCTAAAGGGTCTACCCCCTTCATTAAGCATTCTTTATATGTGAGGTTCGAAGGAATTTCTTCCTTTATATTAGCTGCTGGTGCAATTATAGAGGCTTTCTTATTTCTGGCCTTCTTAAATTTTTTTAATATAGTCTTTAGCAGCAGGTTCCATATGATAATTGACCCCTAATATTTTTCTGGCTTGGTTTAGTGCTTCATCTAAAAACTAATTTATTATGTTTATTTTACACAAAATAGAATTTTTATCCCAATGTTTCATAGGTATCTCTCTTTGGCAATTATTTGGATGTCTTCTAGCCTTTGAACAATCTTTTCTATATCCTTTTTAGATTTTATATCTCTGTACCTAAGTATGATCTAAAGGAAATTGATTATTGCTAGAATCTCTATCCGTATTATTTATGATTTTTAACTTATAACTTCCATAGGCATATCTACATATTTTTTCTTCTGACTTTGATGAATATTTATTAGGTTTTTGTTTTAATATAGCTCCCCATCCTAGCTAAGAAGCATCGGTTTCGATAATAAGATAGTTACTGTCTAATGGTAATTCTAGAGGTTTAAGGTCCTTAATTTTTTCTTTTATTATTCTTACTAACCTAATATCTTCTGAATTGAAGTATTTTTGGCCATTTTTTCGCAATTTTGCGTATAAGGGCCCGGCCAGTTTTGATAAGTTATCGATATAGTTTATTGCATAATTTACTATTCCTAAAAATTGTTGTAATACCTTTCTATCATGCATAATATTAGGAAACTGTAATATCTTTTTTGCAATGTGTTCTTGCAAGTGTATTTTTCCTTCTCCTATCTCATGTCCTAGGAAGCTAATCTTCTCTTTGCAAATTTCCATTTTCTTCTTGGATAGTATTAACCCATTTTGCTCTACTTTCCTGAAGAACACTTCTAGATTTATATATGTTTATAGGTTTTGGAAAATATTAATAAGTCATCTATATATACTAATATAAAATCTTGGTTTTTATTAAAAATAGCATTCTTTAATCCTAGAGGCATAACAAGCCATTCAAAATGTCCGAGGACAGTGAATGTTGTCCATTCTATTGATTCTTCTACCATCTTTATCAAAATCAATTTTTAGGTCAATTAGAGAAATACTTGCTTCCTTGTATCCTGTTAATCCATTCTTGCTTATTTGGTATGTTATAAGCATCATCTATAGTGTTATCATTTAACCTCTTGTAATTAATAACCATCCTTGACTTTCCTCTAACTATTTCAGAATGGTTTCCAGATCTATGAGGGCTTTGCTTTCTCTTATAGCTCCTAATTTTAGTAACTCTTCTATATGCATTTGAAATTCTTCTGTATCCTTTGGAGTGGCTTCTATTGGGCATGTTTTGATTATGTATTCAGGATTTATTATGTTTATTTTACACAAAATAGAATTTTTATCCCAATGTTTCATAGGTATCTCTCCAATTATTTGGATGTCTTCTAGCCTTTGAACAATCTTTTCTATATCCGCAAATGATTGTAGACCTATGCATTCTATACATGTAATTGACATATAATATTCTTCTATGGTTTCACCAAGGTCTTCTTCTTTGTTTGTTTCAGGAAGATCTTCTTCTTGGTTTGTTTCAGGAAGAACTTGGAGTGCGTTGTTTACTAAAGGAGGAGGCGTCTCACCACGCTTTCGCACTTCTGAAATATATGGCACATTGTCCTAATATGGTATAAATGTAATCCCTTGTTCATGTATAATGGTAGTTTGCAATGACTGTTGTAAGAATCTTAAAGCTATTATCATGTCATCATTTATCATGGATAAGTCTCTTATTGTAATTTCATCTATTATATATCTTGTGCCATTTATATACATTTCAAGATTATAAGCTAGCTGGTTATGGATCTTTTTTATTTCTGACATATCTGTAGATATTTCTGCTTTATTATCCTCTATTGTATGGACTATTTCTGGGCATCTAACAAAGTACTTGTCATGGATAATATTTTTTGTACATCCCGTATCTACCAAGGCTAATATTTTATAGGTAATATTTGATGTTAGTCTTAATTTTACAGGTATTCTTATCCCCAATATGTCTTTAAAAGGTAGCTTGACTATGTATTTATTCCCAAAGCTAGTTATAGCGTCTTTTAGTTGGATCATTTTTGCTCCTTTTCTTTCTTTTAGAATTACTGTCTGCTCTTTATATTCGGTGTTTTCTATAATATTATCGTCTTGCATCGTCTTAGGGGCCATTCGATTTTTAAGATCTTCTATCTCTACTTCTAATTTATTTAGCCTATTTTCTAATGTTCTAACCCTACTTGATAATATTCTTTCTTCTGGCTCTAGTTCTATCTCTTTCTCCATTTATGACTTCTTGTCCTTAGGCATTCAGAGCATGCCTGCTTTAGGCAAAGGCTGCAGGTGGCTCGGTTTTTTAGCTTGGATAATATATACAAAAAGCACACTTTATATTATAGTCTCCTTTTCCTTTAATCCAATCATGTTCACATGTTACCTGGTCCATCATTTCTACCTTTAATCCAGCTAATTCGTCTATTAAATCTACTTCATCATCGCTTGATTCGTTTTCTTCTTCATCATTCTCAATCTCCTCTGTCTCTATTATTGAGTATATTGATTCATCATCCTTTATTTCATCATCACATACTAATATATTTTCATTTACACTATCTATTATTAGGACCCTCTCTTGCTCTTCATACTTACTGGAATATCTTTTTTGATCCTTATTAGGGCAAGTCTTGCTTAGATGGTCCGGTGAATTGCATATGAAGCACCTACAAGTCTTATCATAATTTTTTCTAGGGTTATAGCGTCTTACGTTTCTTTTATGTAAATAAGGGGCATTATTATCTGATTTTTCGTAGGAAGTATCTCCTCTTTGTCCTAAATTTATTATATCCTTTATTTTGTGGCCTATGGTATTTTTTACTCTTAGGTCTATCTTCTCCATAAGTTAAAGGTATTTGAACTATTTTGTTGCAAAAATTGTAATCTGCATACTTCATAGACCTTTGAGCCTGTATATTCGTGCAAATTTTTCTTAATTGCTTAAACACAAATGTTATGGCTTGGGAAATATTTATCACTGCTCCTCCAGTTTCCTTTTTATATTCATCAAATATCATACCTCCTAGAGGATCGGGTAGTTTATTAAAATATCTCTCAACTACTCCTTTATTATACCCTTGCTTGGCTGTAGTTGCATTATATAAATAGTGCTGTGAAAATTCCTTTATACCTTTCCAACTTGTCAATGTTAGTTTTTCTATTTCTCTAAGCCTCTCATTTTGCAAGGTAGTATTTCCTAACTCTGGGTCTTCTGCTATGATAATATTTGAAATTATATTTGCGAAATTGTTTGGATTACTTCCTGCCCTCTTTAGTTCTTCATATTGGCCAGGGTTTGTCTCTACCCATTGTTCCCATAAAACCTTTACAGATTCACCTAAAAACGTTTCTAGATATGTAATCATATCTTGAACTTTATTTCCTATATTATGTTGATTTTGTATATATCTTTGGACTACCAAGCCCTTCCATATACTTATGACATTAGGCCAGTCTATAGGATCATGTGCAGCTAGGTTTAGTATTGCTTCGTCGCTTTTATGATATTGAAATTTTATGGCTCTTTCAAATTCTCTCCTTTTAGAACCCATATATCTAAATTGTCCAGGGATATAATGGTAAGGATATTCTTCCCTTTCAGGAGGCCATCTTCCTGCTGTTCTAGAAGGTCTCTCCTTTTCTCCTTCATTTTTTACTGAACTCTCCCCATATCTTCTTCTCTTTCCTCCACCAATCTCTACTTCCATTGCTTCCATTGCATTATCTAAGTTATGCAAGCCTACCTCATCTAAGGAGTCTATGAAATCATAATATTGTTCTGCATTATCTGGACTTTCTTCTCTACTATATTCTTCATTCAATAAGTCTTCTTCTTCTCTATAACTCTGTAATAATAGTTCTTCATTCAATTTCCACTGTTCTTCTTCACTTCTATCTACCTTTTTGATATCTTTAGTTTGTATTAGATCCTTCCGAGTTTCACTTGGTTGTTTGATTTGGTCCCCTTGAGTATTTGAACTTCTTACGGTTAGATTTTTATCCTTTTTTAGTCTTCTTAGTCTACATAATTCTCTATGGAAATAGAGTTCTTTATCTCTTAATGATGGCCATTCACTGGTCATAGTATTGTTATATTCTTCATTTATATTTTTTAACTTATCTTCATAATATTTTATTTCACTTTCTACGTCTAATTTTTCCATAAATTCTGATACACTATGCCTCCTATTATCTTCAATGGTTTGTTCGGGCATGGTAGACTCTAAATCATCTAAAGCTCTGCATTTATAGTTTATAAATCTAATACTAGTAGCTCCTTTACTATTCTGATAGCTTATGTAATCTTCGGGTTGTTTCAGGGCCTTCTCTTCTATTAACTCACTAATGTTCCATTCTTCTCCTGCCCTTTCTTCCGCACTAATCTTCAAAGGGCTCATGAGCTTTATTCCTTTAGATTGCATGCTTTCAATTACATCATTCACGTTCACTTTATACTTTGTTCTGCTTTTATTGGTTAATCGGCCTATAAATTCTATACTTACTAATAGGTTTGTTCCTTTAAATTCTTCGTAGCCTTTTGTTTGGAAACCAAAACTCATTTTTCCTATAAATTCCTTTACAGGCATAATTAGATCTGGAGCAATATAAGTTATTAGATTATTTTCATTCATATCTCCTTCCAAGAAACCTAGTGCTGCTTTATTTACTGAATCCCATCTTTTATCTAACAGCGTTACAAGGACTTTCGTTCCTAACTTTTTTCTTGTCATGCCTTTTGTTCCTATAATGTACATACCTTGGTGTATATATTTATATCCTGATTGCTTTAAGCCATTTTCAAATTGTTTGCTTGCAATTCTTAGTTCCACCGGTTGTGTTAATACACTTAATTCTACTTCTCTGGATAATCTATACAATCCAGTCTTACTTTCAAATATTCCCATATGATATATTTGCTGGGGCTTTATTCTTCTTAAGGTATCCCTTTGATACCTTTCAAGATCTCTATCTAGATCTATGACTTCTTCTAAATTATCTATATCTTCACTTTTCCCCTTTAATCTGTCCATTAGGGTCAGGGGCCTAGTATATGAATTTACTAGTTGAAGAGGTCTGGTATCTGTGCGTGCTAAGTGGAATGACTGACTTCTTCTGACGAGGCTTTTAGATATGTCTATTTTTCTGAGTTTATGGCTTTAGTAGATGTAATTATGCCGGATGAGGCTAATATTATCTCTTTATGGCTTTCCTCAGTATCTAATTTATTCAAGATTTGGACTAGCAACTGTAGTATAATATTATTTTGTCTAATTATAACCTTAGAATCTTCTTTGGGTGACTCGTAATCAGAAAACCCAACAGGTTGTTCAAGATATTTTTCCTGTTTCTTTTAGTGCCTTGTTGTATTCTGACATGTATTTAAGAAAGAACCAATGTTTTGACTTCCTCTACCAATTTCCTAATTACCAATGTTTTGACTTCCTCTACCAATTTCTACCAATTTCCTAATTGTGAAAACCTCTAGGTCCACGTCCTTTGGATTTCTTGATGTTCTTACGCACTCCCCTTTAACCGGAAATTTATGCAAGACTTCTATCTTCTTATTTATTGAAGTGACTTCTTCTTTAATGTAATCACTCTTCTGTCTACCTTTATTATGTTGTATCTTACTTTCTTCCAGAAATTGTAAGACAAGATTTATATTATTCTGTAAGAGGTAATATTGTTCTGTTAACTGCTTATGTTCTTTATATAACCTTTCTAATTTTGTTTCTAGATCGTCCTACCTCTTTCCCCAAGATATATAGAAATTATGTAACAAATCAACAAGCAAATTTAACTGGCTATGAGAGGTATGCCAGCTATGTTCTTCAGAGGGATTTATTCTACACCTTATATTTATGTTATCTTTAGTATTAACAACCTTACAAGGGCTAACTTCTAAATTCAAGTACTTTATTCTTTCAATTGTGACAACCTTGCTCTGATACCAAGATAGATAAAGTAGCAAGAAGAATACTATTCATTCTACAGTAATCATTTTTGAACAGTAATCACATTTGAATAGTGCATCTGAATTTAGCAGTAAATTTCATCTCGAATCTTTAATTCATTCTACTGAATATTATTGCTATTTTCTTCTATTTGAATTTTTAATTCATTCTACCGAATATTTGTTGTATCTCTTGCTACTTTGTTGTATCTCTTGCTACTTTATCTATACATTCATTCTTCTATTTGAATTTTTAATTCATTCTACCAAATAATTTTTTATCATCACCTCAGGCAGTTTCACCCAAAGGGAACACTTTCCTATGGCATATTCCGCATTCAAGCTCTGTGCTTTAACGGAGAATTGCCAAGAGAGTTCTCCTATAGGGTCCATAGCATAAAACCTTATTCCATATAACCAAATAGAAAGAACAAGGGTTTTTCAAAAGAAAAACTACTTCATTTCCACAAACTAATTTACATATGGTTTTTCCCTTTCGGGAACCCCCAACAAAGAGTACAAGGATAAAGAAAACTACCTTCACACTAGTATTTCACAATACACTCTTAGATGGATATCTTACAATGTGTGCTCACTTTACGAACTAGAACTACAACTTAGAAAGCTCACTCACACTTCACACTCAAACTTCACACTTCTTCCTCTGATGCCTTCACTTCTGGACGACATCTCTATTTATAGGCATACGAGGAGCCATCCCAGTAATATTATATTGTAGCCTATACAATAGGCCTTGCTGGCTTCACGAGGCGTGGTCTGGTTCATTATGAAGATTCTTCCGCATGCGTTATTGGTGTACTCTCCGCTTTGTATATTGTAGTCTGTCCCCGTGAGTGCTCCCGTGATTGCCGTGAATGCCTGTGCATTTTCTTTATTGGATTCCCCCATGTAGCGCATTCTGGAGTTCTCCAATGTTGCATGGTTTTGGCAGCTTCCTTCTTGTCTTTTATCACACTTTATTCGGTATCTGATATTCTTAGAACTGATATTTTTGGAAAATTTTTGATTTATTTTGGATTTTGCCCGTGTCCGGCAATATCCATTATGTCTTCGTCTGAAAAAGATATATCATATTTTTAATCATATGCCTTTTTTATTTCTTCAAATTTATCATTCATGTCCTTCTTTAATTCTTTTAAAATATCTTCTTTTATTTCAGTTTTCCATTGTGGTGAGATAGATTCAAATTTCTCTTCTATCTTCAAGTCTATATAAGATCCATATATATATATATATATATATATATATATATATATAGACACACACACATATATACATAGAGAGAGAGGATAGAGTCAAGATGATATGCAAGGAAGGATGATAATATGCAGAATGATATTCAGTTGATTAAACATGATATGCAGATATGTAATATTATACAGAATGATATGCAATTGATATGAACATAAATAGTAAATAAGAACTTAAAACATAAATAATAAACACAATAATATAAAGAACAAGAACATAAATAGTAAACAAGAATGTAAAAGAAATTAAAACTTAAACAGTAAAATAAGAACATAAGCATAACACAAAGAACTAAATATAATACAGAATGAGTGCACAAATTAAAACACAAAATGATAAGACAAATGCATAAACATAGAATGATAAGATGAATGCATAAATTAAAACACAGAAAGATAGAACATATATATAAACTTATAGAACAGAAGGGTTAGAGTATATGGAACAAAACAAGAATAAAGAACACAAGTAAAGAACAAAATATATAAAACATAATAGAAGTAAAGAACTTAAACTTATAACGTAAATGAAGAACATAATGATTAGAACACAATAGAAATGAAGAACATTAATCTAAAGAACAGAATTTAAAGAATTTAAAATAAAAGGGACAAAATTAGAACATAAGGAGTTTTGAGAAGAAAATCGTTCTGGCGTTCATTCATATACCTTGATAAACAGAAGGTGGATCCTTCTAACAAGTACACTAGAAACTAGATACAAGTTTTAGTTATACAAGCCACACTTATATTTTACAAGTTTTACACACTCTGACTCGCAAGATTGAGTCTTTATTTAGATACTACTACCTATTTATACTAAGTCGTGGAGAGGTAGTGGAGGTGAAGTGGTGGAGTATGGTGGTGATGAGGCCTTGAGGGTGTCAAGGCATTGTGCCTCTAGGCTTGAGTGGAGGAAGGTTGTGCCACTTGGCTTGTGTCCCAAGGCTCAACTTCATGCCGCTTATATAGGGGTTGCCGCTCTTCAGGATAAGCATGGGCGAAGATTCCCATGAATGACGCCTTTTGACCGTCGATGTTATTCTTCATGATGATGCTTTAGACTTCAGGAGGTCATGATGAAGCTTTAGTCTTCCAAGAAGAATATTCGCCATGATGGCCAGACTGTATTCTGTCTGCAATAGTTCAAATTCTATCTGCAATACTAGATAGTACTTCTATAATTGTCCTTTTCTATCAGGAAGTGTTCAGAGCGAACAATTATTGCTCTTCGCTATCGTCATCTACTATCATTGGTGCGGAGGATATGCCTTCATCTTCATCTGGTTGAATTATTTCATACCAGTCCATCATCTGTTGATATTCTTTTCTGACTAGATTATCTGCACCATAATTTGGCTTTATTAGGTGCCCACGCCTTTGTGTAAGAATCCATTGTCTCCACCACACTATATCTTCATTATTTGATTCTAGAAGATCATTTGGTAGTTTGTGTCCAGATAAATACTTTCTTCGATTTTCATAGCTTCTCTGAATCATCGCCACTTATCATGATTTGTATCCTGAAAGAAGAGTTCCTTCTGTTCCTCTGTCAGGGTGTCAATCCTTCTTTCATCAAGGAAGTTGGAACATCCTTTAAAAATGTAAACATCATGTATTGCTAGTCTTATTAGTGGCGTGAATCTTGGAGGGGTAGAATAGAAGATAATCTTGAATCTTCCCCTAGGAGATGTCAATCTTTTACATGCCTCCTTTATTGCAATTCCAAGGTCGGACTGAAGAATCTAGTCTTGAATCTTCCCCTAGGAGATGTCAATCTTTTATATGCCTCCTTTATTGCAATTCCAAGGTCGGACTGAAGAATCTGGTCTAGTGTTCCATAAATAATATGGACTAGACCTTGGTCGATCATACCTTGAAGAGAGATTTTTTGTGGATTTGTGATAGCGGGCTTTGGAAGAGTTTAAGATCTATTTCTGCTCTCAATATTATATATTTGTGGTATGGTCAGAAAATTACTTGGTCGTCAAAGTGGAAGAGCAGAAATGTATGGACATCAATCCTGATATGAGGGTTGGTTTCTCTTCCTTCAAGTAGGCTAATGAAATATGTTTGGAGTTCTGTGAATATTCTCATTTGTCTCTCTTAGTATTTTTTCCAGATCAATTCTAAGATGTCTGGCTCTAGGCAAGACAATGTTTGCTGGGTTTTGAAACTTAATCTAGAAGCGAGGATCTCATGAGAATCTCTCGTCATATTGTCCTCTCCCTTCTTTTGTTTTTTGTGGCTATATGCAGTGTCGTGGCTTGGATCTGATAATGCAATGATTTTAATTTGTGGGAATGCTGTGAGTAGCTCTCTGATATCTATGTAAGCTGGTGATACAATTGTGGTGGATGCATATGTTTGTTTCTTGATGGAGTCATTGTTTGGTGAGCTTGTATTCAAGTTTGATATTCTTGATTTATTTGGTGATCTAGTATTTAGATCTGATCCTTTTAAATAATCTGATGGTCTCGTATCAAGACTTGATATTTTTGAACCATTTGATGGTGCTCCATTATTTGGACATGATGCTTTTGAATCTCTTGACGATTTTATACCAAGATCCAATACTTTTGATGCATTTGATGACCTAATATTCAGATCTGATATTATTGATGATTTCAGTGATCTGGTATCCAGATTTAATATATCTGAATCGCCCAATGATCTGTTATTCAGATTCAATATCTTAGACTTTTTTGAAGATCTGCAACCCAGATCTAATTCTTTTGAAGACTTTTCTTTACTCTGGGTAAGATAGTCTGGAAACATTGGTCCAAAGGCTCCTTCCGAGAGCATATAATCTAATGATCTTGCCCATTGTTCTTTGGGCATCATATGATTGAAGTAGTAGGCCAGCCCATTTAATGTATGAGCCTTTTCTTTCTGATTCTTTGCTTGCTAAAGTAAGTTGAGTAAGCCTTGTTGTAATTCTGTAGAAGGAAGATTATGATTGAAGCGCTCGGGATTCCCCTCCCGTAGTTTGGGTAATTTCCAAGAGCTCATCTTGGTAAACCAATCATATCTTAGCTGGGGCATTCTTTTCCTGTAAGGTGACAAAGCAACTAGCCAAGTTAGTTGATGAAATGACTCTTTACACATTACCTTGTCTATGTGACATTAAGCACCTTTTACATGGAGGATCGTATCTTATTTAGGGAGAACGTAACATGATATTTTAATGTGCAACCAGTAGTTATATGCATTACTTAACCAGCATTTTACCTCTTTGAATGATGCTTTATCAAAGCTATCAAGATTCATGGCTATTTGATAATGACATTCGGGTAACTTCCAGTCATCTACAAGGTAAGGTGGACAATCATGCATGTAGTTTTTTTGCTTTGGAGAGTGTTTTGCATTGACCCAAAGTGATGTCTTGAGTACTTGCCTATTGAGTCATGAGTGACTAGGCTTTAGGAAGCCAATGAATGTGGAGAGGGAGGCATGTGGCTGCCAAAGTGGTATAGGATGACTCATTCTTTTGATAAGTAAGATGGCAGGAGTGTTATAGTAACCTTTGGAATTACTTTGATGGGTAACTTCCCTTGGATGAGCATCCAAAGTGCGGGACAAAAGTGATTATTCAATATAATTGCCAGTTGTACCTCCTTCATGTCACTATGGTTTTAGGTTTTGACTGGTATTCTTTCAGCCGATATGTTATTAACAAAACTCCTTTTACCCGAAACAATTTCAATAAGTTGACTCACTAAGGTTTCTTCGGGTCTAAAGAAGAAGTTCAATTCTACCTTAGCGCCCATAATGTTGAATTTGATACTGTCTTTTGTTACAAGAAAAGGGCGAATTATTGATAAAAATGGTGTTCCTAAAATGACTCATTGTTTTAGATTTTTCACAAAAAGAAAGGAAGTCTTAATACAAACACCAGAAATACAAATATATACTTCAGGGATTTTAAAGTTTATCATGAGAGGGTTTCCATCAGCACCATGGATCTTATGAGTGGATTTTTGAAAATATTTGAAAGGGATAATTCCTTCCCTATTACAATTTATGTCGGCTCCTGAGTCAATTAGAGTTTTATATTTAAAATGAAATCCATCGGTGAATTTATACATAACATCTGCGTACCATTTTTCTTTGAAATATGTTTCGATTGAGCTTACAACTCCTTCTTGATTATTTTGAGAAATTGATTCTTCTTCAGATTTACTTTGTATTTCTTCTCTCTCGGATTTCTAATATTTGAACTCTCCTTCTAAGATCTCGTAATTCTTCTTTCATATAGTTTTATTATTGAAGGAGATCATTTAATTCTAATTGTTTGTTCATCTTCTTGTGATTCTCTACCCTTCGAAAGACTTCATCTATGGAGAAGTACTTCTTTTGTTGGATATCTTTTACTAACTCATCCTTATTGGTTTTGATCCTTGACAGGAATCTTTCCAAGATAGCTTCTTTTTCTCTTGATAGGTGTCTAATATGAATTGTTCTAGATCTGTGAGGACTAGGACATTTTCATCAGAGACATCTTGCTTACAACAAGAACATTCACTATCTTCGTAATAATTTTCTTCTGATTCATTTTCATTTTCAGAGCCAGGTTCATTGTCAATATTATTTAGGATTTCTCCTAATCTCTCTTTAATGTCTTCAAACTCTGATTCTAGTAAGGCTTGGATTTCCTTTTTAAGAGGTTTTCTGTGTCGCTTCCTCTTGATATAGTAAGCCTCTTTCTTATTGCTAACATGACTTTTTCTAAGTCTTTTAATATATTTTGTTTTATTCCTTCTTTCAAGTGGGTCTTCAAAACTAAATTGATAGCAAAAAATCTCTCATTTCCTTTTTCCCAATGACCTTTTGCTTTTTAAGTTGCTCCTTAATCTTAAGGTCATTACATAATTCAGTATCTACTAACTGTATCTTTTGGGTGATTTTGCCTATGTCTGGATATTGATAATTTATACTCCCTTCTCCTTCTTTTCTCAAAGAGTTTCTAACATTTTTAGCAAATAAGGGAGATAAACCATATATATATTTTTCTTTCCAAAAGTCTTTATTAGGATCAGGTAGAATGTATAATTTTGATAAGAATGTATCCTTATACCACCTAGAATCTGACATAGTCTCACATCTTAAATTTATCAATTGTTCTCTATTCTTCTCATAGATATTTTGATAATTTCTAGCAGAATGGTAGAATATATTGTAAATAAAAGTAGTCAGGGTATCCGAAATGTTACCGACAGGATTTCCATGCACATCTACCCGGACTATGGGACTTCCATTTTCGTCTATCTTGACTGCATCAATAATTGCTTGCTTCTGATCAGTATGCAAGTAGTGATCCCACCAGCCTCTCAATTGACCAGAGAATCCTATAACAATTATTGAGGATGCTTCTCTTTCTGGATTACCACTAGCTATGCAAGCATTAGCATACATAATCATTTGATGGCAAAGGATAAATATTTGATATTATGTGTATCCATCTAAATTCCATTCCACAATTTTTTTATTAAAATATGCCATATTACTGATCTGAGGCCTTTCTTCAAAATATTGTAGATTAGCAAAGGTTGGTCTAGGATAATAATTTCTTGTCCTAGCAGTATAAGTAGCAGGTTTAAAGATCTTATTGATCATGTCATTATTTTCTTTATCTAAGATTTGATTGGTATTTTTGCCTACCTTTAAATTGTTCAGTTTGTTGGTTAACTCACTAACCAGATTTTTAGATATGGATGATCCTATTGCCTTTTATTTTCCAAGTTTTATGTTAGGACTTATTATTTATGGGGTAAACAAAGAAATAATGGATTGGGAACTAGATGCTTCAGATTGAGAATTGAATGAATAATTTATTTTTACCTCAGTCTTGGCAGTCTTGCGTCTTGGCGCCTTCCAAAAGGATGTTCTCGATGCGATCCGTTTGCTGTCCAAGAGTTTGTAAAGATATGTTTGCATAATTTTATTGTTCCACTAGGTGGCCTACGTGTTCTACTCAAACAGGCTCACCAAAAGTGCTTTTAGAAATATTTTTTATCGGAGATGCTTTGGTACTTTCTCCTTTAGCATTCTCTGGAAGTTGGATAGACTCGAAAGGCGGATGGACATATTTCTCAATCTTTCCACCGGAAGTCTTTCATTCTTTTGAAACCTTTTTATGACATTTAAATCATCATTCCTTAGATTTTCTCGATCTGATTTTAGAGCTTGTAATTCAGATTTCAGATTTTCTAAATACGACCTTAATTTATCCAAATCAGACTATGGCTCATCTTTGGATTTTAATTTTGTTTTTGGTTTAAAGAACTCTTCAAAGTATTTGATCTTACTCTTCTCATACCATTCAAACAAGAATATATGTCTTTTTTTCTTTCATTTTTTTATACCAAACTTCTCTTATTCTTTTTATGCAAGGATTGTCTACATTTTCGTAGTATCTTTCAAGCTTGTCCTTATTTTTGGGAAAATCAAGTTCTTTTTTGAGGAATCCTTATTAATTTCAAACTCTTGATCTTCTTCTACTTCCTCTATAACATTGATCTTAAAATCTGAGCTTGAGGGCTCATACTAATTATCCTCATATGTTGCATAGACAATATTGTCTGACTTTAATACTGGTCTATTATCAAGACTAACAGAAGATCTCGACTGAATGAAGGCAATTCTTTTTGAGGAAAATGTTATCTCAACATTTCCATCTGGTGTTTCAGATAAGGATTCTACTTTATTATGTTGAGTGATTTTTGGTTCTACTGCTTGGGGAAGAGTCCACCTTTCAGGAAGGGTTATCTCATCCCAGTTCAAGGTTTTTTGAGTGATGATATGATTTCTAGGATTAGCTTGGAGGAGAGTGGTTAGACCTTTTGGTGTATTTTGCTTGGCACAAGGGGTAGTGTGGTCATAGATTTGAAATAGATCCTATAGGTTACTGAAATGTTTTCACTTCCAAGTTCAAGATCAAAGTCAGACGTTTGTAAACTTAAAGACAAGACCTTGTGGATATTTAGATCTAAAAGAGATATAGAAAAGTCAGAGAAAGTGTTAAAGAACACTGGACCATTACTAAGACTAGCCTAAACCATTCCTAGCAGGGAATCATTAAATCTTTTGTTTTGCAATCTCTTAAACAAGCCAATACAGAAGTATTTAAACCTTTTCGAGATAAAGATCGGATAGCAACTTGAACCAAACCGAAATGTAGATAATGATATTGAGGTTTTGCTTTTATACGATTGATTTCTTTTTGAGAGAGGAGATGCAAAGTTTCATGCAAAGAACTAATAGAAAGGGTTTTTCTATGGTTTTAATATAATAATCAGAACGCAAAGCAAACGTGCCTATATGATATATATCTTTAATATTTATCTTAGGTACTTTCCAATTTGCAATACTTTACTCTATATCTTCAAAGCAAACAGACGAAGCATTCTTAACCGACATTGTTTTGATAGACCTATCGTTACCGCTAGAGACTTCTGATCAGTCAGTTACACCTAGAGACTTTGCTAACCAAGACATCTTATACGAAGATAAAGGAGATTGGATAGGTAGTCTTTCAAGCCAACGGCAGGGCAAATCCCACAATTAAGATCAACCTTTAGATAGGTGGTTTCTAGACAACGATAGGGTAAACCCTTAATCACAATCAACCTAGACTCCTAGCAAGCTTGCCCAGACAATGATTTACACCATTTACTACGCTCTCTTGATGACTTACCAAGCAACACGACTTCAGGCTCACTTACTAAAGGCTTTCGGGATTACGCGTCTTGACGTACCGCCACACCTCGGGGATCTCCGTGACTTCGGGCTACTACCGCACCCCTCTCCCCCCCTTCTGAGAAGATGGCTTGGGGAGCTCGGGCTCCCAGATGGCTCTGATACTAGGAGGGGACCCGAAACCATAGTGACATGAAGGAGTTACAACTGACAATTATATTGAATAATCACTTTTGTCCCGCACTTTAGATGTTCATCCAAGGAGTTACTAAAAAGCCATCAAAGTTATTCTAAAGGTTACCATGACACTCCTGCCATCTTACTCATCAAAAGAATGAGTCATCATATACCACTTTGGCAGCCACATGCCTCCCTCTTCAGATCCATTGGCTTCCTAAAGCCTAGTCACTCATGGCTCAATAGGCAAGTACTCAAGATATCACTTTAGGTCAATGCAAAGCACTCTCCAAAGCAAACAAACTGCATATATGATTGTCCACCTTACCTTGTAGATGATTGAAAGTTACCTGAATGTCATTACCAAATAGCCATGAATCTCGATAGCTTTGATAAAGCATCATCCATGGTGCCCAGGCTCCATGATTAAGACTTACCATTCATGATTGATTCAGCATGCTAAATCAATGACTTCCTTTCCAAATCGATGTATTTTCGAATTAATAAATGCTAACGGGTTTGTCTTATATATTATATACTATTACATTTGCACGTATCTAAAGGTAATCCAAAGATAGGATGATCTAGTGCCTAGACACCATAGTACCTCATTTCAGCATCCTCTATATATATATATATAGCAGAGTGATAGAGGTAGAACTGGGGACGAATCCATTTCATCCTAGGGCCAAGGCTATCATGTCCTGCAAATCCCCATTTCCACGACCAAGATTATCATACTAGTCAAGTGGATAGGAGTCATCAATCGGCGGAACAGACAACAGGTTTTCTATACCGATGAAACTGCACAAAGAAATAAGGTCTCGTGCATCCACTTGTCAAACATATTCACAAGAGAGAGAGAGACCTTCCTTCTCCTCGAGGGAATTCTGCAACCAAGCGCAATTCTGGTCTTTGTTCTGAAATCTGTGATATCAGTGCGGAACTGAAACGCAGGAAAAAAGACAAATCTGATTAGAACAATAGCATCTTTGTTAATGCATTTAATCATGAGACAATAATGGACAATAATGTTACAAACAATTACCATGGACTATACAACCGACAGTCCCAATCATCATTAGAAGATAGGCCGTCTTTGTTAGATATGTCCTGTTTCACAAGCCACAGCATGGATTCACATAGTATAAACAGAAGGCACCTTCCAATACACAATGTAATTCCATGCTAAACCTACCACATAACTCAGATGCTTCCAATCTCCACCCAGCATAGATAGTATGAACATTGAAACTTCCACCTGAGCCAACCCGAATTTGAAAGAACATATATATGCAAAACGAAAGCGATAAAAGCAAGAATGGCAAACGAGAACACTTACTTCTTTCAGATGCAAGCAATCACGCAAATTCATGACCTCCAAAGCATCTGAACATAATCCGCTACCCATGAACCTAAAGAGTATAAGCTGTGACTTACATCCATCACAGAAAGGAACATCTCAAAATAGAAGTAGAAAACCAGAAGTCCTCAAAATGAAAAAAAATGATGTTCAACCTTAAAAAGCTGCCTGTAATTGAAAGTGAAGTTGAGAAGTCCACATTCTTCAGATTTGAAAAACCCTGCAAAAGGACAAACACATGCTATAACTAGAAGAGTTCAACAAAAAAGTGAAAAAGTATTGATTAACTAACAAACACAGAAGACTCAACTAGCAGTCTGAATGGAGAGAGATGTCTACATCAACACAGACAAAAAAAAGATTTGGAGAAAGATGACAAATAACAATATGAAATACATTAGTCTGTTCAGTCAGAAGAAACATATGACCAAATTTGGGAACAAATTGGCTCAAGACAGAGTGACGGATAACTTCTATATAGAAGCCTGAGAAAGCAGTACACACTTTTAGTAGTACACGAAGTCTATGATCATGGAGCTTGAATCCTCTGAGAGCCAATATTGTTAAGTGAGGACAACCTTTAACAAGATCGTGACAAGTTGAGGACTTCAAACTATCATCTCTTCCTAAAAGGACAGGCAACAATAAGTTATCTGAAGCATACCAAGAGAAATAATGACAAGAAAAGAAGGGGTATTGCACACCAATATCAGAGGACTCAATGGACAACCGCTCTATTGAGTGAGAATAAATGCTCACAGCCATCAAAGTTTGCTTCAGCTCAACATGTCTGTTAAAATACCCAAGTTGGAGATCAGCATTCTGAGCTCTTCAATTATTATCTTAGCATAAGATTAGCACATGCACAATCTTTGATAGATTCTGGAAAGAAAAATAGCAATTTACAAATGCTATCTTTTCTCTCCTAGTCTGTAGAAGTCATCAAGCTAAACATTATACATTGGTAAGAAGATCCTTAAGTCAGACAGGTCAGAAATTCTGTGGGAAAATATTTTTTAAAAAAAGACATTGAGCATGACTTTTGAAAGTAGAGCAATTTTCAAGGTGAGTATGTGTCAATGATTTCTGTAAGTAGCTAATCATTTCAATGCCCATCACTTCTACAAGTTAGAATACAGGCGTTCAACATGTCAATAATACAATTTTCAAGGTGAAATCAGTTATATGTATTGAAAAAACTAGGGTAAATATTGAAAATTAGTGTGGGTTAGAGTCAAGAAGACTAGGGAATAAATTAACTGTCTGAAATTTCAAGGAGACTAGTGACATACATCATGCATGGCAAAAGTTAATAAAAAATCAAAAATTTATTATGTTTGAGTGTCTTACTTACAATCCAATAATTTCAAGATCCACAAGAGATGGGCAAGCTGATAATGCAACACGGAGTGCAGTACTGTCCATTTTATCAATATGGTACAAGTGTAGCTTCCTTAAAAGAGCCCTTCAAGCACAAAAATCGAGAAAACGAACATTTAACATACAAAGGCATGTTTTGAATAGCAAACAGCACATTGAGATCAAAGCATACCCTGCAGTACCCCCATCCATACTCAGAGCTACAAGACACGACCTTGTAAGCGTGAATGAACCCCTTTCTTTCTTCTTGTGTGTTGACAAATAACAAGACGAATCTGCAGAATTTCTGTCCAAGCTGGATTGATCTGTCGTTGGAGTCAAGCAAGGCCAAATGCCGAGTTTAAGTGACCTAGTTCGAAAAGTGGGTGGGTTAGGGATATTACATCATGTATCATTTTATAGAACAAAGATGGCGAAAGAAGATTTAATTAGCATCTTAATGAAACGCATGAAAAATGCCATGTTCTTCTATCAATGTAGGCCAGAACCTGTTGGTGCTTCTGTATATCTTTGCACACGGCAATATGCTAACGAATCTTCGCTGGAGTTTGACTTGACATAAGAAGGAAAGTATCAAGTATGGAAGCTAAAACACAACCATTCTTCTTTCGATTTATTCCATTCACTTCCATTGTGCGTCCACCCTGATAGTTCCACTTAATTTCTTCGATACCATGTGAGTGATACAAAGCATTATAATGGTATATGAGAGACTATGTGAGAAGGTCCAATATATTGTTATGATGAACCATTGCCAAGTTTGTGGAGTTAGAATTTGAATTTTGCATCATTTGCATTTTTCAATGGGTTTTGTTAGCAAAACCGATCTAACCGCTGGCTGCTGTTGCCAGTCAGACCACTGGGCGGTATGACTGGGGATTTAATGCCGGTTGCATTTTCCAAAGAGGGTTGTTTGCACCGTTTTCAACTAGTCTGACCGGCTCCTGGTTGGCGGTCAAACCGGCCTAGAGGATTATTTCTCGGATCTTGGGAATTAGGGTCTGAGTTTGATTCGAATTAAGTTTGATCATTGCATTTATGTTGCATGAAGCATGTTTTAACTAATGTGGGTCAATTTGTGAAGAACTTATGCACGAAAACAATTTATTTGTGTTTGAATATGCAAAAAAAGTTTTGGAGTTAACCATGGTCAATGGTAAGGATAAGGTTTACGCTCATGGAAGAGCCGAGACCCAGAATGATCAATGACGCCGGGTGAGATTATTTAGCTCAAGCATGGCACAAGGAAGACAAGAAATATTGAAGAGAAAGTTTGAGCTTAGGGTTGCACCAAGTGGATTAGTCGACCAAGTGAGACATGGTCTAGCGGAACCGGAACATGAGAGACTTGCTGATACGTGGCAAATCATTGGTACACCTACACATGGCGAGCATGGTGATTACTTGCAAGGGAATATGAAGACCGGGTCAAGAGAAGGGTATTTTGGTAATTTGCTAAATACCAAAAACTTTGTTGGATCAAAACCGCAGCGTTTGGGAAAGCAATTTAGGTCAAGGAGATACTGAGAAAATCAAGTGGATTAAAAGCTAAAGATTTAGCGGATTCGGACTCATATGCTTTGAAAAGCGTGCATAAATTAAGTGCGTGAGTAAAACCCTTATTTATCCATTAAGATTGTGTGGACTAATTGTCTTATTTATTTAATAGGTTGGGATGAAGGCTTGTATGCTAACCATCCAAGATTCCAACCTTGTGTTTTAGGGTTAAAGTTAGAGAAGAGTTAATGTTGTGGTGTGCTCTCTTGCTCTCAGGTAGAGTAACTATAAAATCTTCATATTCAAGTAGCAATAAATCAACTTTATTCATCACTCATGATGTCTCATTGTTTTGGTTTATTTGCTTTTGTTCTTGTTGGTTTTGATCTCTTCTCTTTCCTTCTTGATTTTACTATGTGTCAATGACGTGTAAGTAATTGAGATGACTCATGGAGATCAAATCTCATCCATCTAGGCACCAAGTTTTCCAGGATTTCAATGTTGTCCGGTTTTACTTGGATTTGGTCTATACATGAGGTTTCTTGATCCCAAAGTTTTTTTTCGAATCTTTAGGAGATTTTGCTTACTGTTGTATGTGAGAATACATTTAGAGTTATCTTGATCATCATCTACCCATGAGTAAATTATATCCCAAGTTTTTGGTTTTTGCGCAGTTTTGGTACAATATTGCTTGTCTCTAGGAAAGGTAGGACCTTAGACAAGGATCCTTGCGATTCTTCGATGGAATAGGTTCCTAAGACCCTAAATAATATGTGTGCAAAGTTTCATCTCATTTGGCTATGGATTTTGGGGGTTGCACCAAAAGTGGTTTGGATTTAGGTTGATTTTCTGTTCTAGGAATTGGAAAGCAGTCAGACCGCTCCTTGACCTAGACAAACCGGTCACGGTCAGACCGCCAGTTTGCTACCAGTCAAACCGCTAGCCAATCAGACTGCAAAGGCACCGCCGATCGGACCACAGCTCTGTGGCAAGTCAGACCACCCAGGTGCAAGAGCTGGGCGCTTTGATTTTTGAAGGTGTTGCTTTGTTCTAGGCTTCCAATCCAATTCTGATCTTCATAGATCTGTAACTACTGGAGTTAAGAATTTGAGAATATTTGGTGAGAAATTTCTTAGGCACCATTCTCGCCCTCTATTGCCATTGCGGTCCTACAGTATATGGATGTACAAAAGGAAATCCGTAGTTATCCTGAAAAGCTTTCATCACTTGTTTTCCAGGCCAGACTAATGGGGAAGCACATCGAACAATGGATACTTACAACAGAGCTTAGCATAGCTGCATAGGTAAGGAAGCGGGCATGGATGGCTACCTACCTGAGGTTGTTTCCGGCCCTGTGTATCATGACTGATACGACGGCATTGGTGACGATTGGGTCGACGGTGGTGAGGTCGATATCTGCGTAGCATCGGGGATCGAGGGCGCACATGCGGAACATGGAGCAGGAGGCTTGGGCATGGCAGAGTGTGCGCATGTCGAGCGAGGACAGCACCTGCATAGGCAACATAGGTAGAAGAACAAGAAGAAGATGTAGAGCGATGGAACCACGGACAAATTAAGAGGACCTATTAGAGCGAGCCTGAGAGGAAGAGGGAGAAGGAAACCGACCTTGACGGTGAGATCGTGCGGTAGCGGCCATTTGGCGGCGTTGTGGGCAGCAGCGCGTTGTCGGCCGGCTCGGGCAGCGGCCTCAGCGAAGGCGGTGGCGGCGCGGAGGGCGGAATCTGTGAGGGGGCCAAGAGGTAGAGTAGAACGGGCGAGGAGGCGTTGGAGGGAGGCGTCGAGGGCGTCGGGGGCGGAGGCGAACCGGGCGATGAAGGCGTCGAGGAGCGCGTCCATGCTGCAGCAATCCTCCTCCATGTCCTCCTCTGTCGATGGGGAAGAAGGGAACAAGTACTAATAGAATTGGGAAGGGAGGAGGACCAACCAATGGAGCCAGAGGATGGGGGCGGTTGCGCCAAGGAGGAAAGGGAAAGGGACGGCGCCGGCGCCACGCCGCCATTGGCCATGGCCAAGTGGAAGAGAGAAAGGGAAAGGTGACGAGGAGGCTGGCAAACCGAAGGGGAAAGTCCCAACAACCAATGACGAGGAGCCTGTTTGGCATTGTATTATAGTTATTGATAATTTTTTAGAGTAATTAAATTTAAAAATTTTAAAAATAGAAAATATATATACATACCTTCTATATGAATACTAAAAGTTATATTGTTTGTGTACTTAGGCTATACTAGGCTCATGGCTGCCCTAGGCTCCCAAAATTTCCTAGCTCTACCACTAATTATATGAACAATGATCTCAACAATCAAGGAGATATATGCATGGAAACAACTAGAGAATCACAGCAAGAAAGATGTTATACTCTAATACTCCTTCTTATACACAGCAGTCCTCGTATCGGATCAGAATTTATGAGATACGACACAAGCATGTACTGTATTAAGAATGAAGAAAATGAATCTCATAGAGAGAACCAAAATAACGACGTTGGAATAACCACGACGAGAGAGAAGATTTCGCGATAACATCTGCAAATTCTTTAAATACAACCTCAAAATAGTACAAAGGATTATCACTCACTCACAACCCTCTAAAAGATCCTAAAAAAGTACAAAGGATTGTCGTTCACTCACAACCGTTTTGAATCTTTTAGGACCATCAGATCTTACTCTATACAATAATCTAGTGGTAAAGAATATCCTAACATCTAGTCCTCTTGTGTGCCCTCTGCTCTCTAGTGCTAAGGCTTTTGCTTAGTTGCTTTCTACGATTACCCCTCATGATTTATATATTCCTCCTAACCCTTCTTCAATTTAGAATAAAAAATCTTAATATAAATACGAGCATGAGTCATAGTTCTAGTCTAGGATTTTTTATAGCATACTTTATAAGTCCCACCAACTCAAGATCCTATCCATACATGCGGTGATCCCAGGTGGTGTATGCGGAAAGATATCCGTGTACTTTAACGCTGTAAATTTGGCGCCAACAATGGACAGCTTCTTCTTTTTCTCCCCGGTCCCCGTCCTCTTTACAGCCAGCCATTGAAAGACAGAGGTGGTGTCCAAATCAAATCCATCACTTTCTCCGTTTCGACCGTCCTCTTTCTGCACTGGCCATTGAATCAGGCGCCTAGCTAGCTCTCCCTTTCGATCTCTTGCATTACATCGATCGATCCCTTTCTAGCTACCCCAGTAAGCAAGAACAAGATCCCTTTCTAGCTACCCCAGTAAGCAAGAACAATATCTTCTTCTTCTTCTTCTTCTTCTTCTTCTTCTTCTTCTTCTTCTTCTTCTTCTTCTTCTTCCGCCGCCGGCTGTCCACGCACGCACGTTCCAGGCCCGGCCGGCCACCCCAGTAAGCAGGAACAATATCTTCCTGCCTTCCTTCCATTTGCTTCAGCCATATATATATTTTACTTGGCTTACCAAAGCCAGCGTGCAGTTAATCCTTGACTTGTAATCGGATCGGGCGCAACACACAGGCAAGGACAATGGTGGCGATCGCCTCCCTCCACGCTCTGCTGCTGATGCTGCTGTTGGTGGTGCTCTTCAAGTCGGCGCTCGTCCTGGTCATCTTCTTCTTTGCCGTGCTGCTCTTCTCCATGGCTTTCGACCCCTCTGCGCCTCCGCGCTACGCCTACCGCCGCCGCCACGCCTGCTACGTCTACTAGCTGAAGAAGCTAGAAACAAAATTTGTATATGCACGAGCTAGGTATGCATGCACGCTGCTTATATTAACTGATTCCCTCCTCTAATTTGTTGCTGCGCTTCAATTCTTAGCTAAAAGGTGTAACATATAGCAGTACTTAATTCGGCAAGCGGAATACATAAACCATGCATAAGCTCTCTCCGTTGTCCGTATATTCTTTCAAACTTTTACCACATATAGGGCTGGAAACGAGCCGGCCGGCCGGTCGGCTCGGCTCGTTTCTGAAACGAGCCAGAAGGGCGGCTCGGCTCGGCTCGAAATTTGACTCGAGCCGGCTCAGACGGCTCGTGAGCTAAGTCTAGATTTAGCAGCAGCAGCCAACGCCCAACAGCATTAGGCCATTAGCTTTCATTTCATTTCCAAGAAGATCAAACACCAACATGCATGCATATATTGCACAACATTTCCAAGATACATATATTGCACACCAACATGCATGCATATATTGAACACAGAGAGCAAGTAGCAGCAGAATGTTATAATGTTATAGGATATATTAGACACATTATCAGAATGTTATAATAGGACACCAATATTATCGTGAGAGAGCAATCACCAAAGAACAATAAAGAAGAAGAGACACCAACATGCATATATTAAATCACTCATTGCTATAGGAGATTTCAGCAGAGAGCAAGCAGCAGAGAGCAACATTATCAGAATGTTATAATATTAGACATTGAACACATTTCAAGAAGCAAGCGGTAGAAGCATTGAACACATTGAGTTAAGCGACAAGCATTTCACATGAGTGAGCGGCGGCCAAAGAATGTAATTGAATAGCGGCGGCCAGCAGCAGTGGTGGATCGCGGCGAGGTGGGCGGGAGGGGATCGGCGGCGGGCGGGCGGGAGAGGGGATCGATGGCGGGCGGGGGGAGGGGATCGGCGACGGGGGAGGGGAGAGGCGGCGGCACTGAGGTGGTGGATCGGCAGGGGATCGGGAGGGGATCGCGGCGGGCGGGAGAGGCGAGCGGGAGAGGGGAGAGGCGCGACACCGGGGTGGATCGGCGGGGCGAGCGAGAGAGGGGATCGACGAGCGGGCGGCGGGAGAGGGGATCGCGACGGGAGAGGAAGAGCGGCACAGTGGGTGGTGGATCGTGATGGGGGCCGCGGGAGAGGGGAGAGGCGAGGGGAGAGGCGGCGACACCGGGGTGGATCGGCGCGGCGAGCGGAGAGAGGGGATCGACGGGGCGAGGCGGCGGGAGAGGGGATCGGCGACGGGGAGAGGGGAAGCGGCGGCACGAGGTGGTGGATCGCAGATGGGGCCGGGGGGAGGGGAGAGGCGACGGGAGAGGCGGCGGCACGGGGTGGTGGATCGCGCGCGGGCGGGCGGGGGGAGAGAGCGGCAGCGGCACCGAGGTGGTGGATCGCGGCGGGAGATGGGAGAGGCGCGGCACCGGGGTGGTGGTTCGGGCTGGCGGGCGGGAGAGGGGATCGGCGGTGGGGCGGCGAGGAGAGGATCGCGCGGGAGAGGAAGAGGCGGCGACACCGGGCGGGGTTGGAGAGAGAGCGAGCGGGCGGGTGCATGCGTGCGAGCGGGTTGGAGTGTGGCGGCGGGTGCGAAAGCGGCGGCGAAGCGAGTGGTTAAGTATGAGTGCCGATCGGACCGAGCTCGCACGAGCCAACGAGCGGCTCGCGAGCCGGTTCGAGCTTGGCTCATTTTTCTCACGAGCTGGAGACTAGGCTCGGCTTGGCTTGAATCATTACGAGCCCGAGCCGAGCCAGCTCGAACTCGTTACAAGCCAAGCTGACTCGCAAGCCTCAAGCCAAATTTCCACCCCTAACCACAGATATACACAAATGCAGTTTGATTTGTCACATAAAAATCATTTTTCTAACATATAACCATATACAGTTGTTATAGCCTAGGGTCTAGGTGTATACACAACAGGCGAGTGAACAGTACCACAGGCGCTGTAGCAACCATGAATAGTACCGTGTGGGTACTAGAACAACACATGAACAGCACCCATAGGTACTGTAGCAGATGCAAATTTGGGTGGTTTGCTAGTATATCTTAGATTAGAAATATAATAATTAGTTTTCTTATTATTTGAGTTTATTGCTTTCTATATTATTTCTATATATTAGAGATAAATTTTTCTGTTATTAGGGATTGGTTTTTTTAATATAGAGATATATTTCTTAGGGGTCAAGTTTAGCTATCCCAGTAAAAGGGACAATAGTGTACCTATTATCATTAACCAAAGAAATAAATAAAGTTTTCTAGTCTTACTCTCTTCTTCAACAAGCCTCAAAATCTTGACGACGACATGGCTGGCCGATCAAGCACGAATGCTCTACCATGATCCTTGTACCTGTACCACAATATTTGGTATGATAGCCACTTACTATGACTTCCAATGCTGAATTATCTCGTTTGGACATGTTGATGGCTAGCAATGAGAAAATAGAGTCTTTACTCGACAATATGATAGCCGTCTTGGAGAAGGCTATGGAGTTAGTGGACAAACTAAAGGAGTAGGAAGAGACGTCGCGTGTCATTGCAATGGTTGCGCTACCACCATCTTCCCAAGTACCGGCATTAGCATTGGCCATGTTGCAGCCTTCACCAATGACGACTCCTCTTTAGGCTTCACTTTTGATGCCTTTGCCTTAGAGGAAGGTTATCGCTGTCCAGTGGCGGTCATCTCCACATGATTGGCTAACACCGTGCCTTCGCAAGTGTGGAGCACAACGGCTTCCATGTAGAGGTCATCGACATCGTCACATCTTTTTTACAACCGTTGCATCCCGAGGCAAGAAGGATGATGTTGCTGCCCTGCGCTGGGTGCCCATACCCTCAATGACCCCTACGTCATCAAACCACGTCCAGGGGTTGCTGTCCATTTGAGCTTCGCTAATCTTCTTCCATGCAATACAACGTCATCATCGTGCCCTCTCGTCAACACGGGGTTACGACCCCTAAGTCATCAAACCACGTCTAGTGGTTGCTGTCTATTGGAGCTTCGCTGATCTTCTTCCATGCAACACAACGTCATCATCGTGCCCTCTCGTCGACATGAGGTTACGAAGGCCTTCAACCATAGCCGCCACCTGACAGCTTGAGCACGAGTTGTCTCGCCGCGAGAGGTATAATGTTATGGTCTAGAATCTCGGTGTATATGCAACAGGCGAGTGAACAATACCACGTGCACTATAGCAACAAGTGAACAGTATTGCGCGAGTACTGTAGCAATGTGCCCGCGGGTACTGTAGCGTGTGCAAATTTGGGTGGTTTGCTAGTATATCGTGGATTAGAAATATTATAACGAGTTTCCTTATTATTTGGATTTATTTTCTTTTAAATTTATTCCGTGTATTAGAGATATTTTTTATTATTAGGATTATTTTTCTTAATATAGAAATAGGTTTCTTAGGGATCAAGTCTAGCCATCTCTATAAAAGAGACAACATTGTATCATTATCATTAAGTAAAGAAATAAACAAAGTTCTCTAGTTTTTTCTCTTCTTCAACAGGCCTTGGAGCCTTGACGGTAGTATGACCGGCCGATGATAAAGGACGAGTGCCTACCTTCGGTTCTCGGACCCATACCATAACAACGATAATGCTCAAAGAGGTATGACAGGAAGAGAAAACTATTGGACTTAAGCCCGTTGCATAGTCTTTACTCTGTCAAAACTAGTGGTTTGAGATTCTCAGAGTCTATTAATTAGTGGGGCTGTGTTTATGCTAAACGTGGGATGGCACGGCTGAAGTGAATTATAGCATAAGAATAGGAAATAAGTTTAGTCTTTATTTTGTATTCGGATCCTATAAATTAAAGAAGAAAACTGAGAAAAAACGATACGGTTGAGCAGCACAAATCCCTGCATTTCCTTGATCGTCGGGTGTGTTAGCTTTATTAAGCCACAAGGAGTGGTCAAAAATCTTATCCGACTATCGAGTCTGTGCGTGTCTGCTCTAACTTCTGCTTCAACAAAAACGAGCGATTTGGATCTGACAGTGTTGTTTATAACAAGCGCATGTGGCTGGCACGGCGTAGGATCTCTCACTGACACCAAAACCTAGGAGAGGAGTGTAGCTTGCACTGGTATCTTTCTCTCTCTCTCTTTCTGCTGCCGCCACAAGTCATGAGCTGCTGTGTCCCGTTCCCATTCCCAGCTCAAGCAAACAGAGGAGGGTCGCTTTGCTTCATCCACCCTCGCCAAGCGTCCCCATCTGCTTCGGTAGGCGGCTGGCTGCTGCAATCCCCCGTCTGTCACCACCACCTGACCAGATAGTAGCACATCGCTGGCTTGGCTCTTCCTTGAGGTGTTTTGTTGATTTTAGACTTGCTGATCGATGGCTCTCGAGGTTGCTCTGACTCTGCTGTTCGACGCGCTGCTGCTGGTGTTCATGGTCAAGCTCTTCCTCGCCATGTTCCACATGAAGCTCATCGTCATCCTCTTGTACATCGTCGTCCTGCTCTTCGCCATGGCCTTCTCTGGCCGCTTCCCCGGTGACCTCTGATCCGCAGCGAGTTACCAGCTCCCTCAAGGTGAAATCAACTTCTTTTGGTGTAGCTAGCCTTTCAACTGAACGATGGGATTTTTGCATGATTCATGTTTCACTATACTCCAGCTGCTTAAATGTTCCTGAATCTGAACGAACTCGCCTTGCTTCCCCTATGTTCCTGAATCTGATCCATGATAGATGCGATGCCCATGGCGTTCCTCCATGATAGAATCAGGACGAAGAAGAGGAAAGTGCTAGCTAGCTAGCTTCTTGTAAGAATCTCCTATGAATAATGGGGAAAAAGAGTATAGCTAGGCTAACCAACCACCAACAATCACTAATCTCTGCTCCTCCATCCATGTCTCGTTTTCCACATTACGCAACGTCTGACCTACTCTTTGTTGTGTAAATCACTCAACTCAAAATGATACCACCCGGCGTTTGCCTGACTATTTAAGATTTCGACATTTTCTACAGTGCAGCAATATGATTGGGTTATCACAACTATTATATGTCCTAAGAATTACCCTATTGAAGTTGGGATTATGTTCTCTTGAACAGAAACTGGGGGTGATGTATAGTGTGATAAATTATCCCAAAATCGCCTGAGATTGGAACCAGTTAAAACTGGCCTGAAACTGTGAGTGATAGCAAGGCAAACAGTCCTAAAAGTCAAAATGTTCAGACAAACTAGCTTCTGAGCTGCGACTGAAAACTCATAAACACGGGGATCAAACCCACATATGTGGCCGGGCTGCGCGCACTATTAGTCACAGAATATGGACACAAGTAGGTGAGAAAAACCAGCTTATTACAACGATTTTGTAACATAGCAAGTCAACCCAAGTCTGAAACTCTGTCCGAAACGAAGTCTTTGCAACTGCCCAAAAGCAAACAGGGATATATCAAAAACAACAAAGGAAGGCAAAGAGAAAATGAAATAAGCAAGCCGTGATAGGTACTAAAAGGAATAATATGTATTATACCTTGTATATATATTTGTTTTTTTGTCAAAAAAATTTGGGTATTCAGTGAATAAGATGTCAAGATTCATCCTCTTTTTTCCCCACTTGTCTGATGCAAAATCCCGGTGAAAAACAGTCAGGCAGACACTAAATTATCCATTTCTCCCGTGTCACTGATTCAGAGTTAATTTCTTTTTCTCCGGTGCTGCCCTGCCAGCCATGGCGACTTGCTTGTAGATCGATGATTAATTTGCTTGCAGGTTGAGAGGAAAAGACGTTTGTTCTTCCGGTGGGCTATTCTAACGCGAATTCGTCTGCGCTGCTACGCAAAATAAACTACCAGCCCAATTGGCAATACGAAAATGAGTAGTACTGTACTCCACAAGTTCATGACTTCATAGCTGCAAGACATCAACAAATGAATGAAATCATACGCACTGAGTTAATACTTCTCTGTCATAAACAATTGGACAATTTGACAAGTGATTATTTTATAGCACGGACGTCATGTGCAGTAGTAGCCTTTCACACGAGAAAGGGTCCTCTTTTTGATTGGTTCAGCTTCAGCTTCTCCAGGACGTCAAAATCAGACTAGTACCATATATCGAGCATCTAACTATTATCTTATTAAAGCAATAGAAAAAAACCACAACGTTCGCTCTGAAGGGCTATAAATTCCCACGTTAATAAGTAAAAAATAATGAAAAGATCTATACTGTCAATTATGGTAAGTCCAGATTATAATGGTCTACACTAAAAAAATAGTTCATGCCAAATACAATAAAAAAATAGCTGAAATTTGGAATAAAAAAGTACAATAACATTAGCAATTTGATTTCATATGAAATTCCAAGTAAAATCCCTAAATAGATATAATTTAAAATAAAATTAACTAAAAAATAGCAATTAAAATTGTATACGAATTACGTTCCCCGAGCCATATTTTCCTGCAAGCTTCTATTGTCATATTTCAATGTTTATGATGTCTAAAAATATAAATAGGTTACAAGATATGTAAATATATTCTAAAGCATCTAAATTATATTATTTGATACTATAAACTTTGAAATAAATCTAGCTACGTATATACGCTGGGCACGTGCTGGTTGTATTGTATTGACCAAAGTGCGTAAATTTACAAAGAAAGAATTGTTTGTTATTTGGTTGGTTCGATCATACATACTTCAACTCCAGCAATTTGCCGGCAAAAATAGGGGTGGGGAAAAGAAAAGACGATGAACTGAACTGAAGAAAAATTGTGGGCGTGTATTTTAGTACTCACAGCCAGCCACCCGTATATTGCCTCTTTCATGTCATCTGGGACCCGACAGCTGCTGCGCCGACACGCATGACGGCGGCGACCAGCTGCTGCTCGCGCCCCCGGTCATGTCTGAGCCTTTCCCCTTCCCCCCGACGTCCACGAGCCCGCGCCGGTACATCCTGAGGTACCCAAGGAGCTCCGTCCTGGGCGCGCCCACGTCCATGCTGCCGTCCAGCATGCCGGACACCGCCGTCATGCCCGGCCGCAGCGCCGCGTCCTCGTGGAGGCAGCACAGCGCCACGCGCACCACCCGCGCCACCTCCGCGACGTCCGCCCGCCCCTCCAGCCTCGGGTCCGCGAGCTCCTCGTACCGCCCTTCCTCGTGCAGGTCCAGCGCCAGCGCCGGGAAGTAGCTGCTCCGCTCGCCGCCGCCGTCCGACGACGCGCTGGTGCTTCCCGTGCCCGACCAGCTGTGGCCCTTCTTGGAGTTCTTCCTGCCGTGCACGATCTCGAGCAGCACCATGCCGAAGCTGTAGACGTCGGCCTTGTCGGTGATGGGCGCGTTCATGAGCCACTCCGGCGCCAGGTACCCGCGTGTGCCGCGCATCGTCGTGAACAGCCCCGACTGCTCCGGGCTCATCAGCTTCGCCAGCCCGAAGTCGGCGATCTTCACGCCGCCGTGGTCGTCCAGCAGGATGTTCTCCGGCTTCACGTCGCAGTGCAGGATCTTGCGGTCGCAGCCGGCGTGGAGGTACGCGAGCCCGCGCGCCGCGCCCACGCACACGCGGAGACGGTCCGACCACTCGAGCGTGGCGGCGCCGGCGCGGAAGACGCACTGGTCGAGGGAGCCCCGGTTCATGTACTCGTACACCAGCAGCTGCCGCGCGCCCTCAGCGCAGTAGCCGCGGAGCTTCACCAGGTTGACGTGGTGGACGTTGCCGATGACGGCGATCTCGGTGAGGAACTCGCGCCGGCCCTGCATGCCGAGGTTGTTCATCCGCTTCACGGCCACGGTGGTCAGGTCGGGGAGCTCGCCTCTGTACACGGAGCCGAAGCCGCCTGAGCCGATCTGCGACTTGAATCCGTTGGTCGCCTTGGCGAGGTCGGCGTACGTGAACCGCGCCGGCAAGCCGGGGATGAGGACCTCGTCTTGGTCGCTCTCGGCGTCCTCGCCGGCCGACGGAGCATTGGAGGACGCCTGCGATGACAGCATCGGCAGCTTGAAGCAGCTGCGGTGCCTGCCCTCGCTGCCGTTGTGCTTCTTCACGCCCTTGTTGTTAGTGAGCTGCTGCCGGCGCCGCCTCAGCCACTGCACGCCTATCACGTAGAGCAGGAAGGTGATGAACACTGCCGCCACGGTGGGGAGCGCGATGCCGAATATGATGGTTATGAAGCTCAGCGACGAGCCGCCGCCCTGGCCATGCGACGGTGGCGGCGGGAGCGTCTTGATGAAGCCGACGGCGACGTCCGTGTTGCCGCGGAAGACGGAGCCAACGTGGTTTTGCAGGAGGAAGCAGGACTTGGAGGAGTTCTTGTAGAAGAAGCCGAGGCAGGAGCAATTGGCCGAGCAGAGGTCGCGGCACGCCGGGAGCGCGTCGCCGGACGTCACGGGAACCGTGAACTTGTTGGCGAAGTAGCCGATCCCGTCGCCGAGGCTCATGTAGCTGTAAGCACGCGCTACATTGCCGGTGGCGACGCAGCTCTCTGGCAGCACCGAGCCATCAGCCGGCGAGCAGCCGCCGCTGGTGTAGGTGCTGAACTCGTCCGGGCACAAGCAGGGGGAGCCGTTGGTGCAGAGGCCGAACGACCCGCACGGCAGCGGGAGGTCGCAGTCGTTGGCCGGCGCGGTCCACACGGTGGGGAGGCTCGCGCGCGCCGCGGTTGGCGAGTAGGCCATGCTCAGCACGCGCAGGCGGCCGGAAGGGTCCACCTTGACGAGCCGGGACTCGCCTTTCGCCGGTGTCGACGGGAAGAGCAGCCTGAAGACCGTATCCCTGCCGTTGGCGGCGAGGAGGTAGAGGCCGGAGGCGTTGACCGCCATGGACTGGACGGCCTCGTTGGACTGCTGCACGGAGGCGGCGTCGGAGGACAGCGCCCAGTAGGTGAGGAAGGAGCCGTTGGACGATGTCGCCCACTGCAGCAGAGCGTCGTTCGGGGTGAGCACGAGGCGGTAGGCTCCCGGCGAGAGGTCCTGCTCTGACGCCGTCGCGGTGAGGGGCACGCCGACGCGGAGGGTCTGGCCCGGGAGCAGGGTGTCGGTGGGGCGCGCGAAGGATGACCAGAGCGTGGTGTTCCCGGCGTCGATGAGCCCGAGCTCGCCGGTGTCGAGGAGGCGGAGAGCGGCGACTGGGGCGGCGAGGCTCGGCGTGGACCATGCCGGGGCTAGGGCGGCTGGGTCGGAGAGCGCGAGGCCGGAGACGGTGAGGTAGAGGACGATGGACTGGAGGATGGTGGAGCCGGCAGTGGCGGTCCAGACAGGGGTGTGGGATGCGGCGTGGAGCACGGAGAAGAAGAAGCGGGACTGCTGGTCGGAGGCGTCGGCGCCGGCGTTGTAGACGGCGGCGGAGAAGGTGGCGTTGGGGGAGAGGAGGAAGACGCCGTTGGTGTCGATTAAGTGGAAGTAGGTGAGGTTGAAGGGCGGGTAGAGGTACTCCAGCGACACGTCGCGCGCGGCCGCCGTGGAGGTGGAATGGGCGAGGATGAGGAAGAGACAGGCGCGTACTAGGAGGAGGAGCGGCGGCGTACGAGGGGGAAGAAACGCCATGGAATGGAATGGGGCGCATAGGAAGGAGTGGAAACGATCAGGCAAGAAGAAAGGAAGAGAAACTAAACAAAAGAAATTTATAAGTAGTTTAAATGTAGAGCGTTGAATGATGCAGTGCCAGGCTGACCACAATGCCGGCGAGGCACGCACGGCCGGAGTTGACGACTTGCCTGGAATGCCAAGCCACCGGGAAAATGGAGGGAAAATCTTTATTCTTTAAGAAAAAGACAAGTAACGCACTGTCATAGCGATAGCGTGTGTGTATATATATATATCAGAGTACACATAAAGTTATAAAAGAATTTTTAAATTTATTTACATGGTATATCAGAATTGAGAGTAATTACACTTAGAAGTATAGTGTATTTTTTATACATACATACATATAGTTAGAAATATACCCATAAAATGATACCCATTTTCTTAACTTTAAAGTATGTAAGGTTTAGTATCATATTATTAAGACAAGGTGAGGAGATCAATTTATAAGGTGGAGTCCATACGACTTCTTGAATTATGGATAGGGATTGTATGAGGACGTGTATTCGCGTATTTTCGCATGAAATCGCGTGACTTGTGATGTCCAAGCTTGACTGATCAAACTCTTTCATTTTCCATCTCCTGTTATCTTCTTCCGTTCTGGTAATATTGTGCTGTGGTATTGTGTTGTCCGAACTTCGTCGGCCTTTCTTCCCGACGTGCACTGCGAAGGAGGGTGAGTGGTATCTCCGAACTATTGCTGCCATGAAGACACGCATGGAGGCGGCAATAAGGTTCTAGGCAACGCACATCTGCACGACCGCTCTTGCTCTGTTCCATCTACGTCCTGCACTGCATCAAGCCTCCATTGTAACAAGCTTGCGTTGTTTCCTGTTCTTCATCAAGCTCAACAATAAGTCGTTCGCGCATTTGATCGACTTTCATATTGTGCTTTCTTTCTGTATTTTCTGAAGTACAATGAGTAGTCTGCTGTTAGTTATGTGTTTTGCATAACTAGTTTATTGTATTTGTCTCTTAGTAAAACTTCAAATTAAAATATTGCCTATATTTTCAACAACGAGCACAAACAAAATTCAGAAAAAATGTGAAATAGCCAAAATCAAATCGACGATCGAAATCAAGCAAACAACGCTGAGATGGAACTACTTTTTTCCTTGATGCACAAATCCACGATCAAGTTAGCAAAGCAAAGCAAAATGTCATGTCACCACGAATAATCAATCCAACAAATTAAAACCCGAGGTCCCGAACCCTTCAGAAATGCATCAACGCCGTCAAAATCACACAAAATCCCGATCGAGTTATGAATCAAACCAGAGCAAACTCGCCAAGCAAAAATCACAAATAGATTACACAGAATGAATCAAAACCAATCAAACTAGCGCGCGTGATAGAGAAAGGGGAAGAGTTCGGTTTCACCATTATGGTAGGGGTCAAGGAGTGATCTTGTATTTGTATGTGGATCACATACTTATATTTGGAACAAACACTATCGTAATTGATGAGGTCAAATCTTTTCTCTCTCGATGTTTTGATATGAAAGACACAAGAGAGGCAGATGTCATTTTGAATATTAAATTGATCAAGAATGAGGATAGGATCACTTTGAATTAATACCATTATGCTGAGAAAATATTGAGTTAGTTCGGTTTGAAAATTATAAAGTTTCTCCAACGCTCTATGATGCGAGCATTAAGCTTCGAAAAAACTAGGGGTTAGGAAAAGATCAATTGAGATATTCACTAATTGTTGGGTCACTCATGTATTTAGCTGGTGTCACAAGACTTGACATTTCATTTGATGTGAGCAAATTAAGTTGATTTACTTCTAACCCAAGAGTTGATCACTGGGTGGCACTTGAAAGAGTGTTGCGCTACATGAGAGGCACAACAACTTATGAAATTCATTATACTAGATACCCTTTTGTATTAGTAGAGTACAATGACTTCAATTGGATCTCTGATACTGATGAGATCAAAGCTATAATTGGTTATGTATTTACTTTAGCTGATGCTACAATTTCATAGAGGTCTTGTAAACATACTATATTGGTGAGGTCAACCATGGAAGCAGAACATGTAGCGCATGACACAACCACTGTTGAGGCTGAATAGCTAAGAGAGCTTCTGATGGACTTACCATTGATTGAGAAACCAATAGTAGCAATCCTCATGTACTGTGATAATCAAACTGTGTTGGCCAAAGTCACAAGTACAAAGGATAATATGAAGTCCTCTAGACATGTGAAGTAGGCTTAAATATGTCAAAAAATTGAGAAACTTCAGAGTGATAGTTGTGAACTATATTAACACTGAGAAAAATCTAGCAGACCCTTTTACAAACGGGTTAGCATGGAAAGCAATTTTCATTGTTTCTATGGACATGGGAATGAGACCCATCTGAGTTACATCACAATGGTAACACATACCTTCTTGATCGGAGATCTAGTAACTTAGGTAATGAGAAAAATAAGTAGATATTGTAACAGGAGCGTACATAATGATTGTACCCATGTCCTAATAAATAAAGTACTCTCGACTGTATAGAAATTTGGCATAAAGTCTTAATGTATTCTATTGTCTAAATGAGGAAAATATATTGGTATGCGGGATACCTAGAAAAATACACCTACATAAGCTTAATTGTGTGATCGCAGTTCACGAGAACAGGCATTCTCTAGAAAGCTCATGAGCAGATAAGGGAGCATGACCATATAATGATCTATTTAGGTGTGGTTCATTGGCAGCCTAATACGAGTTGAGATTTTAAGTGAAATCTGATCACAAAAAGCTATAAATTTAAGGCATAGTCCATTCATCAGCTGTGAGAAGATGAATCTTGTCAGTCTAGGTGCAAGTTCAACCTGTATGGGACTTATACTAAAAGACTAGTATATTAACAGTACTTCAGTACAATATTTTTGATATCTTTTTCCTTCCTGCTTTGGGATTGATGGGGGATCGTTAGAAATAGGCCTATAGAATGAGGCCCATTTTCTTAATTCGAAAGTATGCAAGGTTTGGTACTATATTACTAAGCCAAGGTGGGGGAGACTAATTTATAAGGTGGAGTCTATGCCACTCCTTGAATTATGGATGGGGATGGCATGAGGATGGTTTTAGCTAATCACACTCATGCGCACACAAGCGTATTTGCATATTTTTTGCATGAAAATCACGTGACTTGTGACTTGCGATGCGCGGCCGCGCCATGATGTGGCGCGCCACTTGGCAGACCAAGTTCACCTTGTTTTGTTAAACCATGTATTATCTATCTTATTTTAACTGGTCATGAGACTACTTAATTAGTGTTATTTGGTTTTGAATATTATCAGTTACCTGATAATAATTGAGAAGTTACCAGTGAATTATTTCAGTTCAATGGGGGTAGTTATTAGAGAGTAATTGCACGTCTATAAAAGATCTAAAAACGTCGAGGCTTGAGTGATTTAACTCTTTCATTTTCCTTCTCCTATTGTCTTCTTCCTCTCTGGTGATATTGTGCTGTGGTACTATGTCATCCGAACTTCGTTAGCCTTTCTTCCTGGCGTGTACCTCAAAGGAGGGTGAGCGATATCTTCGAGCCATTACAACCGTCAAGACCTGCACGGGAGCAATAATAAGGTTTCTGGGCAGCGCACATCTGCATGACCGCTCCTACTCTTTTTCGTTTATGTCCTGCTCTGCACCAATCTTGCACTGTAACAGGCCTACGCTGCTTTCCGTTCTTCACCAAACCCAACAGTAAGTCGTTCACGCATTCAAGCAACTTTGATACTATATTTTTCTTCTGTATTTTCTGAAGTACAATAAGTAGCCTGCTGTTAATTATGTGTTTTGCATCACTAGTTTATTATATTTGTCTCCTAGTAAAACTTAGAATTAAAATATTGCTCATATTTCCAACAACTGACACAAACAAAATTTAAAAAAAGTGAAATGGCCCAAATCAAATCGACGATCGAAATCAAGCAAACAACTCCAAGATGGAACTACTTTTTTCCTTGATGCACAAATCCACGACCAAGTTAGCAAAGCAAAGCAAAACATCATGTCACCGCGAATATTCAATCCAACAAATTAAAACCTGAGGTCCCGAACCCTCCATAAACGCATCAACGTCGTCTGAATCAAACAAAATCCCGATCGAGTTATGAATCAAAGGAGAGAAAACTCGCCGAGCAAAGTCACAAATGTATCTTGCGAAATGAATCAAAACTGATCAAACTGGCACACGAGACAGAGAAAAGGGAAGAGTTCGGTTGCACACACACGCGTGTGCACACACACACACACACACACACACACACACACACAGAGGGATAAAGGATGGTGCATGGGTGCCTACCAGCGCACGTCGTGGCGACATCAGCGTCTCCTGAACTGAGACCCCCTGGCTTTATTGTGAATTAAGCTGATAATGTGTATATTACCATTATGGTGGGGGTCAAGGAGTGATCTTGTATTTATGTGAGGATGACATACTTATATTTGGAACAAACACTATCCTAAATGACGAGGATAAATCTTTCTAATCTCGATGCTTTGATACGAAAGACTTAGGAGAGGCAGATGTCATTTTGAATATTAAATTAACTAAGAATGAGGATGGGATCACTTTGAACCAACCCTATTATGATGAGAAAATATTGAGTCGGTTCGTCTTCGAAAATTGTAAAGTTTCTCCAATGCCCTATGATGCGAGCATTAAGATTCGAAAAAATCAAGGGTTAAGAAAAGATCAATTAAGATATTTATAAATTGTTGGGTCACTCATGTATTTAGCTGGAGCCATAAAACTTGACATTTTATTTGCTATGAGCAAATTAAGGCAGTTACTTCTAAATTAGGAGTTGATCGCTGGGAAGCACTTGAAAGAATGTTGCGCTACTTGAAATGCATATCATATAATGGAAATCATTATACTGGATATTCTTTTGTATTAGAAGAGTACAATGACTCCAATTAGATCTCTGATGCTGATGAGATCACAGCTATAAGTGGTTATGTGTTTACTTTAGCTGGTGCTGCAGTTTCATAGAGGTCTTGTAAACATAATATATTGATGAGATTAACCATAGAAGAAGAACTTGTAGCGCGACACAGCCACTACTGAGGTTGAATGGTTAAGATAGCTTCTGATGGACTTACTATTAGTTGATAAATCAATATCGGCAATCCTGATGTACTGTGATAATCAAACTGTGTTGGCCAAAATCACAAGTATAATGGATAATATGAAGTCCTCTAGACATGTGAAGTATAGACTTAAATCTGTCAGAAAATTGAGAAATTCTGAAGTAATAGCTGTGAACTATATTAACAATGAGAAAAATCTAGCAAACTCTTTTACAAAGGGGTTAGCATGGAAAGCGATTTGCGTTGCTTCTATGGACATGGGAATGAGACTCATCTGAGTTACATCACAATGGTAACTCATACCTTCTTTATCGGAGATCCCATGACTTTGGTAATGAGAAAAACAAGTAGATTTTGTAACAAGATTGTACATATTGATTGTACTCATGTCCTAATAAATAAAGTACTATTGACTATATGGAGAGTTGGCATAAAGCCTTAATATATTCTGTTGTCCAAATGAGAAAAAGGTATTAGCATACAAGATACCTAGAAAGAATACACCTACTTGAGCTTAACTGCGTAGTTGCAGCTCATGAGAACATGGCATTCTCTAGAATGCTCATGTGCTGATAAGGGAGCATGACCATATAACGCTCCGTTTAGTCGTGGTTCATTGGCAGCCTAGTACTAGTTGAGATTTCAAGTGAAATTTGATTACAAAAAGCTATAAATTCAAGATATAATCCATTAATCAGCTGTGGGAAGATTAATCTTGTCATTCTAGGTGTAAATTCAACCCGTACGGGACATACACTAAAAGACTGGTATATTAACAGTACTTCAGTACAATATCTTTGATATCTTTTTGCTTCTTGTTTTGGAATTGGTGGGGGATTGTTATAAATAGACCCCTAGAATGAGGTCTATTTTCTTAATTCCAAAGCATGCAAGGTTTAGTTTTATATTACTAAGTTAAGATGGGGGATACCAATTTATAAGGTGGAGTTTGTGCCACTCCTTGAATTATGGATGAAGATGACGTGATGGTTTTCAATATTAGTAGTTATCAGTGAATAATTGAGCAGTTATCTGTGAATTATTTCAGTTCAATGGGCTAGTTACTAGAGAGTAATTTGCACATCTATAAAAGACCTAGAGACGTCTAGGCTTGAGTGATCAAACTCTTTCATTTTCCTTCTCCTGTTGTCTTCTTTCTCTCTGGTGATATTGTGCTGTGGTACTGTATCGTCCGAAATTCGCAGGCCTTTCTTCCGAGCGTGCACCTGGGAGGAGGGTGAGCGGTATTTCTGAGCCATTGCTGCCGTGAAGACCTATACGGGGGTGATAATAAGGTTTCTGGGCAATGCACATCTACGCGACCGCTCTTGCTCTGTTTCATCTACGTTCTACACTGCATCAAGCCTGCACTGTAACGAGCCTGCGCTGCTTCCCGTTCTTCATCAAGCCTAGTAGTAAGTCGTTCACGCGTTCGATCGACTTTGATACTGTATTTTCTTTCTGTATTTTCTAAAGTACAATGAGTAGCCTATTGTTAGTTATGTGTTTTGCATCACCAGTTTATTATATTTGTCTCCTTGTAAAACTTGAAATTAAAATATTGCCTATATTTCTAACAACTGCACAAACAAAATTCAGAAAAAAATATATGAAATAGCCAAAATCAAATCGAAAATCGAAATCAAGCAAACAACTCCGAGATGGAACTACTTTTTTCCTTGGTGCACAAATTCATGACCAAGTTATCAAAGCAAAGCAAAATGTTATGTAACAATGAATGATCAATCCAACAAATTAATACCCGAGGTCGTGAACCCTCCAGAAACGCATCAACGCTGTCCAAATCAAACAAAATCCCGATCGAGTTATGAATCAAACCAGAGCAAACTCACCAAGCAAGGTCACAAATGGATCACGCGGAATGAATCAAAACAAATCAAACTAGCACACGAGACAGAGAAAGGGGAAGAGTTCAGTTTCACACACACAGAGAGGGATAAAGGACGGTGCATGGGTGCCTACCAGTGCACGCCGTGGCGACATTGGTGTCTCCTAAATTGAGACCCTTGCTGACTTTATTGTGAATGAAGCTGATAAATATGTATATTACCATTATGGTAGGGGTCAAGGAGTGATCTTGTGTTTGTATGTGGATTACATACTTATATTTAGAACAAACACTATAGTAATTGACGAGTTCAAATCTTTCTTATCTCGATACTTTGATATGAAAGACTTAGGAGAGATAGATGTCATTCTGAATATTAAATTGATTAAGAATGAGAATGTGATCACTTTGAACCAATCCCATTATACTGAGAAAATATTGAGTTGGTTCGGTTTTGAATATTGTATAGTTTCTCTAACGCCCTATGATGTGAGCATTAAGCTTCAAAAAAATTAGAGGTTAGAAAAAGATCAATTGAGATATTCACAAATTATTGGATCACTCATATATTTAACTTGTGCCACAATACCTAATATTTTATTTGCTGTGAGCAAATTACGTTGGTTTACTTCTAACCCAAGAGTTGATCACTAGGAGGTACTTGAAAGAGTGTTGCGCTACTTGAGATGCATAACATCTTATGGAATTCATTACACTAGATACCCTTCTATATTAGAATGATACAGTGACTCCAATTGGATCTCTGATGCTGATGAGATCAAAGCTGTAAGTAGTTATGTGTTTACTTCAGCTGGTTCTGTAGTTTAATGAAGATCTTTTAAACGAACTATATTGACAAGGTTAACCATGAAAATAGAACTTTTAGTGCTTGAAATAGCCATTGTTGAGGTTGAATGGCTAAGAGAGCTTCTGATGGACTTACCATTTATTGAGAAATCAATATCGGCAATCCTGATGTATTGTGATCAAATTGTGTTGGCCAAAGTCACAAGTATGAAAGATAATATGAAGTTGTCTAGACATGTAAAACGTAGGCTTAAATCTGTTAGAAAATTGAGAAACTCGGAGTGGTAATTGTGAACTATATTAACACTGAGAAAAATCTAGCAGATCCTTTTACAAAGGGGTTAGCATGGAAAGCGAATTTCATTGCTTCTATGGATATGGGAATGAGGTCCATCTGAGTTACATCAAAATGGTAATCCATATCTTCTTGATTGGAGATCCCACGACTTAGGTAATGAAAAAATATGTTTATGTTGTAAAATAGAATACATATTAATTGTACCCATATCCTAATAAATAAGGTACTCTCGACTGTATTCTGTTGTCCAAATGAGAAAAAGGTATTAGTCTGCAGGATACCTAGAAAGAATACACCCACTTGAGCTTAACTGTGTGGTTGCAGTTCACGAGAACAGGGCATTCCCTAGAAAGCTTATGAGTAGATATGGAAGCATGACCACATAACGCTCCGTTTAGGCATGGTTTACCTGCAGTCTGGTACTTGTTGAGATTTCAAGTTAAATCTGGTCACAAAAAGCTGTGAATTTAAGGTATAGTTCATTCATCAGATATGAGAAGATGAATCTTGTCGTTCTAGGTGCAAATTTAACCCATACGAAACTTACACTAAAAGGCTGGTATATTAACAGTATTTCAATATAATATCTTTAATATCTTTTTGCTTCCTATTTTGGAATTGGTGGGGGATTGTTACAAATAGGCCCATAGAATGAGACCTATTTTTTTAATTTTAAATCATGCAATATTTAGTACCATATTACTAAGACAAGATGAAAGAGACCAATTTATAAGATGGAGTCCATGCCACTCTTGAATTATGGACGGAGATGGCATGATGATGGCTTTGGTTAATCATACGCGTGTGCACGCACGCGCGTGCATGTTCGCGTATTTTCGTGTGAAAATCACGTGATTTGTGAATTATGACGCGTGGCCACACTATGACATGGCGCGCCACTTAGTAGACCAAGTCCATCTTATTTTGCTGAACCATGTATCATCTCTCTCATTTTAATTGGTCATGAGACTGCTTAATTACTATTATTTGGTTTTGAATATTATCAGTTACGGGTGAATAATTGAGTAGTTACCCATGAATTATTTCAGTTCAATGGGGGGCAGTTACTAGAGAGTAATTTACATATCTATAAAAGACCTGGAGATGTCTAGGCTTGATTGATCGAACTCATTCTTTTTCCTTCTCCTATTGTCTTCTTCCTCTCTAGTGATATTGTGCTATGGTATTGTGCTGTCTGAACTTCACTGAACTTTCTTCTCACCGTGCACCTGGGAGGAGTGCTGTCTGAACTTCACTGACCTTTCTTCTCACCGTGCACCTGGGAGGAGGGTGAGCGGTATCTTGAGCCATTGCTGCCGTGAAGACCTGCATGGGGGTGGCAATAAAGTTTCTGGGCAATACACATCTGCACGACCGCTCCTGCTCTATTTCATCTACGTCCTGCACTGCATCAAGCCTGCACTGTAACGAGCCAGCGCTACTTTTTGTTCTTTATTGAGCCCATAGTAAGTTATTTGCGTGTTCCATCGACTTTGATACTATATTTTGTTTCTATATTTTCTGAAGTATAATCAATAGCATGCTGTTAATTATGTATTTTGCATCACTAGTTTATTGTATTTGTCTCCTAGTAAAACTTAAAATTAAAATATTACCAATATTTCCAACAACTAAAACAAACAAAATTCAGAAAAAATATGAAATAGCCAAAATCAAATCAACGATCGAAAATCAAGCAAACAACTCCGAGATGGAACTATTTTTTTCCTTGATGCACAAATCCACGATCAAGTTAGCAATGCAAAACAAACGACATGTCACCATGAATATTCAATCCAACAAATTAAAACCCGAGGTCTCAAACCGTCCAGAAATGAATCAACGCCGTCTGAATCAAACAAAATTTCGATCGAGTTATGAATCAAGCCAGAGCAAACTCGCTGAGCAAAGTCACAAATGGATCACATAGAACGAATCAAATCGAATCAAACTGGCACACGAGACAAAGAAAGGGGAAGAGTTCGGTTTCACACACATGCGTGCGCCCGCACACACACAGAGAGGGATGATGGACCGTGCATGGGTGCCTATAGCGCACGCTGTGGCAACATCGGCATCTCCCGAACTGAGACCCCGCTAGCTTTATTGTGAATGACGTTGATAAATGTGTATATTACCGTAATGGTGGGGGCCAAGGAGTGATCTTGTGTTTGTATGTGGATGACATACTTATATTTGGAACAAATACTATCGTAATTGACGAGGTCAAATCTTTTTTATCTCGATGCTTTGATATGAAAGATTTAAGAGTGGCAGATGTCATTTTGAATATTAAATTGATCAAGAATAAGGATATGATCACTTTGAACCAATCCCATTATGCTGAAAAAATATTTCGTCGGTTCGGGTTTGAAAATTGTAAAGTTTCTCAAACGCTCTATGATGTAAGCATTAAGTTTCGAAAAAACTAGGGGTTAGAAAAAGATCAATTGAGATATTCACAAATTATTGGGTCACCCATGTATTTAGCTCGTTCCACAAGACCTGACATTTCATTTGTTATGAGAAATTAAGTCAATTTACTTCTAACCTAGGTGTTGATCACTAGGAGGCACTTGAAAGAGTGTTGCGCTACTTGAGAGGCACAACATCTTGTAGAATTCATTATACTAGATACCCTTCTATATTATAAGTGTATAGTGACTCCAATTGGATCTCTGATGCTGATGAGATCAAAGCTACAAGTGGTTATGTGTTTATTTTAGCTGGTGCTATAGTTTCATGGATGTCTTGTAAATAGACTATATTGACGAGGTCAACCATGGAAGCAAAATTTGTAGCGCTTGACACAACCACTGTTGAGGTTGAATGGCTAAGAGAGTTTCTAATGAACTTACCATTGGTTGAGAAACCAATACCGGCAATTCTGATGTATTGTGATAATCAAATTGTGTTGGCCAAAGTCACAAGTATAAAGAATAATATGTAGTCCTTTAGACATGTGAAGCGTAGGCTTAAATCTGGCAGAAAATTGGAAACTCCGAAGTGATAGCTGTGAACTATATTAACAGTGAGAAAAATCTGGCAGACCCTTTTACAAAGGGGTTAGCACGGAAAGCGATTTCTGTTACTTCTATGGACATAGGAATGAGGTCTATCTGAGTTACATCATAGTGGTAACCCATACTTTCTTGACCAGAGATTTCGTGACTTAGGTAATGAGAAAAATAAGAAGATGTTGTAATAAGAGAGTACATATTGATTGTACCCATGTTCTAATAAATAAAGTATTCTCGACTGTATGGAGGGTTGGCACAAAGCCTTAATGTATTATGTTGTCCAAATGAGAAATATGTATTAGTCTGCAGGATACCTAGAAAGAATACACCTACTTGAGCATAACTGTGTGGTCGCAGTTGATGAGAAAAGGGCATTCTCTAGAAAGCTCATGAGCAGATAAGGGAGCATGACCATATAACGCTCCGTTTAGGAGTGGTTCAGCTGCATCCTAGTACTAGTTGAGATTCAAGTTAAATCTGGTCACCAAAACTATAAATTTAAGATATAGTCCATTCATCAGCTGTAAGAAGATGAATCTTATCATTTTAGGTGCAAGTTTAACCCGTATGGGACTTCAACTAAAAGACTAGTATATTAACGGTACTTCAGCATGATATTTTTGATATCTTTTTGCTTCTTACTTTTAGAATTGGTGAAGGATTGTTAGAAATAGGCCCATAGAATGAGGCCCATTTTTTAATTTTAAAGTATGCAAGGTTTAGTACCATATTACTAAGGCAAGGTGGGGGAGACCAATTTATAAGGTAAAGTCCATACTACTCCTTGAATTATAGATGAGAATAGCATGATAATAGTTTTGGCTAAGCATACACATGCGCATGGACGCACGTGCATGTTTGCGTATTTTCGTGTGAAAATCGCGTGATTTGTGACTTGCGACGCGCGGCCGCGCCATGATGTGGTACGCCACTTAGCAGACCAAGTCCAACTTGTTTTGTTGAACTATGTATCATCTCTTTATTTTTACTAGTCATGAGACATCTTAATTACCATTATTTGGTTTTGAATATTATCAGTTACGGTTGAATAATTGAGTAGTTACACATGAATTATTTTAGTTAAATGGGGGCAGTTACTAGAGAGTAATTTGCATGTCTATAAAAAGACCTAGAGACGTCCAGGCTTGAATGATCAAACTCATTCTTTTTCCTTCTCCTATTGTCTTCTTCCTCTCTAGTGATATTGTACTATGGTATTGTGCTGTCCGAATTTCGCCAGCCTTTCTTCCTGCTGTGCACCTGGGAGGAGGGTGAGCGGTATCTCCGGGCCGTTGCTGCCGTGAAGACCTGTACGGAGGCAGTAAGAAGGTTTCTGGGCAGCGCACATCTGCACAATTGCTCCTGCTCTATTTCATCTACGTCCTGCACTGCATCAAGCCTGCACTGTAACGAGCCTGCGTTGCTTCCCGTTCTTCATCAAACTCAACAGTATGTCGTTTGCGCGTTCGATCGACTTTGATATTGTATTTTCTATCTGTATTTTCTGAAATATGTTGAGTAGCCTGCTGTTAGTTATGTGTTTTGCATCACTAGTTTGTTGTATTTATCTTATAGTAAAACTTGGAGTTAAAATATTATCTATATTTTCAACACGTACATACATACATACATATCGGTTAAGCACGTGAAAATAAAATAAATAGATTTGTTTGGAAGAAACTTTCATTTTTTTATTTTTACTAGTGTATCCTTGTCAAAAAAATAAAAACCAGAGTAAAAATCTTACATCTTGGACTAGGAAAAAAAAAGGGAGTTATATTAGTGATGGAGATAGTATCACACAAAGGGTCAAAATGAAATGTATCATGAGAACATCATCGCACGTGGTCTACCGGACAGCAACTACAAAATTCTACAGATCAACGTAGAAATGACACCAATAGATGTTGCTTACTTGTGCAGAAAAGTATAGCAAGATTTGAATAAGATTGCCTTAATAACTCAAACAGTTTTCTAAAGAATAATCGCTTCTATGCAATCGTGAAACTGTGGAATAAGTTTACTTTTGGTCCCTAAGTTTATGCCTCGAGTCTGATTTATATCCTATAAAACCGTTCACTTTACATCTCCCGACTATCGAAATCAGAGTAAATCACCTCCTCGCGCTATACCACCCTAGTTTTGGATGACGTGACGTCCACGTGTACATGCTTCACTAATAATTTTGCCACATCGACAGTCACGTCACCGATTTTGCCACAATCGGCAACCACACCACTTGTACACATGGAGAAGGAAGTCGGACAGCCACATCACCAAGTTTCGCTGATGATTTTGTCGCGTCATCTAAAACCAAGGTGATTTAGAGCGAGTAGGTGATTTGCTCTGATTTCTATAGTCGGGAGTGTAAAATGATCGATTTCATAGTTGAAGGACATAAATTAAGGGACCAAGAGTAGACTTATTCCTAGAGATGAATATCATAAATCTTAAAACTAATAACATTGTGTTTCATCTCCTCGACCTAAATAAATAAAGGAAAGTGACTCTCCATAACATTTTGGATGAGAGGAATAACTGAGGAAATGCTACCGAATGCATACGTAGGCTAGAGTAGAGTCGAGGGGAACATGACAACACATGACAACTACTGACAAATCGAGAGAGAGAGATGAATAATATTCATATCCTCGTCGTTTATTTGTTACGTTCTTGACTATGAGCAGAGCACCCGTATCATTCATGATCATGAAACCTCGTATATATTAGAGTATTGGTTTTATATATTCAATTTCTCCCTACTTAGCTTTTTTTCGTGTCATTTACATGCATGATGCAAATTAATTAAGTAATTTGTTGAACAGCCATAAATTGTTGTGATTTTCTATAGGATTTGATTTGCTTTTTTTAATTGTTGTTTGTTGTCAGGCAACCTTGAAATGCAGAGAGTCAAGTGTCAACTGGGAGCCATGTACTTGGATTGATCTCGAAAACCAAGATTGATACGCAGACAGTACACCGACCGACCCATTGCAGGGGCACGCAGATAGACATGAATCTTTTTATATATAAGTCGTTGCAGCTATTCTTTTTATAAAAAATAAAATTTGGTCTTTGATTGTCTGCTTCTATAAATCTAGCTCACTTGTATCGCTCGATAGTTGTGGTAAGTGACGTGTATCGTCTATCACGCTACAACAACTTGATAGGTCCTGCCACACCACTAGAGCTCGGCAGCACCTACCGAGCAGCCACAAATCGGCAAGTAATTAAGGGAGCATAATTAGCACTAATTAAGCATCATATTGTATGTTAGTACTAATTAAGCATGATTAATACTAATTAATCACTGCATGTCTTGTTGGCTCAGCCCATTGTCCTACCAAGCTAGGGGAAGAGACTAGATTTGTAAAAATAGGTGTTTAGAGGCTAAATTTGAAAAAAAGATAGCTACAATGTTAAATATGTGAAGGACTCGATAAATCATGGATGAGAAGAAGAGTTGTACTAGTACATATGTTCATAAATACTTAAGGCCATCACTAGTGTATCAGTGCTAGCAAACTCTTGCCCTTCACTCCGGTGCCTACCACTGTAAGGCCATACATGAGAAGGTGCCAGAATACAAATTGCTAGCACCGGTGCATATAGGTGCACTGATGCTAGCTTAAGTAAAAAAAGTTTACGGACCCACTTGTAAGCAAAATGAGAGAGAGAGAGTATGTGGTGGAAAAAAAGAAGTGATATTTTATTTAGTTGTGGGTCTTATCTTAGAGAGAGAGATGTACTAAACACTGTAGGAAAGAAACAAATCTAGCATCAGTGTGATATGATAATAAGATGATAAATCTGGCACTGCCTATATTGTAGATGGCCTACTAGTATTGGCCGTTGTTGCGTGAGCACTTGAAACGGAGTCAGAGCATCCTAGATACCCATCTGATTTGATAAACTGATCAGTACATGCAAGCGTTGAGTAGTAACCTGTTGCTGTAAAACCGGAGTGATCATAGATTGATTCAAGGTACGTCCTGTCCTTTTAGCTTCTAAAAACTATTTTTTTGATTTTTTTTGTAGTAACTAGCTTTTGAATAGAGTGTCATTTGAAGGTAGAGTTTATAAGTTGATTGTAGTACATACTATAGTAACTTCATTATATCGATCAAAACCGCATACGAGTTTTTGTTACTCTGTACTCTCTTTCATGAATAACCTAAAAATTATAAGTCACAGCCAAAAACAATAAATCAAAGTAAAAAAGAATAGACCAAAGCTTATACAACTAGGACTAGTGCAAGTACTACATAGCTATCTAGGCCTCATCCATACCGTGTTTATGGACCTTGGCTACTAGCAAACTTGCATACCACAGTTAAATGCCACAGAAAATTAACAAGGCAGCTGGTAAGCTAGTACCAGTAGAAATGGCCTTTCGACTTCGACAAGATTGGAGTTGGTTGGTTGCAAGCTTCGCTGGGTTTGACCGACTAAGTAGCTATTCTAATTAACTTCTAACCTGTGCGTCCAACTGGTGTCCCGTAGGATGATTATAGTTGTGGGTGATATTTTAAGCCTTTTTTTAAAGCTAAAGTATTACACCTTTGTTTGATCCTGCCTCTCCCGCAGCTAATCCACCTCACCGTCAGGCAATCTCACCACGCCACCTCCTCCCTCGCGGCTGGGATGCACCATCTCCTCTCCCTCCCTTCCCACTGTCCTCGGTGAGAGGAGGGGAAGCTAGACGGGGAAGGGAAAGCTGAGGGTGAGGGGAGCGGATCTGGATGGAGTAGGTGGAAGGAAAGCGAGAGCGTGAGTGTGAGGAGAGACTAGGAGGGAAGGAGAGAGCGAGAGGAGGTGGTCGTGATTAATGTGTGGGGATCGGGAGAGGAGTAGGACACAGGGCATGGAGCACGTGAGTGGACAACCGGATCTGCCCCTTTGGCGTGTTCAGACAGCTAAAGCCTGTAGGACCTCAACACAAGTGTAAGAAATCATGAGGGGTTTTCTACAAAAATACATGAGTAAGCTCTCGGGCGCCGGTTCGGCCGTGGCGTCACCACGATTTCGGAAAATTCAAAGGCTTTTTTGCAAAACGAGTGGCGTGGGAGTACTCGGAGGCCGCCCATTCTATCCCCTTCATGGCTGGTAAATATGCGCTTGAGATGCTGTTGTCGGCCTCCTAGGCAGCAACTCAAGCGGAATGGTTGTTTGTACATGTACTCCACTCCATCTGCATTTCATGATTTTTGTATGTATCACAGGACAGGACTTAACAACCACCACTCCATTAGTTTTTAATTTTGCAACGAGTCTAGCTGCCTAGTATCAACAACATTACCAACAATATATATATATATATATGCACAATGTCGTACAATATACTAGTACAAGGACTTCATATGTACAATAATTTGCTGACCATCTGTATGTACATTTATCATGGCACATACATACAGGCCTTGGTTCACACATCACAACACCTTGAGCACAAACTTGGCCGACATGGCTGCCCCCTTTGCTGCCATTTTCAGGATAGCACGACTTCTGTACAGCCTGCACCCAATCAAAATGCGCTACTTCACAGTCAAAGACATTAGCTTTCTTATAGCTAATTCTCTTCTTTTTATCATCTGATAACAAATACCCGACGGCCTATCCTACATATGTTTGCATCTTGCAATTGCAAAAATCGTAACAAGGACATAAAACAGTACCGTACAATTAGTATGTTCCCCCTACCTCGCTAAAAGATGATCAAATATTGTACCTTAAGGACAGAAATTATACGTCATCATTAAATGAACTAGGTAGGCATCTTTAGGCTGTTTCTGTTTTGCAACATCAGTGTCATGCATTAGTATGTCAAACCTTGTTAGTAACATTGCTGTGTATTGCTTCAAAAAATCTAGCCAGGGATGCATCAAATGGTAATCAGATAACAGCAAAACATCAAATTAATTTCGACACCAGATATTTGTTTTAGTTGATAGCCGTTGCCTACTTATGTTATGAATTTAGAAGTAAACGTGGTATACTGTTTTCATAAAATTGCCCACCAAAACAAGATAAATTGATGTATTGAGCACTTACCCTACTAATGTTATCCCCCAAGTTGCCAAAGTATAAATCACTTTTCCAGCCTCCCAGACACTTCTCCAATTTCTTTTGTCTTTCATGGTGCCCAAAGCCCTTGCGACCACTGCATCAGGATATGTAAAGGTGTGAACTTTGCGTCAACATCAAGCTGAACATGAAAACATAAAACCTCCCTATATACAAACGTTAGTCAAAATTCAACATCCCATGTAACCAGGAAATCATTGTTTCTTCATCTCTTTATAGTCAGTCAGGTAACCACAAAATTGGAAGGCCAACATACAAGAGTCTAATGGTGTGGGTAGATTGAAATTACAACAGGGGAATTTAACAGAACATTTGGCAGGTTTAATTGCAAATAAGCGGTGTTAAAAGAATTTTTCTTTTTCTGCTGCGTGCCGGTTATGGCCTTATGGGTAAACAATTTCTGATTACGCTGACTACATGGGCATCAGTTAATTTTCCCTTTCTTCATTTAGAAACATACTCTAAAAGGCTTCAGAAGAATATATCATTTGCATTCAGTATAGTTAACCAGATGGAGTTTGGCATGGCATACCATTTTGTAGATCTGCTGGTGATAATAACTGATTAAGACGAAAAACATTAAACGGTTAGAGCCAGAAAAAAAAAGATTAGGATAGAAAAGAAGCAGCCTTGGTAAAACATTAAGATGCACCTTGGACTTTGGATCTTCAATAATGCATCTAGCAACAAAGGTCGCAATGCCATCAACGATGTCTTCTTCATTAACGACCACGTAGCTCTCATTATCAATGCCACTATTTTCCTCCAGATTACCAATACTGGAATCACAGGAAAGAAAGACCCAAGAACCATTCTTCCCACTGCCTACCATGTTGGGGACATCGCCAATTTGCACCCCTGCTTTTCATTCACCGGAAAAGAGCAAGCGTGCTGCCGGTTCAATCAGAATTCAGAACAATGCAAGAAAGGTAGATTGAGTATAAGATGGTATGACTCTGAGCAACCTGTCAAGTTGCAGGAAGATAGAATGGCATCTTGACTTGCTTCAGATTGCTCTCGAACCTTTTCAATGCGATCGAGGAAGCTGGAGTTGTTGACGGCAGATAAAAGCCGGGTGTATAGCTGTGTTAAAGATGACACACAATCTTAGATCGTCCATCCAACATTTTAGATACATCTACTGAATACGGTATACATAGTATTACGCTGTTTCTTTCTCTGAATTATCGGCACAAAGTAAGGGCATGTAGGCATCTGTTCATTTTATCTCTGAATCGTAATTCTTGGGGGCCTCAAGATGGCTCACATCGGGAGGGCAGTTGACGGAGAGGTCGGGGGCGGCGTGGAGGTCCCGGAGGAGGGCGAGGTCGTCGGCGAGGCGGGCGCGGAGGGCGGCGTTCTCCGTCCGCAGCAGCTCCTCTGCCGCCGACGGCCCATCATCATCTTGGCGGTCGGGATGGTGCCCTTGGCGGTGGTGTTGGAAGGCGAATTGGGCGACCTCGGCGATCTCGACCAGGGTGTGCGCCACCTCCAGGGGGACCTTGCGCGCCGCCGCGGCCATACGTGATGCTTGTTGGCTTGCTCAGCCTGTGCCTGTGGCGGTTGAGAGGCTAGGCTGCCATGGAAGGAAAGAAGGAAGCCAAGCGTCGGGGACGGGGTGGCGGCAACGCAACGTCCTCCTCCTTTTCTTCAGGTTACCTCTGCCGTGAAGACAAGTGCAACGGGAGTCTACTTAATTGCTGCAACTTCAGAAAACTTCCATTCGAAGATTTTTCAAGAAATTAATAATCAAGTTAAGTGTTTGAACTCATACGATTCTTTCTTTCGCTTGTTTGGAACGCAAGAGATGCAAGTTCAGTTCCGAAAGAATCTTGTGGTAATTCCTCTGAAAGACCTCACATCACCACATTACTGCTTTACACTAGCAGATGTAGAAGAGATTTAACGATTCCTGCGATGACATCCTGTGTGCCAGGCACTGTTAATTGCACAGCATCATCAGATGTTGGATGCACCAATGGCATGGATTGCGCAACAAGTTAGTATTGTGCAGAGCGATCTGCAGAATTTCCCATCATTTTCTCTCTACATTATTTGTACAACAACAATATATGCCAGATATCGCAACGAGGCTAGCCACGAAATTACACAACCAACTAATGCCGACAACAATCGCTTAACATCATAGCTCATCAAACACTCCTCTGGTATCTAGGTTTCAGAGAAGACAGCCCTTTCTCTTCTTCAAGAGCTGACGGGCCGGATGAAACAGAATCGCCATGGCTAGGCCACGCTAGAGGAATCAGCTGTTGCTGATACGCGTTTGTGTTGTCGCACACCCCGAGCTTCACAACAAATGTAGCTTTGCAGCCTTTCCCAACGCCGTCGCTGTCCAGCCATACATGCCCTTCCATCAGGCTGACAAATCTGGCAAAGGGATTTTGCAAAACCTATCAGATCTTTCAAATCGCTACGTTATCGATCCATCAGAATCATAGATCTCTCACACGGAAAACTAGTTGGACATAAAAGCATTGAACTACCTCTTGCAAATGGCAAGCCCAAGACCGCTGCCATTATACCCTTCCCCTCCACTTTGCGTGTGAGCAAACTTTGTAAATACATGGGGTAGATCCTGAGGGCTAATGCCACACCCTGTATCTTTAACCTGAAAGAACAAAGGTACAGAGGCTGTTAACACATTAAGGCAGCCAACAAGATTGAAGGGAAAGGTGAATATCCTCAAAATTAAGGCCTCATGTGCAACTTCAGTTTTTTTTCTTGGATCCGTCAGTCATCTATGATATGGTCGTAACATGTGGTTTTAACCCTCTCAATATCCCGTTCTCACTTACTAGATCAAATAGAACCTGGAGCTTCTAGGATCGTAACAACGCAATCTTTACCTGAACTTTTAGGTAGAAGTGACCATCACTTGCAACTGGATGAAAATCAGTGCTTCTGAAGTCTCTTAAAGAGTCAGACTTCACAATTGAAGCTAAGAGTGAGATGTGGCCCTCGTTGGTGAACTTAACAGCATTACCACAGATGTTCAGAATAGTTTGCATGAGTCGCTTTTCATCACCAATGGCAGATAGAGGCAAATCTGGGGACAACATAGCCGATACAGAGAGCTTTTTGATAGCCCCAATCGGTTGGATGAAACTCATTACCTGCAATGCCATAGAGTAATTTCAGGTTACAATATTATACATTACAGGTATTAGATAGTTGGAGGGTAACATTACGGACCTCTTTGAAAACAGCATGAAGATTGAATGCTCTAATCTCCAATTCAAGGCTTCCATCCTCAAGTTTTGAAAGATCCAAAACATCATTGATGAGTGTCGCTAAAAGGTTGCTGCTTTTCAACACTGTTTCCACCATTAGGCGCTGCTCAGGGGTAAGTTCAGTTTCCAAAAGTAAGGAGGAAAGGGCTATTATTGCGTTCATTGGGGTTCGCATTTCATGATTCATCACAGCTAGGAAATCATTGCGAGCACGGATAGCCATTTCGGCCTCTCGCCGTGCTAAATCTAGGGCAACATTTTGCTCCATGAGTAGATCACGTGCTCGCATAGATTCTTCAAGAATAGCTGCATGAGAGAGAGCAACTGCTACCTGGAGAGAGTACCATATAACATATGATAAGAATAGTGTATGGTGCAAGTTGAGAATGCATGTGTAGCTTCTTCTTTTTTTGTGCACAATTTTAAAAAACCACAAACAACATGGAACGTAACACAAAATTTTCTGTGGACAGAACAACTTTTCAAGTACTACAGAATTCAAAATAGAAAAAGGAAAGACCACATGAGAAGGCTGATTTGTTGAAAAGTACAAATAAATAGAGCTGCCCATCACCAAGAAGGGGAAAGAAAATAGAATAGAATATCCAGAGCACGAAGCTACTTCTGTAACTGCAAATGAATAGCCCAACCAAGCAAAAAACGCTTACACTTGACTTAACATTCATAAGAGGTTGACCATAATTTCTCTTTAAGTAAATTATGAAATAATCCCATATTCCTAACCAGTAAACATGGTTGTCAAGGGGAAAAGTCAGGACAATCTACATTCCAATCCATTCAAGATGCAGAAATATTCTAGAGTTGTATATGGTTTCATTCACTACAGCAGTGTATAGCTAGCCATTATTGTAGCCTAAGATGAATATCTACTCTATGGCACTATGCTTTGCCTCAGAACAGCCTCCCCCTAGCTGTATGCAGTTTTCACGAATCCATGAACCACTGGGCAACTGTGAAAGAACTTTTACATTTTCTAATCCAGAAAAATGCTTTTAAATTACAGTTGGAGTCCACCTACCAGAAAAAGAACAATTACACTGATGGCTTTAGGAAGAACTTTACATTATTGTTTTATTTGTAAAAATCTTCAACATCTATGTTATGAATAACTGAATAAGTCAGGGGAAAGGGTACCAGTGTAGCAACCTGATCAGCAACAACCTCAACAAGCTCCAGTTCATGAACATGCCATTTCCTTGCACTATCAGATGGAAGCATCAAAACCATAATTGCATAGCTTTTCGCTGAAAGCTCTGGCCAATCATTTATCTGAAAATTCGAGAGATGCAGCAGTGGGACTCTTACAGCAGCCACCTCTGGTGGCACATATCGCCCTGCAATAGGCCGGATCCTTGCCAAAGGACATGTATGGGGTATTATAATCGCCCGGTTGCTACTGAAGACTTGATTGACAACAGGAAGGTTAATCTGTACAGATGACCCAACAGGAGTCTGGTGGCGCAGAGTATGAGATAGTTGAAGGCTTGAACCACTTCGTGATGGCATCCACAACGCGCATTCTTCCAGACCCAAGGTCCTCCCTAGCTCAACAAGGGTAGTCTTCAAGATCGTATGCCTATCAAGTGTGCTTCTGATTTCATGGGTAAGCATCCTGACATGCCTCCCTGTCTCTTCCTGCGTCCGTATCAGGCCCATCTCCCTATCAAGTTCTTCGGCTTTATTCTTTAGAAACAGCTCCCTCGTCTTCACACTCAACAAATCAGGTATAATATGAACAAGCATCAGAGCTGTAGCACAGGACACAATGGCCGTCGAGACCTTTGCCAGTGTCATGACTATAGCAACAGTTTTTGTGTGCATCGTGAAAGTCCATAGGTTTATTAGATGAGTCGCTCCACAAAGGACTATAAATGCACCAAACTGGATCAGAACCCATCTGTAGGGGAAGAAGGATGACTTTTTGACAAAATAAATTAGCTCCAAAGGGATTGAGAAGTAAGCGAGGGCTATGAAGAAGTCTGAGATGTATTGGTATTTGATGAAAAGCTCATCAGTGGGCCATAACGGCTCGATGCAGTCACAGCCCTCCATTTTGGGGGTTTAATGCATAGACAGAGCTCCCGGCATTCCCTACAAAAGATAAATTGGACAAGTTATACATCTCAAGTATGAGAAAATGTGTGTCAGCAGTTTCAGTCATCAACATTATTCATTCAGTGAAAAGTGTGAAGAAAACAAGAATAGAAGCAGCAAAAACATATCTTTTGAATATAGAAGAAATCAATTGACAAAAGGGAATAGAGTCACCTAAAGCCCTTAACTAGCTATACATTCAATACGTTCTCGGCTCTTGTGCTATACGTCCGCATCGAAAACATACTGGTAATCTATTGGAGAGGAGTGTTACAAAGTGCACAGCAAAATAGAAGATAATCAAAGAAGCAGGAGATGCGAGAAAGATTTAACGTGAAAACCCTTGCGGTAAAAAACCACGGACACACAATCGGCGAAATCACTATACGGAGAAGTTACAGAGCGCTCTTGGCGTATTACATGTGTAGATAATTTGAAACACACTATCTATCATGAGGCTTACAGAGGCATAAATAGCCTTGGAAACAAGAGTCCCAGATAAGGTAGGAATAGAGTCCTAGTCGGCAATAGAAACAGAAATATACTCGAAAACTGGAATAGTAACATGCTCGGAGATAGGAGCGACACCCCGCTGGGAGACGAAATAGAGTCATCTCAGAAGATGGTAGTGAAGAGTTGTAGTCGGAAGCGTCTCGAGTAGCCACGTCTGACTCCAGTTGGCGCAAATACCTTTAGACACCACGTCTGATGCAAGTCAGTGCAGAGTCCATCACAAACGCAAAGATGATCCTAATTATAACCTCCGACCAGTTCGCATTACCGACCAATCATACTAGTCGGAATATATCCTTTTAAACGAAACCTAATTAGATTCTTCAAGTGGTCGGATCCGACCAGATTCGCATCACAAAATAAAACAAGCAGAATAACGAAATATTTATTTTCTTTCTTCATTGTACTTTCTTGTTCAAAGGCAGCTAAATCATGTCGTATATTTGGGTCAGTCAAGCATGGCTCTCAACTCTGATAGGAAAGGTAGGCTTGTGTTTGTCCTAGCACAGATGCAGAGTGTGAAAGAGAATTTTGGGCTAAACTAGCAGACCTCGGAAACTAGCTAGTGTGAAGCAAGTGTAAGAATACTAGTAATCGATGAAGCAGTCTTGTTCTTCGTCTTGTAATTTAACAAGTTGTGGCATGACATGGCATGGAATGCAGAGTAGAAGTCAAATTAAGGGGCATTCATTCATTCATAATTTAGCAAGAGTCAGACCCTGGCAAAATGTTTGTTGGTACCTCTTAATGAAGTGTTCAAGTGGTACTGTTGTACTAGTTTATTTCATTTCAGTGTGGAATAGAGTGAATAATTATTGTGGTGGTAGATGGTAGCCCATGGTAGTAGGGCGGGGCTAAGAAGGGGAGGCAGCGAATCGAATCGAATCGAAGAGAAGGAAGGAAGGTCCATGGCGGCGGCGGCGGCAGCAGGAGGAGGAGGAGGCTGTGATTGACAGACGGGCTTACTTGCTGGTGCGCAACGGTGGAATCTCGGTCGATCGATCGGTCGAAGCCAATCAGCCAAGCTGCCGCCGCCGCCGCCGCTTCTGGTTGGCCTGCACGGCTGCACCTCGGCGACGAGGGAGGGAGAATGGGAGAACAAATAAATAGATTTGCAGCAGATGTAAAATCGCGTCGGATCTTCCATCGCATCGGGTACCGTAAAACAAGAATCGCAAGCAAGCATCCCAACCAACGCACGTAGAGGAGGATTAGAGGAGCTACCAGAGTGGAGGAACAAGAAAGCACCTACCTGACCTGCCTCGATCTTGCTCTGGACAAAGCCTGAGAGGGGAAAGCTAGGCTTGGGTTGGCTTGGCGAAGGCTATGGGAGGACGACGACGACGACGACGACGAAGCAGCAGAAGATTTGCTTTGCTTTGCTTCGCTGGGCACTTCACTTGGGTTGGGCAGGGGGGACGAACCCAACAACAGTACTGCTCTGCTCCTGTGCAGAGCCTGTCAGAGCCGCAATAGATTAGTCCGTTCAAATTAGGATGGCTTATAATTTTTTATTATAATTAATTTATTTTTTAATATAAATAAGATAACTTATTTGATATAATTAACATTAAAAATTTTAAAAATAAAAATTTAATTTATCATGGACAATATAAATAAATAAAAAAATTAAAAATCTAAAAAAATAGAAAAAACAAAATAATAAAATAAAAACATCAATAGAAATAGACAAATAGATTTGCGTCTTTTCATTGGTCAGATTCTCAATTTAGGCCCGCAATAAAGAGGAGCTACATCATTTTTGTTTTTATAGATTAGTAGATTAAGGCTATTTTTATTTTTAATAGATTTGTGTCTTTTCATTGGTCAGATTCTCAATTTAACCCCCTCATTAACATCAATTAAAATTATAAGTAAACGTTGATACTTATACTTTTTTTATAAATAATCTAAAAATTATAAAGCACGATCGAGTCATCAAGGCCTTTAGGTGCTCCATGTCCTCTGAACTCTGATCATCTATTTCTGCAACTACTCGAAGAGATTTCCGTCAAAAAAAAAAAACGAAACGAGCAGCATGGCGTGCAATGGGCCGCATAAAATAGGCCCAGATGTACTGATACTAGTAGGTAGGGCAGGGTAGGGTAGCGTAGGCAGGCCCAAGTCATCGAGCGGGCCTTGATCTTCGCCGTCCGTCCGTCCATTAGTTGGGCTCGAGTGATCAGTACCACTCAGGAGTCAGGACCAACCGCTCTTCTCCTCCACATCATCAGCATCACCAGGAATAATGCCTGGATGTACCAGAAGACTAGTGTGCTATACTACTTAGTTATGCTTCTAGCTTTTTAATTTCATCTTTTTATTTTTTTATATTTTTTCTTAACCTTTTACATTCTCCGTGATGATACAACTTTCTTATATTTAAATTTTAATTACACAATAAAAGCTAATAGCAGCTATAGTTATTTTTAACCGCTACCTAAAAAATAAAAGACAGAAATGCCCCTCGATGGGCCAATGCATGCCTGGTCTCCTTTCCCCTGCAAAAAAGCTACTATCCTACAAACAGGGACACTGGAATTGCGAGAGAGAGAGAGAGAGAGAGAGAGAGGAACACTGGAATTGCACCCCGCAAACAGGGAGGCATAAACAAAGGCACTGCTAAATCAACTTGTGATCCACCACCCATACACTGGATCGAAGTGTATCTGTACAACATCTCCTCGCCATTATCCAAGGCTTGCAGCAGCCTTAAAACTATCTTTTCTTTCTCCAAAAAAACAAAAACAAACAAATTTTTTTTCTTTCCCCCTTCTTTGCTTCCAACACATGTAGAAAGTGGGAGGGAACAAACCCTATAAAAAAGGACAAAATTTGGGAAGAACCATCTCCCTCTCTCTCTCTCTCTCTCTCTCTCACTAACCAACCATCACATTTACAGGCACCATCTCTCATGGTCATGGCTGTGTTTCTAAATCCAGCCATTCCAACCATCTGATCCTCATTTTTCTGTACTGATGCTCATGGTTTTACTGTAATGTATACCTACAGACTATCAAAACACATATAGTCAAATCATGGACATGGAGCTTCCCTTCCCAGCACAAAGAGCCAATCAAAACCCATAGCCAAATCATTTATGCCAGTCAGTGTCTCGCTAGCCGTCTTCGATGAAAGTTCTGCAGACGAAATCTCGAAATCTTTGAGAATAGAGCTTTGGGTCCACTGCGGAGATTGAATTAGGGTCAGTCTGCAACGACTTGTAAGCATGCTCCAGCTTCTTGGCGATGTCATAATCTTGGAGAATGTCAATTATCCCAAAGTAGAGAATGACGTCGTAGGCTTCACCGTTCTTGTTTCGGGTCAACGATTCCCCAGCACCAAAGAGAAAAGAATCGATCTCGCTGCTGGATGTATGCTCTGCCCGAGCTGGCAAGTGTGCACCCAATCTGACGAATGATTTCCTGAAGCTGGTGGACGAAATCAGAGAACACCAATTAAACTAACTTAGAGTTGAAGCTGCAGTGTGTCCAGTTGGCACTAGACTAGAAGGAACAATCAACATGGTAGAATTATCAAGGAATCATGCTCTCTCTGTATTACAGTTGGGGCAAACAGGCCCAAATGATGGCACAACATGCACTATGTGAAAACTAGGAGGACGGCAATCGAGTTTGCACTACGTTGACAGCTCAATTTTCACAAAAAAGAAATGGATACTGGGACCAGGTGTAACATCTTAGGCAGGCAGGAAGAAACCAAGTGTAGCACTTGTGGATAAAGCATGCCTTCCATGGGAACTACTGTATATACAAAAGGTGATATACTGATGTATCTATACCAAGTGGCAAACAACTGAAGCTCTAAGATCCAAGGTATAAGAAAATTTAATGCTTTCGTGGTACAAGAAAGCGGTTAATCATTATAGTAGAATCCTGACTCCTGAGACAGCAACACATTTGATCTTCCACAGCAAAGCCACAAAATATATTGTCTAATTCAGCAAATAGTTTTTCAAAGGATAGACATCAATCTTTCGTTTTCATGTCACTAATATGATGTTTTCAGATACCTTGCCTTAGGCAAAAGAGGCTCTGATGTTTGAATTAGTCTTCTTTTGATTAGAAAATTCATACGTACTATTTATGCCTAATATTGGATTTAATTAAGGACAGACTATAATCCGCATGAGTCAACAAGCAACAGAGATGCAGATGTGCAAACACTAGTATAACATACCGGTAATCAGGTATCTTGTCTAAATCTTTAGCCGAGGAGCACAGCTCAGGCATGCCGACACCGCCTTGACATGCTGACACCATGTTGGGTGAAAGCTCTGGGTAACATTATTGCTCATGTTAGGGGAAGAAAAATCCATGATGTTGCCAAAGTTCCATCTTTAGCCGTTCGCAAAAGCAAGTCCTTCAAGCAACATCAACTTACCAGGAGGAGAAGCAGTAAAAGTAGATAATCCCATCTTTGTCGCAGGCATGTCATCAAGAAAGTGAACTCCAACCAAGAAACTGTAATCCATAATGCCCTCTGATTCCAAAAACTCACAATCTCGCCTAAGTTGCCTAAGGAAACAATAATATTATGTGAGATACAGTGCTACTGTTTCATCTGAAAACAAAACAATTGCCCTAGCATCATTGGGGTCGAAAACTTACTCATGAAGCTCTTCATACCAAGACCGCTGCAACCGAAACACGAAATTGAGATCCAAGTCTTTGAGCGTCGTTGTCTCATCAATCTCCTCTTCAAACTTGTCAGCTGTTCGACCATAAGAGGAGCCTTTCAAATCATAACGGCGATGGATCTGGTGCTCTGAGCAGAATAAATTACCCATGACTACAAACCGTACCTGCAAAAGAATAAAGTGTTATAACCAAAGAAACAGCGCCAAGGTGGTTGGCTTGTTGCAGACATTACGCACCTTCTGACCACCATTTGGCTTCACGGAGTGCGCACCGTAGAACCTTGTAATCAGAGAGCTCTTGTATCGTCTAACATGTCTGTAGTAGCTAGGCAACATCCGAATTAACAACTACACAAGCAAAATACCATAGAAGTTGAAGCCTTAGCGCCAAAATCAACCTCATCTTTTTTTTGGTAATACTGCCCATTCATATTCATACCATCTACAGGCAGTTTAACTCATTTCTTCTACCAAATTACATTAAGAAACAGGGATGGTTGTCACCTTCACTTCCGATTTCTTCAGCGTCTTAATCATGAAGCGGCCGTCTTGCGTGAGGTAGAAGAAGCTACCACTCTTTCCGGGTGAAGACAGCTCCCGCAACGCGTCGTCCCCGCAGATTGCGAGCATGTAATCTGCCGGATCGACGCTGAACAGCTTCCTCAAATGCCTGCAAGGCCAAGAATCCATGACACGAGGCAAACCCAAACTCACAGTGGTTGAAGCGAGAGAGAGACACCTGAAGACCACGGGGCAGTAGTCCTTCCACCAGAACTCTGAAGACGAATGCGGAGGCGTCAGCTTCGATCCCTCCGGTGGGAACCGTGTCCAGAACTTCTCGCGGGGATCGAAATCAGCCGGCTTGAGCTCCCGCATCGGCTTCGCCGCGGACTTCCCCACGGCGTGCCTACAAATCAGAACCGGCAGCTAGCGAATTCACGATCCGTTCCCAAATCTGTAATTCATTGGACTGCAGCAGCGCACCTGATGCCCAGCTGCAATTTGAGCATGAGCTCGTAGTTCTTGTGGCCCGTGGAGATGGTCACCCCCGGCCGCGTCCCTTCCGGCGGCAGATGAATGCGCGGGGTCAGAACGGAGGAGGCGTCGACGATGTCGCAGGTGATATCGCCGGCCTCGCCCTCCGAATCCCAGACGCAGATCCGCGGGGAGGCGCGCGCTTTCTCCAGCGAGGACGACGAGCGCTTGCAGCCGGCGGCAATGTCCGGGAGGTTGACGTGGTGCTGGGGCCAGGGACCGAGGTGGTGGGTGCCGTCCGGCCAGGTGAAGGCGCCGGGGCCCTTGGGCGCGCCGTTCTCCCAGAGCCCCTCGTAGCGGCAGCCGTTGGCCCAGACGAGCACGCCGTGGCCGGAGATGACGCCGGCGCGCCACTCCCCGACGTAGTGGTTCCCCCCGCACCAGACGTAGCGGCCGTGGCCGTCCTGGAGGCCTCGGCGCCAGTGGCCCTCGTAGTAGTCGCCGTTGGCGTAGCTCTTGGCGCCGTGTCCGTGGCGGCGGTCGGCGGCCCAGGCGCCGCGGTAGGTGGCACCGTCGGGGCCGACGAAGACGCCGCGGCCGTCGATGCGGCCGGCGCGGAAGTCGCCCTCGAAGGTGGCGCCCGAGGGCCAGCAGAACCTGCCCTTGCCGGAGGCCTTGCCGCGGCGCCACTGGCCGTCGTACATGCAGCCGTCGGCCCAGACGTACTTGCCCTTGCCGTGCGGAGCGCCGGCCAAGAAGCCGCCTTTGTACACATCTCCGTTGGGGAGGGCCCTCTCGGCGTGCAACTCCCCGGAGGCGCCGCTCGCCGGCGCCACCCGCCTCATTCCGGCATTACAGATGAGAAGGGCGCCTGGCAAAGCTTGAATTGAATAAGTGCTCCTCACTGTCGCTGGGCTTCGCTGAGGCTTGATAGGGAGGTGTAGAGCGGCTAGTAGTAGAAAAGCAAAAGCAGGCAGGAGAGAGAGAGAGAGAGAGAGAGAGAGAGAGGATGCCGGATTGCCGGTGTGGTAAAGAAGAGAGAAAGAAAGAAGAAGAAGAAGGCGGTGGTGGTGCCGTGCGAGCGCTTTTGGTTGGGAGACGAGACGACGGACGGCATTGCCCTTGCCTTGGGTGCCTGCGGATAACTAGTAATAGATAACACGGACGACATTGCCCCTGACGCCGACTGGCAGGCAGCCAGCCAGCCTCATAAGATCTCCGTCTTGGTGTTGCCGCCGGCGCCGGAGCAGATGCACACTCCTCCGATCCGGCCGGCCACTTCGTTCCATGTCATCCATCGTCTCCAATAATTAACTACTCATGCAAGTAGCATCCACGAATTAATGCATTGCTTGTCTAACTAAGATCGATGGATGGATGGTGATTAGTTTGTCACTACGAGTGCCTAGATGATGACGATCGTGATGAATAATCCTATGCTCCACGAGTTTTTGGCTGTATTAGCACATTTTTCTGAATGTACGAGCGAAAATAGATCTCGTCGTCGTGCCGCATGGCCACCATGCAACGGAGGTCGCCGCCGTATGGCCATTCCACTAATCTCATTCCATTAATCTCATGCATGGATCGGCATGGCCACCGTGCATGGAATAATTAGTGCGCATGCATGTAAGGATATAACGTTTTTTATTATATTTTAATTAAATATCTCAATAAAAAATTAACAGCTGTTGCTAAAACCATCAACAGAAAACCGTTTCGAACGGAGACTGGGCTACCAAGAACTCCACACAACGGCAGAGCTTACATGTCTTGTCTCACCGATCGAAACACCATATCTTTTGTTTCCAACAGTATTCTCTTTCTTTTTCCTGTAGTAGCGATCGATCAAAATGTTTCATGCATAATTCAATAGAGTAGTTAATTACTGGGCAAATCGAATTTATCAACTCAAATCAGGAATTAACAAATTCAACTCGATGAATGTTCAACTGAAACATATATATCGCCTAGCCCATTTATATATTTTAAGAAGAAGAAGATGGTTGATATTCTGGCAGGCAGACCCTGGATCTAGGTAGCTAGCTTGCTACTTTGCTAGCAATGCATATATGTATGTTGGGATTTTTTTCCTTCGAAACTTCCATCATATAATCTTCCTTGTGATTTTATTATAGGCTTTCTCTAAATCAATAAACATTATATTAAGGTTTTTTTTTCTTCTTATATCTCTCCATCAACTGTTATAGCAAGAAAATAATCTCCGTGATCGACCTTCTAGGCATAAAACTACATTGGTTTGTCATCACGCTAGTCACTTTTCTTAAACGGTGTTTGTTGTGGTTACAGACCAAACAGAGAGAGAGTGTATGGTAGTGAAGAGTTAGGTGAGTAATGCTCTCTACCCCCCTCATGGCTCGCATCACATGCATTTATGTACACAGGAGGAGTGTCTTTACAGTTGTGCCCTTACATCCAAATATCCTTTACATGGGCATTCACGTCATTACACACGTCCCCCTTGGGCCTTATAACCCTCTAACAGGCCGGCTGGGCTTAGGTGGGGGCCACCCCTACAACAGTGTTCAATCACTCGCTCCCAAAACTTTATTATGTGGCTCATGAGTTTAATTACTCTATAATTAATATAACTTTGAATAGCTCCTTTATTTTCAAAAATTGGTACTAATGTGTTCCTTCATCACTTGTTTGTCATCTTGTTCAATATAAAAATGCTATTGAACAAATTAGTTAGCTAAATAATCGCTACTTCTCTTAGACATTTCCACGCCTCAATAGGAATATTATCAGACCCCAACGCTTTACCCACTTTCATCCTCTTTAAGATTTTTCTTACTTCCAACTCCTGAATTCTTTAAATAAACTACCTATCGGTGTCATCATAAGTATCATCTAATTCAATCATACTATCGTTATTATCATGATTGAACAACATATCGAAGTAATCCCTCCACCTAATCTTGATCTCCTCGTCTTTCACTAAAAGTCTATTAGTGTCGCCTTTGATGCATTTAACTTGGTTAAAATCTCTCGTCTTCCTTTCCCGAAGTTTAGCCATCTTGTAGACATCTTTCTTAACCTCCTTTGTATTTAGATTCTGGTAAATTTTCTTATATGCCTTGCCTTGTGCCTTACTTACCGCTTTCTTGGCATTCTTTTTTACTGCTTTGTATTTCTATACATTGTCATCGCTCCTATCAAGATGCATGTGCTTGTAGCATATATTCTTCTCCTCGATAGCCTTTTGCACTTCCTCGTTCCACCACCACATGTCTTTAGGTTTACCTCTTGTCCCTCGGGTCACTCCAAGCACCTCTGTAGCCACCTTCCTAATACAACATGCTATCTTTGTCTACATATTATTCGCTTGTCCCACGTCTCATATCCCTTTTGCGATCATTCTCTTCTTAAACACCTGTGCGGTGTCCCATTTGAGTTTCCATCACTTCGTCCTTGTGACTCTAGATACCTTAGCCTGTCTAACCCGTAACCTAAAATGAAAGTCAGAGACTACCAACTTGTGTTGCTAGACAACACACTATCTAGATATAACCTTACAGTCTATGTAGGCTCGTTTGTCCTTCTTCCTTACATGGATAAAATCGATTTGGTTACAATGTTGATCATTGCTAAAAGTAACTAAATGGAAATGTCTATTTCTAAAAAAGGTGTTAGCTATTATGAAATCATAGGCTATAGCAAAGTTTAAAATATCTTCTCCCTCTTGATTCCTATCACTATAACCAAAACCCCCATGCACTCTTTGAAACCCCCTGCTAGTTGTACCAATATAACCATTAAAATCGCCTCATAAGAAAATCTTCTCACTGTTAAGTACACTTTTAACCATATCATCTAGATCATCCCAAAATTGCCTCTTAGCGATCTCATCCAGACCTACTTGTGGAGCATATACACTAACAACATTTAAAACCAAGTCGCTAAAGATTAACTTAACTAGGATAATTCTATCTCCTTGTCTCCTCATGCCAACAACTCCGCTCTTGAGGCGCTTATCGATTAAAATACTCATTCCATTCTTGTTTTGTTCTGTTCTAATATATCACAACTTGCAGCCAGTATGCTCCACCTCATTCGCCTTTCGACTCACCTATTTAGTCTCTTGAACACATAAGATATTCATACGTCTCTTAATCGTCGTATCAACTATCTCTCTTAACTTACATATTAAAGACCCTACATTTCAATTACCCAAACGAATCCTACTCTCGTTGGTTAGCTTCCTTGTCTCTCGCACTCGTCAAGTAAAATGTAAAGATCTTTGCACATTTTCCACTACATCTGGACGCCAACGTAGCGCATCACTAAAGGAGTAACGTCCAGGCATTTGCTCATTTATCACCACACCTAGGTTCCGATATGGCACGTCGCTAAGAGCGTTACGCCCCAACAAAACTATTTTGTGTTTCATTCCATAAAAAGATGGCTTGATTTTACATTAGCTCGTTAGGTCTAACACAACCCCCTTTCTTTTTTCTGGTTTGATATAACCTATGTAGAAAACTAAATAGGCGGAGTTGCTTCTCACTTCCAAACGAACTGCTAATTTGCAACATCCTATTTTTATGGAGTTTCCAAAGCCTTTTTATTAAAAATAAATTATTAGAATTTTTCTGGAATTTAATTAAGCTTAAATTGAATTTCTTAGAAAATAAAATGATTTAATATGATTAAAATAAACTTTAACATGAGTTGAAAATATTTTATTTGAGTTTCTCAGGTCTCAAGGAATTTCTGGTATTTTTGGTGAATTTTTGAGATTTATTTGCTATTTTTCTAAAGCTATTTGCTTTTTCTCTGATTTATTTAAAAAGAAAAACGGGGGGAAAATCTTAAAAGCCCGTGGGCCAAATCCCGGCCCAACCGCTGCGCCACACGTCGGCCTGTCCCCGCGCCAGCTCGCCCACGTGGCCCACCTCGGCCGGCTGTTGCCCTGCTCTGCGCCATCCGATCGGCCGCGCTCGCCATGCGTCAACCGATCCCGCTCCTACACCCACGTCCTCGCCCGACCCCGTGCGCACCCGTTGCCCTAGTGCCGCGCCCGCCTTGGCCGCTAGATCCGCGACCCTACCACGTGTCGCACATCCACGCGACGGGGCACTGTTTTTCGTCCCCGAAGCGAACTCCGCGCCACGTTGGGGTTGTCTCGAGTTGCGTGCTATAAATTCCACCGCCTCCACCCTTGGTTCTCGTACCCTCCACTGCCTCCACTCACCCGTGCCGCCACCTGTTGCCGCCGTTCCTTGTGCCCACGCCGCCGTTGACATCATGCCCACGCCCGTGCCGCCGTCGGACTCGAACTCGCCGGTGACCCGTCTGTGCCTCGTCGCCCGAACCACCGCCATCGGAGCCGACCGCATCGCCATCAAACTCGTGCACGCCGGTGAGCTGTCCCGCCCTCCGCCATCCCTCCCTTGCCGCTGCTCTACCCTCGCTGGACCTCGGCCGCACCCGCGCCCGCCGTCCCTCGGTCCCCGCGCCAACCCGCGCCACACCCCGCGCCCCTACCACAGGTCGAACATCGGACGGCCAACGCCTCCGATCGTGGCCACTCGTCTAGATCCAGATCAACGTCCCAGATTTCGCTACGCGGCACTCTTTCCACCATCCGATCTAACCACGCCGCCCGCACCGACACCGCCACGTCAACCCTACCCACGTGGCATGCCACGTCTACCCTAGGCCACGTGGCATGCCACATGTCACGCCATGTCAGCTGCCACATCAGCCAAAGCCGAGCCTCGGTGCCACGTCAGCGCTACGTCAGCTTGCCACGTGTCAACACCAGCGCACGCCACGTCAGCACCCCGTGCATGTTCCATAGACCCGGTCCACCGTGAACGCCCCTCCCCCGTGAACCCGGTCCACAGCACAGTAACTTTTCTGATTTTCAGTCTTTTTCTTTAGATTTAACTTTCCGAGAGCCCGTTCTCCTTCGTCCTAACTCTGATTGACCCCGTTCTTTTTTCTAAATTCATCTAAAATCGAGCTCTAGCTTTTGATTCTAGTTTCAAGATTTTTAGAGTTCATTTGCATATCATTTTATGTATTTTAATATTTTTGATCGTTTTATCTCTCGTTAGATTCCGATTCTGGAGGAGCAGGAGCTACGCCAGAAGACCCTGAGTACCTTGTTGAGCATAACCAAGTCAAGTCATGTCCTTTGATCATATTGAGCCCAGTTTGTAATCTATTATTTATTTATTTTATTTTAAATTATCCTGCATCACTATTTATTACAAACCCTTATAAATGGTAGTCACTAACCTATTTGGATTAATCTCTCCTTGTTACTTTGAACACCATGATGCTATTGTCACCTTAGGTTGGGAAACTTAATAGTGATACTATGCTTAATATCCCAGGGGTTTCACGATTAAAATGCTAGTCTTGCTTATTTTCACAAAAGGGTTTATCATCGTATGAGAATAATTAATTTTACCTAATGAAATATGAAACCGTGGTTGGTGCCACTGTTATAAAATTTGTGCCATGACATTGGTGTGTCATTGGCGTGGTGATACAAACTTGGTTTTGACTCAGGCGAGTGATCGTGTAGTAAAGGGGGAAATGCAGGTTCACTTCGTGGGATGTGGTAGTCTCGCCCAGGTAGACTTAAGAGCTTAACTTTGTGCGCTATTGATCTGAGCTTTATCGTGCAAACCACATGTCTAGTATGGGATAGACCTGACTGATTAATTTGGGATATTTCAACTTTGATCTCGCCATTGTGATTAACATGGTTGCTAATTTCTATATGGCGCAAGGGGGGTGTGATGTGAAACCCTAGCGGGCGGGATTAGGTTAGAATTGAACTTTGTAAAGGTCTTATTGTGATTTTCTTAGGCCGAGGCTAATCACATCGTATGGGTACAGTTGTGCAACCTCTGTAAAGTGTAAAACTATTCGAATAGCTACGTCCTCGGTCATGGAATAACTATACCTTGTGTGAAATAACTATACCAAGTTTTCAGAAATAACTATACCTCGTGTGAAATCACTGAGCATTGTCCATGACCGAGGACGCGGCTATTCGAATAGTTTTACACTCTGCAGAGGTTGCACAACTGTACTCACACGATGTGATTAGCCTCGCGCTAAGGAAATCACAACAAGGCCTTTTCAAAGTTCAGTTACAACTCAATCCGCCCGCTAGGGTTTTGCATCACACCCCCCTTGCGCCACATGAAAATCAGCAACTATGTTCATCTCAATAGCAAGATTAAAGTTGAAATATCCCAAATTAGTCAGCCAGGTCCGTCCCATACCAGACATGTGGTTTGCACGGTAAAGCTTAGATCAATGACGCACAAAGTTAAGTCCTTAAGTCTACCCGGGCGAGACTACCTTATCCCTCGAAGTGCTCCAATACTTCCTCCTTTACTGCACGATCACTCGCCCGAGTGAAAACCAATTTCTATAACCACCGCCGATGACGCACTAACGTCATGGCACAAATTTTAATACTGTGACACCAACCACGATCTGCTGTGGCTCCAACCACGGTTCAATATCTCATTAAGTCAAATTAATTATTCACGTGTGATGATAAACCTAATCGTAACTATAAGCAAAACTAAGCATTCTATCGTACCAACCCATGTGACAAATAACCTAGCATCACTACTATGTTTCCCAACCTATGGTGACAATAATATCATGGCATTCCAAATTATCAAGGAGGGATGAATTCAATTGGGACGATAACTACTAATACAAGGGTTTGAATAAAAATAGCGATGCACTGTAATTTAAAATAAAATAATTAAATAATAGATTGCAAACTGGGTTCAACATGATCAAAGGACACGACTTGCCTTGGTTATGCTCAGCGAGGTACTCTTGGTCTTCGGGCGTAGATCCTGCTCCTCCGGAATCCGAATCTAACGAGAGAGAAAACAATCAAAATAAGAAAAACACATAAAATGATAAGCAAATGAACTCCAAAAATCTTGCAACTAGAACCAAAAGCTAGAGCTCGATTTTAGATGAATTTAGAAAAAAGAACAGGGTCAATCGGAGTTAGGACGAAGGAGAACGGGCTCTCAAAAAATAAACCCTAAAGATAAATCGGGAAATTCGACAAATCTACTGTGCTGTGAACCCGGTCCACGAAAAAGCAAGTCCACGGTGGACCCGATGCATGAAACAGTGCGCGCGGGAGAGGCAGTGCTGACGCGGTGAGATTAGAGCTGACGTGGCAGCTGCTGGTGCTGCCATGTGTCACTGGCTGACGTGGCAGAGGCTCGGCGCGGCGACGGCGGCGGGATCCGATGGTCATTATGGCTGGGCGGCGGATGCGCAGAGCGAGCGGGCGGCGGACGCCGACGCGCGGGGCGCGCGGTGGTCGTCGTGGCGCGGCGCGCGGCCGCGCAAGAGTCGCGTGGATGCGGGCACGGGCGCGGGCGTGGTTCGGCGCGAGTTTAGGGACCGAGGAGTGGAGCGGGGCGACGGGAGCAGTGACGCGGACGACGGGCGAAGCGGGGCTCACCGGCGACGGGGACGACGGCAAGAGGGGTCGGCGGCGATGGGAACGGCGACGACGGGGACGGGCTCCGGCGACGGCGCGGGCGCGAAGCGAGAATGGGGGCGAGGGCGGCGGCGCGGGCGAGGGCGAGGCACACAAACCGAGGTGGGCACGCAGGTTTTAACACGTGAACCGAGGTGTCTGGATCGATTGCGGCGCGGAGCGGGCAGCGGACGCGGTTTGGACGGTCAGGTTGCGGCCATGGGGCACGGACGCAGATCCGACGGTCGCGGGCGGGCGGCGCTAGGGTTAGGGTGAGCGCGCGGGCGGGCACGATCCAACAGCGGGGGTGAGGGCTGGGTGCGGGGAGCGGGGCGAGGCGCGGACGCGGGTGATGGCGCCGCGTGTCGGTGGGGCGGATCGGGCGGCTGAGGAGGCGGGCGGGAAAGGGTACGACGGCGCGCGGGAATGGGCCGGATGGCTGACGCGCGTCGGGGGAAGTGATCGGGCTGCTGAGGAGGCTCGGGGGTTTTATTTTGCTTTTTCCTTTTTTCCAGAAAATCCAAATAACTTCAAAGAGCTCTAGAAAATAGTAGATAAACTTCAAAAATTCACCAAAAATACCAGAAAATTCCTTGAGACCTGAAAAATTCAAATAAAATATTTTTGTCTTATGTTAAAGTTTATTTTAATCATATTAAATCAAGTTAATTTCTCAAAATTCATTTGAAGCTTGAATTAATTTCAAAAAATTCCAGAAAATTTATTTTTGAATTCAAGGTTTTAAAAATCCCAGAAAATCAGGATGTTACACCTTCCGGCTAGAGATATTGTAAACTTGACAATAAGGTCGTATCTTTGAGATTTATTATTATTTGAGGTTTCCCTTTTATTTTAGCATGCATATGGTTGTAGTTACATCTATGTTTGACTGTGTGTACTAGCGTGATTCTGGACTAGTACAATTTACATAGAGAGTCCGAATTTGCATATTCGAGTCTCGACATAATTGTAGATGTTTGTCTGCACTTTGGATTTTATATCATGTCAGTTCCAGGACCTGAGCAAGGTTTTTCTCTTAAGTCAAGTTGCCTAAATTACTGTCCCTCAACCTTTGGCCTATTTATTTAGATTTTTGTCTGCACTTTTGGTTTTGTATTATTTTGAGCTCAGAAACTTTATATAATGCCATTTAGCCTACTTTCTCTTGGGACTACTGCGGGTCATGGTCCCTTAAATTATTTGATTATGCCAGGGTCATGGGTAAGAGAGTTTCATCGTCCAAGCTGGGGCCAGGTGTCAATCGCAATAGTCGGATCAAGATACTGAAATACAAGGACTGATTCCTACTGGTTCATCATGCTATAGTGAAGGTAGTGAATTGGCCTCCCTCCTTCAGGGCTCTGGTGCAGGCTAATGCGCCACGATCTGCCAATCTACAGACCACGCAAACACATTATCATGCATGCACAAGAAAAAATCAGAGAAGCCTTCACCAACTCCTCTTCAATTTAGTAGCCAAAACATGCAAAAGTTTATATTAAAAAAAACTTACAGATCAGATCACGAACCACAGTGAAGACTCTTGGCACAAAGCTTTATGCCCAGCAAAACATGCAGTCCACATCCAGAAACCCTTCATAACATGATTTTTTTAATTACTTTTACGTTTTCGATTTTTCCAATTTATCACGTGTCGAAGCCTCCAGGACCGCACCTCCTGTATCTTCTCCACGTATCATCCATCTTGATCTTCAGGTGCCTACGCATAAGCTCGACTATCTCGTGACTCCCTCGACCGCTTGACTTCGGATCTCCCCATCCTAGTTCCGGTCCTCCTCGTCATCGATCACGATCGCCTCCATGCTTATCCTACACATGTAAAGACCAAAGAATATTTTTCCGGCACAAGTTCGTCCGAACTTAACCAACTCAACCCGCACACACACAACACACCATAAATAATATCGTAACTAACGTTGTCAATTATTCATCATCTAAAAAAGTCTAGACCTGACCACATGGTTTCTTATTTTACTAATTATTGTAGTCTTGTTCTTGCTTAATCGCTTGCGCCATCCCCGACAGCTCTCATGTTATTTATTAGTCAATTTATTTAATCTTTAATTGTATTAGGAAACCAGGGATAAGAGTTTCCGTTTAAACGGATTCTTTCCGTTTAAACGAATCCCTATCCATATTGGGCACCTCACCCTCCCCTATAAATAGAGAGCCATATGGCTGATTTTGTACCCCATTGAATTGAAGCAATAAAGAAAGACCAGGAGTTCTCTCTACCTCTCTGTGTGTTCAATCTATTATTCTGTCTTCGTGGTTGATTCGTTTGTTCTTAGTAGAGAAATCTCTTGACCTGGTCGCCAACGAGGGTTTCTCAACACGTTATCAGCACGAATTGCTCCGTGAACGGGTAATCATCAAGCACTTAATAGATTGGTTTTCTAGATCGCTTGAATTTGCTTTTTCTTCGCGTTTAGATTGTTTTTCTATGGTGCAAATCCCCTAATCTACCGCAAGCGCACTTGAAGTCGCCGCACAATGTCGATCGGTAGATTGTGAAACGGGTAGATGTTGATTGCAACCGTAGAAAACGATGCAAACCGCCCTAATCTACCGCGAGCGACACGGTTGCCGATACAATGTCGATCGGTAGATTATGAAACGGTAGATGTTGATTGCATCGTAGATGAGAAACAAAATTTCTTTTGCATTGCCTTTTCGCTTGGTTGACCGCCTCACGCGGCGCAAGATACCGACCGCCGCCTCCAGACGAGGCACCGCTGCCGCCGCCACGCTCGCGCTTCGAACGCGCGCCGCCACCGCCTAGGCTCGCGCGTGCGCGCCGCATGCGCGCTGCGCCGCCGCCTCCTCGCTGGGCAGACTCGCATGGCGCTGCCGCTGCCTCGGCGCGCGCGCCGCGACGGCTCCTCGCCTAGCCTCTCGCGCCGCGCCGCATGGCGCTCGGCTGCCTCGCGCGCCGCCGCAGCTGCCTCTCGCTGGCCTCTCGCGCCGCGCCCGCATGGCGCCGCTTGCCTGGCCTCGGCGCCGCCGCCGCAACGCCTCTCGCGCTCAACAGCGGGCCGCCGCCTCCTCGCGACGGGCGCCGCTCCCCCGCCACAGATCGGGCTCGGGCCACCGCCCCGCGCGCTGAAGGCCGCCGCCGCCGCCGACGGCTCTCGCACGCACGCTGCCCGACATGCGCTGCGATGCGCATGCGCGCGCGCCGCCGATGCCTCGCCCTCCGCCCGCATGGCGCCGCCACCACTCCACCCGGCAGCGCTCGCGCTGCGCCACGACGCCGCCGCCGCCGCCGCGCGGCGCCGCCACCCGCACCGCCTCGCGACGCTGCCCGCAGCCGGCCGCCGCCGCCACGCCGCCGCTCGACACCGAGCCGCCGTGCCGCCACCCGAGGTCGGGCCTCTCGCGCTGGACGCCTCGCGCGCCGCCACAAGAGAGCTAAGGGGAGGGGAAATCCTAGCAATGGGGCAAGCCTAAGAATTTAAACGGCCAAATGGGCCGCCAAAATCTCTCAAAAAGGGGGCCTGTTTAAGGGGAATTTTGCAGAAAATCCCATGAAAAATCAGAAAATTGCATAATTTTCTCTGAATTGAAAATTTATGAAACCCCTAGAATTGCAGATTCATTAAAATTTCTATTCTAGCATAAAAGGGTCTCTGAACCCGAATTTTGCATTATTTTCAGCATTTGAAGCTTGTTTATTTATGCCATTATTGTTTTATATATTTTCTGTATTTATTTACTGTTTTGATTAATTGTAATTATTTAATTACTTTTAATCACCAAAATTAGCAAGAAATTATGAAAAATACATAGAAAATTATGAGACATTACAAGAATTTATTGTACCATTTATTTACCGCAGAAATAATTTCATGCATGTTTACTCAAGTAAACTTATATGTTCCATTCATCACATGTAGATGACTAGCATCACGAACCGGAGTTCGAGGAGCTTGCCCAAAGATGGCAAGAACTATCCGACGGGCATCCGATGTCGAGATAGTACTTGGAGCCGTGAAGTTCCGCGCAGCTATTGGGATTGGCGACGGCATGACGCCAAACCTACACCTAAGGAAAATGATCGCACTTCATTTCCTCAGCACCACCGTGCATTACTCTCAAGAATGTGTATATGGCGAGAAAAGCGCTTAGCACTCGACCGCACTCAAGAAGCGGTTTGAGAGGCTTAAGTATACCATTCTTCCTCAAGCAGAGCAGGAGGATCGGACTAAGGTTTGCCGATTTCAAGATTTGCCGGGAGTACACCGCCTTGCACAGAATTTGTACTAATCTTCAACTCGTGGCGCGCATCACGATGAGCGTAAGATTGAGAAGACCGCCCACCTTTCACCCCAATGTCAGCATATCCGCCGCAACTATCGCCAAGACGGCTACAAGGAATACGCCAATTGATTGATATGATGCAGTAGCGAGGCTCGTGACGAACTTCTCCGCAAGAATTACGCCACTCACCATTGGGAGCTCACCGCCGTGAAGCCAATTGGGAGCTACAAGGTGCGAAAGCCCTGATGAAAAGAAGAGGGAAGAAGGGTAAGGCCGTTACCCGTAAAGGCAAGTCGATGCTCCAAATGACAAAAGGGCTAAGGAGAGTGGCAAAATCTATAGTCGCAGTAACCAAGATTGCTACAAGTGTGGCAAGTGGGGGCATTGGTCGCGGATCTGTAAAGCATCGCAACATGTCATTGATGCCCACCAAGCCCGTAAGAACAATAGCAAAGGGCACCAAGCTCACTTTGCAGCTTGTTGAGGGGGAGCATCATGAGCCGCTGCTCGAAATGATGGAGGTTGAGTCCATCCCGCAGCAAGACCCTCACGACCTAGAGGCAGCCACCTCCATGATTTCTCTCAAGAGAACATCACTCCTAAAAGATAGCCAAGAAGTCAATGACTTTCTAGTTGATTCCGTCTCGATGCATGTAATGCATGAGACATTAATTGTCATTTATTTTGCATTAAATGGACAAGTTAGATCTTGCATGGATGGTACTTTATTTTTGTCTTCTCGTAATGGTTGGATGATTTTGAAATAATTCATTCATTTATTCAGTTTATAATGGCATGAACACGTGTGGCTATATTATACCAACATTAAGGCGCTCGCAGCAGGTACAATCGCTCAAGACAAGATTCGTAAGCTCAACTATTCTCTCTCGCATGACAGATTAGGCCACCTGTGTCTTAGGATGATGAGAAATATAATTAACAATTCTCACGGGCATAATATTAATGTGAAGAATTTCTCGAATTATGAAGATTTTGTGTGCCCTGCATGTGCCACCGGGAAATTAATTATTAGACCCTCCACTCTGAAAGTGAAGGATGAAGTCCCTGCATTCCTGGAATGCATCTAGGGAGACATTTGCGGACCTATTCAGCCCATCTCAGGGCCATTTAGGTATTTCATGGTGCTCATTGATGCTTCCTCAAAATGGTCATATGTGGGTTTATTATCCACAAGAAACCATGCTTTCGCCAAATTGATCTCGCAGATCATTTGCATCAGAAATGTTTTCCCTGATCATCGCATCAAGTCCATCAGAATGGACAATGCCGGAGAATTTACTTCAAAGGCATTTGATGATTATTGCATGGCAATGGGGATTGCAGTTGAGCATTCGGTACCGCATGTCCATACTCAGAATGGTTTGGCAGAGGCATTGATCAAGAGAATTAAATTTATTGCCCGACCACTTTTGCAGAATTGTAATTTGCCAGCTACATGTTGGGGACACGCAATCCTACATGCAAGAAATCTCATCAACTTTAGACCTCGGCCTACAACATCCATTCACCTATGCAACTAGCGCAAGGGTCATCACCAAAATTTCTCATCTCAAGAGGTTTGGATGCAAGGTTTATGTACCTATACCCTCCACAAATGAATCGCAATGGGTCCTCTCCGTAAGATCGATATACGTTGGTTATGAGATCGCATCCATAATCGTATTTGGAACCCATGTCGAGATTTGCATACCGCCTGATTCACGATCGCATTTTTGATGAGGATAATTTCCGACATTAGGGAGGAAATCAACCCATTGATGAAAAATGTCGGAAATTACGGGAAGCCACGGAATTCCCGCACATGACCCGCGCACTAGTGAAACTGAAAAAGAGGTCCGTAAGATCATCGATTTGCAAGCATTAGCAAATCAATCGCTCGATCACTTTAGTGATTTGAAGAGCGTGACTAAGTCGCATGTGCCCGCACGCTATGCACCGAGAGGGTTGAAATACCAAAGAAAATTGAAGGTATCCCTAATCCCGCCCAAAGGCCTCGTAATAAAAGGACGAACTCCGCCTCGAATCCAAAGTAACCGGGACGCCGCGAAAAGGATAAGAAGGACTTATCACACCATCACCAAGTCCCCTGCATCGAGAAGGGGAGCCGCTTGAGACTCGCACAAGTATGACACCTCCAGAGAGGGCATACCGATCTGAATATCCTCGCTTGCATGGATGTGTGCGCACACATCGGAGCCGAAAACTAAAGGGACTTGCCACCGCAATTGAAAGAAGCGATGCGCAAGGTGGAGCCTGCAAGAAGCAACTCATGAAGAAATAGCTATAAATTATGTGCACACGGAGAGTCCTCGAACAGACAACCGCCAATGTCGATATCTACTTCGCAAGTAAAATTGCCACATTCATTGATCTTGATCTCGAGCCCGCATCGTCACGAATGTAAGAAAAGATCAGATTGAGATGATTGGAAGAAGGCAATAGCAACCGAATTGCTATCTCCGAACAAAAAGAGGTATTTGGGCCCGTGATGTCGTGACACCTCCCTATGTGCACCTGTGAGGGCACAAGTGGGTATTTGTTCAAAAGAGAAATGAAAGAAACGAAGTAGTAAGATACAAAGTAAGGTCGGTAGCACAATGTTTCACTCAACATCCCGGAGTTGATTATGAAGAAACCTACTCCTACCATGAGTGGAATTACCTTTAGATATTTGATCTCAATGGCAAGTGAACATGAATTTACAAATGAAACTGATGGATGTTGTGATCAGATATCTTTATGGTAACTTGGATTCGAGATTTATATGAAAGTCCTCAAGGAATTCTCTCCGAACCAAGACAGAGCAAATAGAAATCAGACAAAGGTGAAGCTTAGAAAGTCCCCGATGGACCAAGCAACCAAGCGTATCGTGGTATAATCGCTGCGACTTTCTCTCGTAAGAAAGGCTACACGAACAATGAAGATCGCCCTTGTGTTTTTATACGCGATCCTGCATGGATTCAGATAATCTCAAGATATGTAGATGATCCAATATCATCGGACAAGGAAGACATAAAAGAAGTAAGCTCCTACTTGGAGTCGAATTTGAAATGAAAGATTTAGGCAAGACCAAGTTTTGCTTAGGCCTACAGCTTGAGCATGTCCCCGGAGGAGTCTTGGTACATCACCGACCTACACCTGTAAGGTGCTAGAAAGATTCGGCTTTGAGAAAGCATTCCCATCAGTACCGATGATCTGGAGATCTTTACAAGAAGAAAAAGATCCTTTCCGACCTAGGGAAGAGGGGAGGAAGTCCGGGACCGAATTCCATACTTGAGTGCGCTTGGAGCACTCATGTACTTAGCAAACTGCACTAGACCGGATATTGCCTTTGCCGTGAACCTATTAGCAAGGTATAGTGAGCCCACCAAAAGGCATTGGCAGTGGCATAAAGGACATCTTCCGATATCTCCAAGGAAGCAAGGACCTTGGATTGTTTTACGAAAGAATCAAGATCTGAACTTGATTGGCTATGCAGATGCTGGGTACTGTCGACCGCGATACCGCAAAGTCACAAAATGCACTATGTATTCATGTGTGGTGGAACCGCACTTTCGAAATCGCCTAAGCAAAGCCTTGTAGCTACCTCGACGAACCACTCGTAAATAATAGCGCCAGATGAAGCAAAGATGTGAATGCGCTATTACGCCGAATGGTTCACCACATCCAGCAATCATGTGGAATGAACATTGTGCAAAACCCCACAATTATCTATGAAGATAATGCCGCTATGCTGCACAAGTACAAACGGGCTATGTGAAGAGTCATCTCACAAAGCATATCAACCCCAAGTTCTTCTATGCTCATGAATTGCAAAAGATGGACGAGATTAAAGTATCGTGATACTAAGTCTTGTGAAAATCTAGCAGATCTATTCACAAAGTCCTCTCCGCATCTAGTTTTGAAAGGTGCGTGCAAGGGATCAGATGATGAGACTTAGAGAAGTGCAGAATTTAGGGGAGAATTCTCTCAAGTCCGTTAGTAAATCTTGATCCTCAAGATCAAGTACCCAAAGAATAAAAGTCCTCAAGACTAAATGAAGTTGGGTGAATTGTACTTTTTCTCTTGGCGAAGTTTTCCCAAGTTTCTCGACCAAGGTTTTTAATGAGGCAATTCAGGTAATCGCAAAGATAACATGCATCATGTACTCTTTCTCCAAATTTTTCCCACTGGGTTTTTATGGAGTTTTAACGAGGCATGAGTATGTCGGATGAGTGCCCAAGGGGGAGTATTAGGAAACCAAGGATAAGAGTTTCCGTTTAAACGGATTCTTTCCGTTTAAACGAATCCCTATCCATATTGGGCACCTCACCCTCCCCTATAAATAGAGAGCCATATGGCTGATTTTGTACCCCATTGAATTGAAGCAATAAAGAAAGATCAGGAGTTCTCTCTACCTCTCTGTGTGTTCAATCTATTATTCTGTCTTCTGTGGTTGATTCGTTCTTGTTCTTAGCAGAGAAATCTCTTGGACTGGTCGCCAGCGAGGGGTTTCTCAACAAATTGGTTGTAATCTTTTTCCCACTTTGTTATGTTGTACTTTGTCATTGGCAGCTTCAAAGTTGTAGGGCAAAATTAAGGGCCTGTTTTTTTCAACTTCTCAAAACGGCTTTTGTCTTTTGCTATAGTACCTAACTTTCAAATGGAGTATTTTTTTAAGATGGGGTCTACAAGTTAATTATAGTACATGTTAAAAATCCAACATCTATACCATCTAAAATCGCAAGTGAGTATCTCTCTCTTCGTAATCTCTATCGCAAACAGCTAAAATTCAAAAAATTTAACCAAAACCCAAAAGCCGCAGCCAAAAAGAACATGCCTTAAGAGATTATAAATCGTTGCCACGTGAGTCATTTGAAAAGAATCTCATGTAGAGAGGCAGGAACAGGATGGTGAATTTTTACGACCATGTTTTCCTTACAAAAGTGTATGTTTTATTTCTGTGTGTGCGGATGGCCCTTGCACTGTAGCACTTGTGCAACTCTGAAAAATGCTCAACACGTCCCTAAAGATTGCATGCCTGCTTTGTTTTGCAAATTCCCCTCTTCGGTGAACACTCATGTTCACTTTGTACCTATATATCCAGCCATATTCCCATTTGCTTTCTATACAGTTATACCTGTTACTCTCTCATTTATGCACCCAATCTAGACACAAATGGCCGATCCAAATATCTTACGTTTTTCATCTTTGTCGACGGAGAGCGATTGATGGTAGTCACATATATATACATATCTTACTGCGCGATTAATCGACGGAGACGTCTTGATTGGGGAAGTTGAGAGCGATTGATCGATAGTAGTCACATATATATATAGTAGCCAGGTCTACCGGATAGAAACATGCATGCAGGCGCCCTCTTCTTCTTCCTCAGAATTATCAACACGTACGTATGTGTCGACACTTGGCTTTTGTTTGGATGTAATTGTCAGGAGAAAGAAGCAATTATACTGTAGGATTCTAGAACATATTCGTAGGCCATAGGCCATGTCTGTTTAGGCTTAGTTTAAATCCAGTTTTTTTTTTGGCTTAAACAGTTTGAAAGAAGTCCGCATTTTAGGCAAGCCATGCTATTTGGCATCCTAACTTTCACCCTGTGGCCTAAGGGTCAAGCGCCACATAAGTACCCTATCGCCAACCGTTAGGCGATAACATCCTGTCGCCTAACAGTACATGATTGCCAGTGGCACCCATGTTTTTTTTTGCACAATTAACCCCGATCGTGGATCAACTAGTTGGTAACGCATGTCATTTTCTCGGAAAAGGCCCAAGAAGATATGCAGCACCGCGTGCGGAAATGTTTCTCCGTGACCACAGCCGGCCTTGGATGCCGTGCATGTGGGTCAACCGATAGAATTTTTTTTACTAAAATACATCCAATTTGTTTTGGAAATTTTAGATACATGAAATGAGGTTTAAAAATTAAAAAGTTTTCTATGGAGGCTTGTAACGTAGTTTACTTGCTTGTGTAATTATTTTGTAATTTTAAATGTTCATAATTTTTCTCTGTAATTTGTTTACGTGTACTATCTGCATGAATTTTATAATACAGAAAATGAGGTCCAAATATTTTGAAATATATTGTGAAAACTCACGCAATGTACTTGGTTCTGTATTTTTTTTTGAAATTTTATATGTTCTAAAATTGTCTAAAAAATTGAGTGTTTATATCTTGGAAATTAGGACTGTACATTTTGAAAATTAGGGTTTAGTGATTTCATGTGGCTTGGAATGTGGGAGTTTCATTTGACTAATTTTGTTTAGTAGCTATTTAGCTAGTTTTGTTGTGTGCTCGTGTAAGTAATTTTTTATATTTCATATGAATTACAAGTATGTTATGGCCAATGGTCATTATGCAGTGAATGTACATTTTTTGAGAAACAATACGAGAAATCGATAAATTAGTACGTTTGAACTTTTTTTACACAGAAGCAAGCATAAGCAAGTTAACATATGGTGAAGAGTAGTTCACAGGTTATGATAAAAGTTGCTTATTGGATTTTGTTTTCAAGTACGGTAGTACAAGGGTACACAATGCCACACCCACCCTGATCATATACGATTGCACACCTTTTGGAGAGAGAAATAGCTTGACGGAAGGATGGCGGGCTACTACGGAATGGCCCAGTCTACTGCGTTGACTGTGGCTATTTGCCCTTCCTCCCGACATCGGCATTGTAGTTCTTGCTATCAACTATGGCCTTGGCTGTCAGTTCACGCTTCCTCTCGTGTCATTCCTTCCACGAGTCTCCCACTCTCTACACCTGCACACCTCCAAGTGAGCTTGCGTCTCTCGCTGGATACACTCGCTTCGTTCTTCACTGCGGCCCCGCTCCTCCATCCTTTCGTGTGCCATCTAGGAATTTCACTCCTCGTAGTCCAGAGTCTACTGGTCATGCCGATGGATCTCTCGATCGATCCATTTGTGGTAGACGCATAGCAGATCCAAAGATCACGGGAATAGGGAAGAGTTTATTAGTGCGTGCCATACCAGAGAACTGGTAAGGGAATGTATTGTAACTCATTCTTACCAGCTACCGGTAGCAGGCCATGTCCCAACGCCGGTCGGGATAGTCTCAGGCGTAGTTACCACAACCTTAGTAATACATTTCCAAGCTCAACTGCTTCTTGGACTTGAAGAACTTGCATGCGTTCCTGCACCAGTAGAGGAGGGCGTCTCCTCTATGGGCGGGTCTTGCGGTAAACGCTCGGTGAGAACGTTGAGGTATGGGTTGGGGTTGGAGGTACGGGGGGCTTTGCTTCGGGGAGGTGGCCTCCTGACAACTCCGCTTGTTCGTCCCAAACTGCAGCAGCCCTTGCAAGTTAGGTGATCTCCTCCCAAAACTGTAGTGTTGCAGTCATAGTGTAGGAAAACACGTTGCGGAAGGGCAGTGCTTATAGGCTTAGCTGATGCGGCGTATGCTTTGCGAGTCCAATTCAATTTGGGCAAATTCACGTCCGGGAGGTAGTAGCACGCTGGACAATTCATGGACCAGCGTAGCATCATGTCACTGCACAAAACTGCTGTTGTAGGGGTGACCCCCACCTAAGCCCAGCTAGCCTGTTAGGAGGTTGTAAACCCAAAGTCGATATGTACAATGACATAGTTACCCTTGAAGGGATTCTGGTGTAATCGGTGTAACGGTACGATGGTAAAGACGTTCCTTACGAGGACGCATATATATCATGCCAGCCTTTGGGAAAGACCCAAGAGGACATTGCTCACCTAACTCTCCACTACCACACACCTCTCTCTCGCTTGGTCCAGAATCACACAGCTTGGCGCCGTCCGTGGGGAGCGGCAAGAGCAAGCCTCAAGATTCAAGGATGGCACCAAAAAGCTTCACCATCGGCGCGAAGAAGGAGGGGTCGCGCAAGGCCCCGCGCCAACACTGTGGCTTTGCTGTCGGCGGTCGCGGTGAGAACGATAACGCCACTACATGACGACGACTTCGCCACCGCCGACGCGACGATCGACTCGCCATCGCCGACGCGCCATCGACCGCCACTCGGAGGTGACGGCCGACCCAACCATACGCTGACGCCCACCCGCCGCCACGCGATACCAACCCCGACATTACCGCCGGGTGCTAGGGAGTGGTAGTGTCGGCGTCACAAGGTGCGACTCACCGCCCTACACCCGCAAGCGGAGCACCAAGCGGTCCCGGCGCGACACGGCCTCATCATCGACGCCGAGCGCACCGCGCTGACGCCGGCTAAGCCACCAAGCGACACAAGCGGTGGTTACGCGCACCCCGCAGCTGCGACCGGATGTGCCCATTGCCTCATCTACGCCGCAGTTGGAGAACGCCGCCGCCGGCGCCTCGCACGCCCAAACAGGAGTTGGCGGATTCGGGGGTCAGCGCGCATGCAAGAGGCTCGAGTCGCAGCACCTCGCGGTGGTCGCTACCGAGCCCACGCCGAGCGGGCGGATAGCCGTGACGCCTCACATCCAACCGCTGGCCGCGACGTGACTCGAGTCCCCGCTATCGGTGGGCCTACAAAGAAGCAAAGCATGGTCGAGGATTTAAATTCCCACCCGCCACGCAGATAAGGGTGACACGGATCCTCGAGAGTTCGTGGCGCATGTACGACCGCCATTGAGGTGGCAAAGTGAGACGACACCACCAAGGCGAAGGGGCTCCCGCTTGTGTTACAGGGAGTGACGCTCTCTTGGTTCTTTACCATAGAGCCGAACTCCATCTACGCATGGGAGCAGATTCGCGACCACCTCTACAACAACTTCCAGGGTAACTACGTCGAGTGTGTCGACGCGGATCAGCTCTTCGCCATCAAGCAAAAATCATCGGAAAGGCTCCGCGAGTACTTCAAACACTTCGCGAAGGTCCGCTGCCAGGTCAAAGATGTCAACGAGATAACAATCATCAACGCAGCGGTACAGGGTCTTCGCCCGAGGCCGCTAGCCGAGTACAACGTGCGGAAGCCAATCAAGACAGTGGCAAAGCTCTTTGATAAGATGGAGGAGTACGCCCGAGCGGAAGAAGACACGAGGCGCGCCAGACAACGCCGCCGGCGACAACCCGCAGAAGGTGCGATTTAAGAGCGCCGACCGTTGAAACAAAGCTCCTCGCGAGCAGCGAGGCGTGGAGCCATCGGCGATGCCTCCCAAGACAAGGACGCGCCGATTGAGGGCGGCCGAAGATAACGCCACGCTGGCCGCGGGCTAGGCTCACGGTCGGGGCGAGGCCGAGGCCGAGTCGCGAGGGTTGGGCCCACACGAGTACGGCGACCAACACCGCCCCGGGGTGCGAGGTGCACGACCAAGGCAATCACGACACCCGCCTTGTACCACCATCGCGCACTCGGAAGCGCCGCCGAGATAGGGATCTCGAGGTGCGCCACCCGCCGTGGCACACGCCCAAAGAGCCCTCGGACGCCCCTACGACCGGGATCGAGCCGCAGATTTAGAAGGCCCTCGCGGATGCAAACTCAGTGCAACAACCTCGAGAGCCCTCGCGATTCACACCTTGAGGGCGCCAGCGAGGGTCATCAACGCCATTTCCGAGGCTCCTCTCGAGTTTCTTCAACGACAACGCAAGGCCTACGCAGAGGCTCCACCACGTGGCGACGATCCGCATATGCACCGGATTGGGCGCAACATGAGGTCACCTTTCACGCCTACCGACGCCAAGGCGTGGAGTTTCCGCACCAAGATCCCCTAGTCATTCGTGTCGCGATCTGGGTGTGACATCGTGTGTGTCCTAGTCGACGGAGGAAGTTCCGCAAACGCTTTGTTCGCAGGGCCTTCGACTGCATGGCGATCCTCGCCGCCTAGGTCCTCAAAATTCCGCCGCAGGCTTCGAGGTCACCGCTGCCGCACCGCCAAATATGTCCGTAGGTCTCCTTCGCCAGACGATAACGTAGCGAAGCGGATGCCACCTTCGATGTCGCTGACATCCGCACTTCTACAACGCCATTTTGGGAGACCGACTCAATTCCTTTGGGGCGCACCGCACTCACCGCTTCCTATGCGTGAAGCTTCCGCATCACGGCGACCAAAGACATGGCTCGCACATAGAGCATGGCACCAAGTCCGCGCCCGAAAGTCCAGTGGAGGCTCCTAGGTCAGCGCTGGCCAGACACGCCACGGCAGCCCAAGCACCGCAGGCTCCTACCTCGCCGCCACGATGAGTCCAATGGTTAGTCCTCGACCTTTGTACTGTTCACCGCGCAAACGGGAATTTAATAAAGTTCCCGCTTATGCGGGTTATTCGTGTTTCCCACCAAAGACGCGGCCGAGGCTTGCCCTCGCATGCACTCCCGAGTATAAACAAGACGCGGATGTTCTCCCCGCTGCATTTCATCGAGTATAAACAAGACGCGGAGTTCCACGCACGCGTCGGTGTCACTACCACGCATACTCTCTGGAGTATAAAGACGTGGTCGATGTTCCCACGCACTCCACGGAGGTCCGCCTCCGCACACGCACTCCACGGAGGTTCGCCTCCGCACACACACTTCACGGGGGTCTGCTTCCGCACACACTCTACGGAGTATAAATAAGATGACGCGTCGAGGTCCGTCTCCGCACGCACTCTACGGAGTATAAATAAGACGTAGCGTTGAGGTCCGCCTCCGCACGCACTCTACGGAGTATAAATAAGACGTAGCGTCAAGGTCCGCCTCCGCACTCACTCTACAGAGTATAAATAAGACACGGATGTTTTTCTTGCGCACTCTACTGAGTATAAACAAGACGCGGACGTCCCGCGCGTGCGTTGGCGTACCCTCCAGAGTTTAAATAAGCCGTGGTTGATAGTCCCACGCATTCTCCGGAGTACAAATAAAGACGCGGATATTTTCCCTGCGCACTCTACTGAGTCTAAACAAGACGCAGATGTCCCGCAAGACGACCGTGTCATCACCATGTGTACTCCGAGTATAAATAAGATGTGAATGGTATTCGACGCACTCTCTCGGAGTTCATACAGCCGTGCACAAGCACCGTGAGGCTCCTATGCGCGCTGAAGCTTCTCCTAGCGCCATAGTTCGGCCGCAGCTGTTCGCAAGACGAGCTGGGCTGGCGGCACGCTGGCAAAGGGGCGCACACGAGCTAAATGGCCCACCTCGACGGTAAGGTGGAGAGCCAAACGTGCTTCATCGGCGCCACACAGCGCTGGCCCTGCACGGAGGTGCCCAAGACGCCGGCCACGCGCTCGAGCTCGTGGTCGCGCATTGCTCGGATAAGGCGCACACGAGCTCGACATCGCCCATTACCACCAAGTCGGCGGAACGAACGCCTGCTCAAGGCGCTTGTGGATGTGCCGCCTGGCCGAGGAGTTGGAGCTCGCTTGGAGCAAGACGGCCTCTGCAGCACCGCAGTTTATAACACCTCGCGCCACGCCGCCACCAGCCTTCCGCCGACGAGCCGGGCAGCGAGGAGCTCATCGGCCCGCGCTTCTACCGGCGATGAAGACACAAACGCACTCAGAAGCTCGCCCACCTCGCCGCACCTCGCTGGCGCGACGAGAAGTCTACTCCAAAGCTAGAGTTTTCGCCAAGTACAAGTGAATCGCCCATCGCCTCACCACCCACGGTTCTCCGACGAGCCGGGCAGAAAATACACCGCAAGGCCACATCCACCTCAGTTGATGGGATGTTCAACCTCGCGGCCGCCCAGCGGCATCACCGCACTCTGGAGCCCTTGGCGCTATTGGTGCCACAAATGGGCGCCAAGGGGTGGCAAGTTCGGAACAGAAAGTTTCAGTGGCATGTTGTCTAGGAAGGCGAGTGCCGCTTCACTTGGCCATTCACCCTTTTAAAGAGTCCCGGAAGCAAAATCGCTGCACTTACGCTCAGGGTCCCATCGCCACCCTGTGGGCATGTGATGTAGCAAGGCCGCCGCCTCAAAGGATCGACTCACTAACTACGCCCACGTGTCCCCTTATCCCGGGGCCCGGCGTAATGGACGGCGGGCGAGGGATACTTCTCTCGCACTCGTAAGCGACGCGGCGCAGAGCCCCGTTGATCCCGCCTAAGCCGCCCCGCAAGTCTCGAATCGCGGCGCAATAGTTGCGCCCGTGAGGCCCCCTATCGACCGCTGGGGACAGGACCTACGGAGTTAGGTTCCTGTCATTCCTCAAGCCTACTTTATCCTTATCCCAACCAGCGGTGAGGGACGGAGCGCGCGCTGCCTAACTCCGATTAGGCACCAGCCCGCTGCCACCACTTCGGCGGCAGGGACGCGCCGCGACGCTCATTCGACCAGGCGCCGCCCACGCCACCACTCAAGGGTAGGGGACAGAGCGCTGCACGCTCACCCGACAAGGCGCCACCCACGCCACCACTCGGCGGCGGGACTCGAGCGCCGCGCCATCCGACCAGGCGCCAGCCCGCCGCTACAACTCAAGGGCAGGGGACGGAGCGCCGCGCTTCATCCGACCAGGCGCCACCCACCGCCACCACTGGAAGGCGGGACGAGCGCCGCGTTCACTCCGACCAGACGCCAGTTCCGCCGCCACCACTCGGGCGCGGGACGGAGCGCCGAACATCTATCCGACCAGGTGCCACCGCCGCCACCGCTCAAGGGCGGGGACGGAGTGTCACGCATCTACTCCGACCAGGCACTAGCTCACGCTACCACTTTGAGGGTAGGGGACTGAGCGCTGGCGCGCTCATCCGAGCAGGCGCTAGCTCGCCGCCACCGCTCGGGCGGTAGGGGACGAGCGCCGCGCGCCTCACCCCGACTAGCCAACAAACATCACAAGAAAAGCACAAAGCGGAGGTGCCTAAAGACGGTGGCGGGACGAGCGCCGCCTTATTTACCACGCCGCTACAAAGTGATTACAAAGTTGACTAGGCGCCAGCCTCGCCGCCACCACCGAGGATACGGACGGCCGCGTTGGCGCTGCTCACTTCCACTAGGAGCCAACGCTACTCGTTCGGCTCCGCCTGGATGGTCTTCTGCACCGAAGCCTCGCCCATCGAGGGTCGATTCGCCTAGAAGTTTAGCAAGTCTTCGGCTTGCCACCAGCGCCGCAAGCGGCGTCGGGTTACGGTCTCGAAAATCAGCAGCCGGTCCACACCAAGCAGCTGCTTGGAACAAAATGATTGGTCAAAGCAAGGGAAGCAATCTTTGCTTCATTCGCAGAGTGGGCTACATAGGTTATAACACACACCGACGCACAAGAACTCCGGGGTCACACCTGCCTCGAGGCGTCGGCGCCATTATCGCCCCGTTGGGGAACTTCATCCAGCCATTCGTTGAGATTCCCTTCGCCGTACATGGTCCGCTGCAGCTCTACCTTCGCTGCGGCCTCCCCGATGTACTCTCAGATCCGCTCGGAAAACCAAACGGGCGGGCGAACAAATACATCGCGTTGGCCATCACCCGGTCCCGACCGGTATTTCCGGCGCGTCGCCTAATTCATCGTAAATGACAGAGCTCTGCGGCCGAGAAGCGCACAAACCGTGCAGCTTTCCCAACTCCGCCGGCGTCCGCTGCAGCCTCGGCCCGAATGAGCGGGCGGCACTCGCGACAAGATTCTCGGCGGTGCTCTCCAGGCCAAAGATAGCATCCCATGCCGCCGCTGAGGCGCCCCCAGAGCCCCGTCCTCGCTCCTCGTAGACGCAAAGAAGACGGCCTCTTCTCCTCCCAAATTACCGACCACGGAGCAGGCCATCCCGCTCCTCCGCTACCGCCTGCCGAGTCGCCATCACAAGCTCCTCGGCATATGAGACGGCCACCACGCGTTCTACCTCTAGGCGTCGAATGCGGTCGTCTTGGGAGGAACGGGCCTCGTCGGCAACACGCAGTCGGTCCTCCAAGGCCTCTTGCTCACGGGCATGGGCCTCCTATAGCACCCGGCCAAGAGCGAGGCTCTTCATGATTAAGTGGTCAATACAGCGTCTAACGGCCGCGCTGCTAAAAGTCAGATACTCACCCGCACTTTGGAGACCTCTACACTCTCCCAAGGAATCCCGACCCGCAAGCATGCAAGACATCACGCCTAGGCTCGCGTCGCGCTATTCGCGACCGCCATGCCGCCAAGACTCGGCCGAGGGATGAAGTCCGCTAGATGTCGGGCAAAAGATCCGCGCGATAGCTTCGGGCGGCGCCGATGTCCTTCCAAACGAACGCCCCGTGTTCGAGGGTCGCCCGCGTCGGGAGCCATGTTGCCGCAAGGGGACATGGCGTCAGCCCTACGAACGCATAGCGGTCACACCAAGCAATGTACCTTAGACCGCCTCAATCCGCATGATCTCGGCATCTCGCCACCTCCCGGGCGGGGGGCTCGTGGTCTGAGCTAGCTCCACCAAGCCCTCGCCCCTGGCACCGCACCCGATCGGCCACGGGACACCGATGCACTGTGTCCGAGCCTGAGTCCCATAGGCTCCGACCTTGCTCGCATAAGTAACCCCTCGCTGCGGGGCGACAGTGTGGGCCACTTCGCCTCGGGAGTAAGAGGCGGCCCCGCGAAACCGCCGCGCGCAGTGGACTGGAGGGGTCAAGGGCTCGACAACATGGTTTCGGCCTATGAAGCCCTTCACCATGAGAGGCTCCTGTTGTAGTGGTGGCCCTCACCTAAACCCAACTAGCCTGTTAGGAGGTTGTAAACCCAAAGTCGACATGTACAATGACATAGTTACCCTCAAAGGGATTCTAGTGTAATCGGTGTAAGGGTACGATGGTAAAGACGTTCCTTACGAGAACGCATATATATCATGCCAGTCCTTGGGAAAGACCCAAGAGGACATTGCTCACCTAACTCTCCACTACCATACACCTCTATCTCTGTTTGGTCTGTAACCACAACAACTGCCCTCTTTGTTCTTGTCACTACATAAAACTACCCTGTTTGGTGTTGTCACTACGTAAGGCTGTATCCTTAGGTCTTATCACTATGCAAAGGTACCTTATTTGGTCTTGTCACTGCATAAAGTTGCCCTATTTAGTCTTGTCACTGCGCAAGACTATCTCCTTTGTCCTTGTCACTACACAAAATTGCCTCGTCAGGTCTAGTCACTGCGTAAAGCAGCCTTGTTTGGTCTTGTCATTGCGAAAAGCCGACCCATCTGGTCCAGTCATTGTGCAAGGTTATCCCTTCCCTTTTTTGTCTTGTCATTGCTCAAAGCTACCCTGTTTGGTCTTGTCATTGTGCAAGGCTTGCCTGTCTAGTCTAATCACTACGCAAATCTGTTTTGTTTGGTCTACTCACTACACAAAGCTGCCCTATTTGGTGTACTCACTACGTAAAGCTGCACAAAGCTAACACATGATTCACTTTGTCAGAAAGTATGCTGCCTCCCCCACGGGCTATCAAATTCATGCCCTACCCCCTGAAAATAAGCGCACTTGACTCTGTCAACTGTAGAAAGAACAATATTCTCTGTCCTACAGTAACATACCATGGCAGATGTTGAGGGGCCAATCCAATCAGGGTCGCCAAATCAAGACCTTCCCCTGGAAAGGATGGAGGACTTCCCTCCTAACTACCGCTTGATGCCAAACAACCGTGCTCAAATGGTATGGCCAAATACGTATTACGTGAAGGATGCGATCGTGCTACCGGATGGCTATTTCGATGGCGCATTTATATTTCTTTGATGCCCACACTCTGGGGTACAATTAGCTAATAGTTTATTTTTTGTTACTGCAAATAGAGCTTCCATGTTAATCCTCCTTTCTAGCAAATGGCAAAATACGACTTCATCTGCTGGATCGATCCTCCGCATAAACAATATGTTGTAATGTATGTGGATACATTGTGGAGTTGAATCTTAGAGTTAGAGACGTAGATTGACAATCTCAATAAGGATAATGATGACATCTACCAATAGATGCAGCGTGAGAGGGGCAACGAGGAGGTAGTCAATATAGTAAGTTTCTGTGATCCCACATATGAAAGCATCTAGGCCCTCAAAGTAAGATTTTGGTAATTAATGACAAATTATAAATATGGGACTAATGTGTGTGCTAAGATTGTATAGATAAAGTTTTATGTATACAAAGGTGAAGAACAAGCTGCATGATAAATTGTCGTCAAGAAGTCGAAGATAATGTACACAAGTTTAGAATATCTTTTTTTAATTTTACCGGTCTTAGAAGTTAAGGTGAAAGACCGGATTATAGGTTAGATGCTGTACTATTAAGAGGGACCTTTCAAAGTAGCTTGATAGCATATTTTGGTGCACATTGGATCAATCTAGGAACATGCATGAATTTGAAAATAAGTTTGAAAACTCACTGGGCTCTCTCAGAAAATCGTAGTATCAAGATTTACAAACGGTATTAACAAGAAGGCGTAATACCGCATAAACAACGTATTACCGCTAGGCGGTAATACCGGATTATGTGCGGTATGTAAATTCCAAAAAGCACTCTTCTGAGGACTTCAACTCACTGAAATCGGTAATACCGAAATTTGAATGGCAGAACTACCGCAGTGCGGTAGTACTGTAACATCCTGATTTTCAGAGCTTTTTAAAACCTTGAATTTAAAAATAAATTTCTATAATTTTCTGAAATTAATTCAAGCTTTAAATAAATTTTTAGAAATTAACTTGATTTAATATGATTAAAATATACTTTAACATAAGCTAGAAATATTTTATTTGAGTTCTTCAGGTCTCAAGGAATTTTTTGGTATTTTTGGTAAATTTTTGGGATTTATTTGCTATTTTCTAGAGCTATTTGAAGTTTATTTGATTTCCTGGAATAAAAGAATTAAGGGAAAAATCCCCAGCCGTCCGATCTCCCCATCCTCCACGTGTCGCTCATCCGGCCACCTCCCGCCTCCACTCGGCCCGACCCACTCGCACCTGCCACGTGGCAGCCATCCCTCGGCTGCGCCCGCGTTCCACCGCCGCCCGATCCCGCGCCCTTGCTCACCCGTCCGATCGCCGCCTCGCCCACGCGTCGGCCATCCAAACCCGCAACCCGCGCTGCGCCAAGACAAACTCCTAGCACCGCCACCACGCAGCCGTCCGACGCCACGCAGCAGACAGCAGCAGCCGCGCCGCCGCGCCCGCTGCCGCCGCCTGATCGCGCCCGCGCCACGCGCCGCGGCCGCTTAGGCCCCCCCCCGCGTAACGCTAACCCTAACCGCTGGCGCCGCCTCTTCGATCTCTCCTGCGGCCATCCGGGCCGCCCAAACCGGAACCTGAAGCCGCGCCGCGCTGCAATGCATCTAGACACTCTGCCGCATGATAAAAACCCCGCACCACTCTCGTTCGCGTGCCGCTGCCCCAACTCCCGCGCGCCGCTCGCTCTCGCGCTGCGTTGCCGTTTCCCGAGCCGCGCTGCCGCTCGACACCGCCGCTGCTGCCATCGCCGCCGACTCGCCGGGAACCCCTTCGCCCGACGCTTCCCTGCCGCTCGAAGTCGCCTCCGCCGCTCGCTGCCCGACTCGCCGCTTCGCGCCTCGCCCGCCGGCCCTCAAGGCTGACTACGCTACTGGCCAAGCCTGTTGCTGGAGCAAGCAAGCAGGCGCTGCTTGCCACGCTGCTGCCATCCGCCGATCCGCCCCGCTGCGGCATGATCTCCAAGACTCCATCCAGATTCGAGCCGAGGGCTCGATCGTGCGCGCCGCCCACCTCCGTTGTTGCCAGATTCAGCCGCCCGCCGCGCCGCGCAAGGCCGCCACGCTGCCGCCATCACCGCCGCCCCGCCTACGCCGCCCAATCTCGCCTCCTGCCTGCTCTGCATCCAAACCTCCGCCTAGATGCGCCACGTCGCTTCGAGCCGTCCGATACGCTGCCGCCGCGCCGCACCGAGCCACGCCACCTAGGCACGTGGCATGCCACGCCGCCCTAGCGCCACGTGGCAGGCCACGGTCCCGCCACGCCAAGAAACCCGACCTGTGTGCCACGTTAGCCGCCACGCCGCTGCCACGCCGCAGGTGACACGTGGTAGCACCAAAGAATGCCACGCCACGCCTTTCGCCGCGCCAAGACCGCCTCCCCAGCCACTATTTCGTGTGCCGCGTCCACGGTAGACCCGCCTACCATACGCCGGTTCACAAAGATGTTGTCTTTTCCGATTTCTGATTTAACTTTTAGGGTTTATTTTTCGAGAGCCCGTTTCTCCTCCGCTCCTAGCTCCATTGACCCGCTTCTTTTTCTAAATTCATATAAAATCGAGCTCTAGCTTTTGGTTTTGGTTTCATGATTTTTGGGTTATTATCCTTGCTTATTAAAATTGGGTTATTATCACATGTAAATTATCAATTTGACTTAATGAGATATGGAACTGTGGTTGGTGCCACGTTTATTAAAATTTGGGCCATAACGTTGGTGCGCCATCATGTGGTTATACAAATTGGTTTTCACTCATGCAGTGATCGTGGCAAGAAAGGGGGAAATGTTGAGCACTTCGAGGGATGAGGTAGTCTCGCCTGGTAGAATTAAGGACTTAACTTTGTGCGCCATTGATCCAGCTTACCGTGGAAACCACATGTCCGGTATGGGACGGACTGGTCGACTAATTTAGGATGTTTCAACTTTAATATTGCCATTGAGATGAACATGGTTGCTGATTTCATGTGGCGCAAGGGGGTGTGATGCGAACCCTAGCGGGCGGATTGAGTTGTAATCAACTTTGTAAAGGCCTTGTTGTGATTATCTTTAACGTGGAGGATTATCACATCGTGTGGGTACAACAGTAATCTCCGCAGAGTGTAAAACTATTCGAATAGCCACGCCCTCATCATGGACAATGCTCGTGATTTCACACGAGGGGTAGTTATTTCTCAAAACTTGTGTATTAGGTTGGGCAAAGGATGGTTAATCCATCGTTGGTTTATCTTATGAATAGGAGGTCCATAAGCGGTTGGTTTAGCTTGTGGATGGGAGGTCCATAAGCGGTTGGTTTAGCTTGTGGATGGGAGGTCCGCAAGTGGTTATGTCAATTCCTTTGATTATTTATTTAATAATGTTTTACTTAAAGTTCACTTTTAATATATTTACTGTATTACCTTTAAATGCCATTTTATGCAAATTAACCTTTCAGCCATCCTTTGGTAAGCCTTGCATACTATATTGTATTCATTTGTTACAAACGACTTGCTGAGTACCAATGTACTAACGGCTTTATGCCCAATGTTGCTCAGTTGAGGAAGAGGAGTATCATCAGCAGGAGGTTCCAGAAAGAGAGTACTTCGACGACTTCACGGATTAGGCTTCGTTCTCCACTCGATAGCCTGTGGGCTTGTCGATTGGCCACTACGCTTTATTTTGGATTTCCGTTGCTAGTTTTTGTTAAGCATTCGGGCTAGTCTATTGTAAGCTTGACCATAAGGTCGTACCTTTTGAGATTTATTGATATTTGAGCTTTTCCTTTATTTTATCATGTATATGGTTGTGATGACATCTATGTTTGACTGTGTGCACTAGCATGATCCTGGGACTAGTGCAGAATACACAGGGAGTCCGGATTTGCATATTCGGGTCTCGACAAGTACGGCATGGTATTGTGGTATTACCGTATTCCGGAATGATTTTTCCAGAAAGCCTCCAAGTCAAGACTTAGCTGGCCAGAAATCGGTAATACCGGTGTTAGCACGGCGGAACTACCGCAGTACGGTAATACCGCACTTACAACGGCGGTAATATCGCACAAAATTCCAACGGCTAGTTCTGTTCGTTCTGATATAGCCGTTACTGTGTGCTACAGTAAAGTGCGGTAATACCGCACTTTGTACGGCGGTAATTCCGATTTCCCTGATTTTTCAGTATTAATTTTTAACAACGGCTAGTTTTGGTTGGTGAGGGTATAAATACCCCCCACCTGCACTTGGGCAGGTTGCTGAAGTTTCATTGAACTCATTTGTGCCCTAGAGCATTCACTCCACTCTCTTTTCTCTCTTGAGCATTGTTTTTGAGTTTGTGGAGAGTTTTCAAGTGCATTCATTCTAGTTGATCCAATTGCACTTGCGCACCATCAAGTCAAATCAACGATCTATTCTCTTGGTGCTTGTCGGCACCTAGACGGCAGGAAGATTGATTGTCGGTGACTTCTTCAAGGAAGATTGTGAAGAAGCTCGAGCCAAATTGTGAGTGGTTTGGAGCCCGCCATCTCCGGAGTGGAGGAAGGGCTACCAATAGTGATCGAGGTGTTTCGACTTAATTCGTGGAGCCGGTCCGATTCATCCGGGCTAACCTCAACGTGGACTAGTGGAAACCGGCAAGTTTATGATATCACGGTAAAAACATCATGTGTCAAATTGTGTTTGTTCATTGTCTATTATAGCAATTGTTATTGATCACTCATCGCTTATTGTCAATTACTTAGAATTGTTTGAATTGTGTAGGATTGCTTTCATTTAGCTTTTGTGCCTAGTGATCATCTTGCTATTAATTGTTTAATTTAGCCAAGAATTTTATAACCTCCTATTCACCCCCCTTTAGTCGGTTATCCTCGATCCTACAACATACCCACATACTACTGCACAAACCCAAGCTGCATATGTGTGTGCCACTACAACAACGACCAGGCACGTCCGAGGTGCCCCCTTTGCAATACTCCATGTGGGTAGCGGGAGGCACCTTCTACCAGTAGTCATGCACGGAGAAGGTTGTACCACAACACTCTCCCTTGTTGGTCACGGTTATGTTCAATATCCTAAAGCATGTAACTGAATGGTGTATGCGTCATTGCGGTTGCTATTTATTGGGTGGACTATTCCAGCGATGTGTCATGTGCATTGAGCTTGAGGCATTGACATGCATTGAATAAATGCACATAATAAAAAGGAGTACAATTAAGAATGCAACAGTATTGCAAACATCACATAGTATGTATGAAATTTAAGTATTACGTAAAACAAAAATTATAGCGCCACAGTAAACGGCCCTACTATGCTCCTCAACAAGACCCAAGACTTCTCCGTCATCAACCCGGCCCACTCCAGCCTTCAAGGCCCTCAGACGGCCCCGCTGGGTCTCCTTAGCGCCATAGTGTGGAAAGGAGAGCACAGTGGTCCAAACGGGAAGGGTGTCGAACACATACCCAGAACTACGAGAGCCACTGCAAGGACGGGCCATGCGTCCGTGCCGGTGGGAAGATGTAGAACCCCTCTATGGCCCTAGGCGGAAGGACTCCGTCAAACATGAGGATAGTACCACAATAGTTACATGAACAGTACATGCAATGTATGATACATTTACTACGGTACTACGCACATCAAATGTAGCAAGTAACAAAGTATAGATGATAGTGTACAATGATTCGTGATCTTGGAGCCACTTTGCACACTCGAACAAATGGTATCGCAAACCATGCCAATTTGCCTACTCATTAGCAGTGCCTTGCATCGTCTGGTTGTGTGGCCCTTTTGGTCGCAGTGCCCGTAGCGTCTACCCAACGCCCTGGTTTGTAATTTGTCCATATCATTGGTAATATGATGACTCTACTGATGACCCTTTCCACCATTTAGCATGTCAACATTTGGAATCTAGATCCTCCATGCAATATCCAAGGTGGCGAAGTTGCCCATAACCCTGAACCCCCTAAGCTCGCCACACTATGCCTATATCACCCTCTCCTTCAAGAAGTACTCGGACATGAAGTTCAAATGATCCATGTGCACAGTCCCACATGCAACGAGGACATGAGACCATGGCTTATGTCACAGCTTTGGCTTGTTGCATGTGTAGCTAAGTTCATTTACATGATCTCCAAGGCATACCTCGTGGGTTATAAGAGAACGAGCCATCCTAAATCCAGCTCTATCCTAGAGGAGCACATCGAAACATTGCTCCATATTGCTCATCATGTAGACCATGTGCAACTGGCCCTTCTTTATCTTCACCTGCATGTACACCATAATTTCGAGTAGTACGGTATTTGTGGGTTGGTGTATGAAGTGCGGCATTTGTATGCCTCTCCCTGAAATAGCCGATTGTGATGTGTAGAACACCTTCCACGATGGTGATGAGGGGCTAAGAACGGAGGACCCTAAGAACCCAATTGTACACCTTGGCAAAGTTAGTGGTCATTATGCCATACCTTGTGCCATCCGTGTTGTGCAGTAGGGACCATTGTCCAATGGCTCGGCTTTGATCCACTAAGCGAAGAACTTGATATTCCACAAGATCCTCCTCCTTGGACCAGTAGGGTCAGGCTTAGGCAGTGTTGTGAGGCATTTGGGTTGTGCCTCCCTAGGCATGGGCGGTCCTTTGTTCCTCTCGTTGATGTGTTTCCTACTGTGCTCATGCAACAGTGCCCATAGAGTGTCAAATTTGTGCTACTGGTTCTACATAGCTAGCTTCTTGAACAACTTTACCAAAGATTGCTTCGGGAACTGCTTGAAAAAGTTGGCCCCTAGGTGGTGAATGCACCATCTGTTTCCTCATATCCGGCCAAGGAAACGACTCCTCGGGGTCTTGCTAAAGTTTTCTTATGGCTTTCACTATCCCAGCATGACGATCATGGATTACGCACACACTAGGATGAGCTCCGACAACTCCCACCATCAAATGTCGAAGGAACCACAACCAGTTGTCGTAATTCTCACTTTTAACAAATGCAATGACCAAGGGCAAAATTTGATTATTACCATCAATGCTAATAGCCGTAAGGATCTAGCCATTGTATTTGCTAGTCAAAAAGGTCCCATCAACTGAGATCATCGGTAGCATATGTCTGAATGCCTCAATGCACACATTAAAGGCTAAGAAGGCCCTCTACAATACCGCAAAACCTGGTGACCTTTTAGATGGCTTGTCTTTCACAGCAGTATGTGTCCGGGTTTCTGCCTTGCAGCACCCAAAGCATATGAGAAAGGTTGTCGTATGCCACCTTGAAACACTCGAACTATTTTTTCAAAGTCTTCTGCTTCACAATCATGCCTTCATGTAGCTAATCTTGTATTTGAATTTCTTCTCGATAGCCACCGTGATGTGCATGACCTCCATGTCTTTCTTCTCCACTATCTCTCCATACATCAAATTGGCTATGAAGATGGATGTTAGGTTACGATGCCTCAGCAAAACACTATTGAGAATGCAAGAGTGTGGCTCCACCTTCGAAACAATCTAGTGAATCTTACACTTTAGTCTACGTGCATGCACTCGCCAAGGATAACCAACGTGCTCGTATTTCATGGTGTACTACTCCTGGCTAGATTTGATGACCTGAAACATCCATTGCATAGACAGGGCCAACATCTTAATGGCATACCACAACATTTCCTTGTCAACAAACATTAAGTGCAACCGAACCTCTGTGCCATGGTACTCTCACGGTGATTCGTGCTTGTCATGTGTAGCAACACCCTCAGTGTTAAGCCTGTTCCATTCCTGGGTTATGGAAACTTTGTCCTCATTGGAACTGTCTTTGTCGTCCTCTTGTATAGCTTCCTCTTCAATCTAGGCCATGCAGTCATCGCTCTTCATTTGATACACTGTGTACTCCATATGCCCCTTTACCAGCTTGTCCTGTAGGCTCAACATGCGGTAACCGATCTTCCTCTCTTGCATTTAAAGCATCGGCCTTGTCATGAGCAACATCCTCTGCAACTTCTATAACACTGGCCTTTGAGTCCTCCTCTTGACCAACATGTTGGGCGCTCGAGCTGCTCGCACCACCCGGATGGTAGCCATTCACAGGGTCTTGTACATCTTCTTTTGGGCATGGTTGCACAAGTAGGATGCACTCATATCCACTGCATTGGTAGTCTTCCATATAGCCTTCCACACAACCGTGCACATCAATCTTGTAACATCCCAAATTATAGGGCATCTAAAAAAAGAGGGAAATTTTAAACTTTTTGAAGGCATTTTGTCTTTTACTAAAATTTCTTGAAGAAATTTGAAAATCAAAAGTACATAAAACAAAGATCTAGTCAAATAAGTATGGCAAGAGATCTCAGATTTCCTTTCTAGAAAAAAATTAATAGAAGTCAGGCCAATGTGGTCGATATAACCTTGTCAAACCGACATGGTTGATACGGCGTGGTCGACACCATGTAGTCAAGCCAACACGGTCGATAGGAGGTGGTTGAACCGACCGAACCCCTCTCAGCACACCTCTTCCTCTCTCCCTCTTGCTGCCATGAGGGGCCCGACTACAAAAGTCGTCATCCACCTCATGCGCACGTAAGCGCCAACTCTGCCGAGGTCATGGCCGAGCTGCTCCCAGTTTTGGATGACTGCGCCCATGGATTTCCACTGCTGCTACCAAACCACTGCCAACTGTCAGCTCAGACATGATGTACAACCTCCCCCTTGTCCCCATCCTCATGCTCACACTCCACGGTGAGTTATGACTTCTCTACCATTGCCTCTCTGTGCCTATAAAACCCCCCGACCGTACCATCTCCTCCTTAGCTCATCTCTTGGTTCCTTGCATGGTCCTTGAGCACTCTGCTCTTTGGAACGACGAGAAAAACAAAATCATACATGACTCTGGCGAGCACGCCACCGTGCAACATCTTCTCGTGTGAGCTTCTCTCCTCCCTAAACTCCATCACAGTGTTCCTTCCTCTCCCTTGAGCACCCTACTCACTCATCTGACTTTCTATGCAACGGATCACTTGGAGGATCTCTCGGCTAAGCTTTCTTCCTCGTCTCGACGAGAGCACCCTGTAAGACCTCTCTCGGTGAGCCGTATATCCACTTTCTTTCACCCACAACTCTGCATGCATGCGTGCAAGCTCATGTGTACCCCTTTCTTGTAGCTTCACTGCTGCTAGAAGAACCATCATTGAAGCGGATCCCCTTTGCCGCTGATAAGATCTCCAACACCAGCTCCTTCTGCTTCTCTTCGTGAACCATCATCATTTTTGTTGAGCACCCCATTTTCCCAGTAGAGTAGTTGAAGACGGTAGGAAAACAAAAGGCAGTTGAAGTTAAAAAGTGAACTAAAGAAATCAAAGTTGAAAAAAGAACTAATAGCAATCGAAGTCAAAAAGAGAACTAAAGTGAACATACTCGAAAAAAGGAACCGTAGTAGTCAGGGTCGAGAAAAGGACTGTAGCAATCGAAGTCGGGACTTCTGACCGCTTGCGTAGTCGAGGTCTCTGACCGGTTGCCTAGTCATGATTTTTGACCGCTGCTGTACCAAGGTTTTCGACTATGGTCATAGTCAAAATCTCTGACCGCAGTTGTAGTCGAAATCTCTGACCACAGCCTAGTCAAAATCTTCAATCACAGCCGTAGTCAACATCTCCGCCATAGATAAAATCGAGATCTTCAACCACAGTCATAGTTGAAATCTCCAACCGCAGTCGTAGTTGAAATCTTCGACCACAGCCGTAGTCGACATCTTTGACCACAACTAGAGTCGAGATCTTCAACCACAGTCATAGTTGAAATCTCTGACTGCTTGTGTAGTCATAACCTTCGATAGCAGTAGTTGTAAGTCACATAGCTGGTCGGTGGTCAAAAGACTTGCGTGGTCAAAGCACAGTGATTGCTAGTCGTTGTTGTAGTCATAAGCCCTAGTTGTCGATAGAACTAGTGGTCGTAGCTCTAGTAGTTGGTAGCCATAAGTGGTCGAACAATCATAAACCATAGCACCTAGTCATAGTCATAAGTACGGTAGATCGGTCATGCGATATAGTAGATTGGTTGTAAGTATGGAAAAAAATCGATCATAGGTGTGGCAAATTTGTCGTAAGTTACAATGCCTCATCAGTAGTCATAGTTCATAGTTGAAACCTACAGATCCTAGTTGGTAGTTGGTAGTCGAAACGTACAATACCTAGTGAGTAGTCGTAAGAAACAGTAGACCAGTCGTACGCATAGTGGATTGGTCGATATACAACAGATTGGTTGTAAGTATTGTAAATTGATCGTAAGCTAAGGAACGTGGTTGGTAGTTTTCACTACAGAATCCAAGTCAGAAGTCGTGTAAAATAGTACTCGATTAGTACCCATAAGTTAAGTTGTTGACATTAGAGATTTAGAAGTCACCAATAGAGCTGTAGAAATAACCCATGCATGAACAAGTACAACCCTAAAATTTGATTTCTACATATTATCATACTCTATTCATTAAGACATTTTATCATACTCCATTCGTTAAGACATATTGTCATACTCCATTCGTTAAGACAAATAACCTGTGGAAGTTGTGCTAATATGACCTTCCTATCGACAAAGGAGCTTTCGCTTAACCACAGGTATTGAACCACTGATGTCTATGCATTTCAAATCATCATGTCAAAAATTGATCAGGAATATGACTTGAGTCTATGACTGTGATTGTGCGATGTGTATGCTGCTGGTTGGCTGGGAGATTTTTGATTGTGTGATGTGTATGTAGCTCAGGGCTTCCAAGTTGATGTTGATGCCAGCCAAGGTATGGTTATTGGTTAATGCCCATTTTGGTTGTTCAAAGATGAGTAATTGCACTCAAGATTGCTAAAGGCCTATGATCTAAAATCTGATCCTAGAGACCAGATATACCCTATATCTGATCTACGACATCTGCCTATCTGGGACTCTAGGAGGTTGGTCATTTATGTTGAAGCATTTGCCCCCTTGGAACTGGAAGGCTGGAATGCTGCCAAGCTAGAGGTCTATCTGTTGATGTTATTGTTTTATTGAGGTTCCTACTCACACATAGATTTTGTTCATGTTATGGTTTTATTGAGGGCGGTTGTGTTCATGTGTTGTATAATTGTATTATACTGTTCTGCCACTCTGGTCTCTAGTGTCTGTTTGGTCTGGGCTGGGTGTCTGGTTGATAGTCTGAGGCTGAGCGCTTGAGGGGGGTCTTGGGCAGCTGACTTGTTGGCTAGTACTTGGCTTGTTGCCTCTCCTTGGTTGAAACTTGAATGGTTGTTAATTCTTGAGTTCTTGTCACACATTGAGCTATATTGTGTCTCACTATATTGCTCGCAATTCACGTCATCTTTGGTAAATATGGTATTTATTGATACCGCACCAAAATAAATTAGGATTTACCGATACCGAACTGTATTTTCCAAAATACCATATTTTACCGAAGTAATAATACCGTACTTATCATAGCTACCATATATACTAAACCAATTTTCTTGAATAAACCAAATGCACAGGCCTACTCAGTGCCATGCGTCAACCATCCAAGGGCCTCCTCAATATTCATCCATGCTTTCTGCTGCAACCGTCCGATCCTTGCCATGGCCACATGTCACCCATCGACACCGTTGGCTACTGTTCATCTTTGTCTCCCAGACGGACTCCGCCATTGCATCAGTTCTCATGTTCGAGCTAAATTTTCCATCGTCTTTGAGCCAAACTCCTCGGCGTCGGTGCACATATAGCTACGCCACCCCTCGTGTTTTGCCTGCCATCCTCACTGGAGTTCACCGCTGCCGCTATCCGCTGAGCTCACCGTCGCTCAATTACTGGAGCCGCCGTCTACTTCGTTCACCTCCGCCGTCCATCGCTATCGGTTTCGTCGTGTCTCTCACCCCATCCGACCTCTCCACCATCCAACCTAGCCACCGTCACTTTGCCTTCAACAACCAACCACAGAGCGCCACGCGTCATCGCCGTTTGGATCGTCTGAATGTTCTCAGCCCTCTAGACCGTTCGATCGTATTCTAATCATCCGATCAACATCACCCCTTCGGCCGGTCTGAACATCTTCGGTCAGTTTGATTGTCATTGGATCATTCGATCGTCATCATCATTTGGACAGTCTAATCATCATCACTCCTCGGCCATTCGATCGTCGTTCCGTTTGGACTGTCCAAACATCCTTACTTCCCCGAACCGTTTGATTGTCTTTGGACTGTCTAATCATCATTACCCTAGCCGAGTCAGCCACGATCTCAGTAGCCATGCAAGCCCTAATCCTGCGTGGTTTCCATGTGTCGTGCTACGTGGATGCCACGTCAGCCAACTGAGTGATCCCGGTGCCACGTCAGCATGCCACGTTAGCCCTAGTTGTCAAGTCAGTAGCCACATCATCTGAGCCATGCACCGTTCACTGTTCCATGAACCGAATCTGTCATATACCAGCTATTCCATGCACCAAGTCTACAATACAATAACCTTTTTCAATTTTCAGCATTTTTCTTTAGATTTAATTTTCAAAGAGCCCATTCTCCTTCGTCCTAGTTCCAATTGATCCCGTTCCTTTTTAAAAAATTTATCTAAAATCAAGCTTTATCTTTTGGTTCTGGTTTTGAAGTTTTTAGAGTTTATTTGAATTTATTTTATGCCTCATTGTATTTTCTCTCTCGTTAGATCATGTCTTTGATTAAGCTGAAGCAAGATTTGAAGAGCAAGTGCAATTTACTGAGCAAGACCAAGACAAGTCATGTTCTTTAATCATGTTGAATCTAGTTTTTAAATCTATTATTTATTTATTTTATTTTAAATTATCATGCATTGCTATTTTATTACAAACCTTTGTATGTGCTAGTTATTGTCCAAATTGATTAATCACTCACTTGATAATTTGAATGCTATGATTCCATTGTCATCATAGGATGAAAGAATTATTTAGTAATGCAGTACTAGATATCACATAGGTTGTACATTTATTATGTTTAGCCATGCTTATAGTCTCGTTGGGTTCATCATCACATGTGGTTAAATAATTAATTTGACTTAATGAGATGTTTAACCGTGGTTGGTGTCATAATTATAACATTTGTGTGCCATGGTATTGGTGTGTCATTGGTGTTGGTTATACAAAATTGGTTTTCACTTGGACGAGTGATCGTATAGTACAGGGAGAAATGTTGTGTAACACCACAGGACCCACATTACTCTGAGATACCACTAAACCACTCTACCGCTAGCCAATTTACAAGATAACATAAACTGGTAATAATTTTTAAATCATGATAAGCTAAGCGGAAGAATACTAAAGCAATGTATTGGAACACTATTAATTAGAGAACAACTGCTAAAAGGTTTAACCAATTAAAACGAACTACTGTCTAGCATTATTACCTTGAAACAAACATTAATAAGGGAAATAAATCCATGATTAAGACTACACAACTATTAGAATATTAATCATGATATGATATGTGACAATGATGTGCCGCTCTACCCTTCCCATGCATACTCGAGAATCACCTGGAGGGGGAAAAAGCAAGAGTGAGATAAAAATCACAGCACGCAAACTATTTAACAAGCTAATTAAACTATAGTATTGTTAAGCATCAATATTTATTTTCCTCAATGACCATAATTACAGCCTTAACTACATGTTCTACCAACAATAATAAAACATTAGCAAATGAATATTGATTGACTACTTCATATCCTCAACCACTACCACTACCAATGACAGGAAAACATTAACAGGTTTTACCTCACTATTTTTTATTGTTTCTTATATCCACAACTGATATCAACAGTTACCACAAGAGAAAAGAATCTCGTACCACAATCTCAACCCCTATCATACCACAAGGGGTGAAGCCACTTCCACAACCACAGCCACATTCCTCATACCACAAATGACTCACATGAGCCAATTCCACATTACAACTATGTAGTTGTATTTGTTTGCAAAATAACTTCACCACACTACATTGCATAAGTATGCAAATGATCTTTCCACAATGCAATGCATATGAATGCGTATGCTCCACTGCACCCTTACCCAACAAGGTAAGAGTGTACATCGTACTACGGTAATGTACGATACTGTACCAGTACAGTCGCGGCTATAAGTGGCGACATCCACAATACAAATGTCATGACATGATATGAATGCTATGATAATCATAAACCACAAGAATTTAACCACGAAGATCAACAACATAATGATCATGAATACTTTCTCATAATCCACATGTGTCTCAATAAGCACAATACAAGTGTTTCATAAGATCATTATCACATAGCCCACATTCGGTTCACCAAGATCATAAACAATTGATCTATAGGGAATTCTACCACATAGACCACAATATATTCATCAAGCATGCTACCACCACAACCACAAATAATCACTAAGAATATTACCACCTATACCACAATATGTTCATAAAGAATACTACTCCACAACTATATTTGTTTCATCAAGAACAATTTCACATACCTACAAATAAACCATCAAGATCATAAACAGTTGAGTTCTTAAAATACTACCACATGGACCATATTGAGGAAATATGTAACAATGTCATAGCACCTCAAATTAAGAGAATAAATAATTGTGAAGGTAGAATAATTAACAAGTTAAACATGTAGTACAACCGCTACGTTTACTTGCCTCTACCGTTGAAGCGAAGCAATCACGTGCATTTTGGAGCAAAATCACCTGTCCAAAAGTACCTCTTAGCACAATGCTATAGCAAGGAAATCGTTTCTTAAGAAGTAATGGCAATGCTAATCCCCAAAACCCCACAACAAACCTCTCCGCTTAACGGTTCTCTACTCTGCCCACTGCAGCACTGCTACTTAACATTTTTATATCTTTAATATTACTAAACCTTTTGCAGAGGGGAATATATTTCTGGTTTCCTTACTCATTTTCCTTCACTTTTCATGTAGATCACATATTTTAATTTTGTTCTTAGCATGGTGTAACTAAATGCTCAAAACAGAGAACATCCTCTGTTCTGTCTGTCTGGACAGTCAGGTTCAAATGCTTCCCAACAACAGAGTAGGGCTCTACAAATTTTGATTTTTATACAGCAGCTATATTACAAAATTCCCTACAATTTTCTCAATGGTGGCCAAAAAGATAAAATTCATCTACTATCCCTAATTCCCATCTGAACAGCGGTCTGTCCCTGTCTGTAACCCTGACGGACAGCGGCCAACAAATCTAAAACAAATACAGTAGATACGCACCGTCATCCTCTACGTTTTTTCTTTTGGGGAGACCGTCGGGAAAAATTATCTTAGGGGTCTAAACCGCACGAACAGTAACACCGCGCGATTGAATCTGCAGACAATCATCCGGGATTCTCAAATCTGGGGTTTCTAAAATGCTAATCCCCACAAACCTTATACTAAGAACCCTAAATTTAGTAGAAAACAGATGGATTGGAGTGAGAGAGAGTTACCTAGGGGATTGGGATCACCCTCTTCTTCCTCTCCTTCTCCTTCCCTTCTTCTCCTTCCCTCTCTTCATCTCCTTCCTCTTCCCTTCTTCCTTCTTCTCCTTCTTCTCCTTGCAGCAAAGACTTGGGCGAGGGGAGGCGCAGGAAGGAGGGGGTGGTGGCTTGGGGGTGGGAAAGGGGGAAGGGCCAAGGAGGGGTTTATAAAGGGGGTGCTAGGGTTTGGGAGGGGGTACAGGCCCCCGTTTGGGCTAGTTGGCCCACCCCCCGGACAGCCCAAAACATCTTAATTAATTATTTTAATTCTATTTTTATTATTTTAGACTATTCCGAAGAATTTATTTTCACATCCGGGCGACTCCGTGACTAATTTAAAAACTGACGCCGAAACAAAGTTCAGGATATTACATTGTCCCCACCTAAAAAGGATTCGTCCTCGAATCTAACTCCTCAACCCACGAGACAAAAGAACAATCAAGGAAAGAACAACCAAAGGATAGAGCATCCCAAGGGAACCACAACTACGGGAACTCTTCCGCCTCGAAGAGCTCGGGCTCTTCTTAAGCATCCGGTCTTCAAGCTTCCACGTCGCCTCCCACTCGGACTGGTTCGTCCAGAGGGCCTTCACATGCTTGATGGCCCTCTTCCTCACGGCCAGTTTCGGCGAGTCCACGATTCATGTTGGTCTAAGCCAAACATTCGCATAACTCTTAGGCCAGCTCTAAGCGGCCAACAGGTCCTGCACTTTTCATAAAATTTTTCTGCGACAACTATTAAACCACTTTCTAATACCATCCTCCTTCTTAGAACTTTTTTCTCTATTTATTATAATCGGGATAATGCATTGTACCCCTTTAAAATAATTTGATCACAGATTCCTTTTACAACATTCTACTCGAAGCACAAACAATATCTTTTCCAAATAGAACCCAATAAAAGAAGAATAAAGGATTCTCAAGTGACACACTAGCAACTAACTTTCCTTTCAAGGACCACAATCCAAATCAAAGAATTCACCACAAAGTATTTTCCACTCTCCAAGTAGACAATTGGAGAAACCACACCTCATAAGCCAAAAGTGAAAATCACTCGACAGACCAAAACAATCATTTTTTCCCAGCCGGAAAAGAATACGTCTCAACATAAAACAATTCAATTTGCAGATGACCTCCGCTAAAGACGCACAGCATAAGCAAGAATCAAGCGAGCATCTCACTACTCGAGATAACAAATATTTCCCACTCCATTTCTTTGAATAATTTAACTTTCTTGAACCAAGGATTTCCAAATCATCGCCCAACACGCCAACTCATTTACTGCACCTCAAAGATGCTATCCATGATCCTCACACTATTAGAATACCACTCTGATCCACTGTTCCCACACGGAGACATTGGGTCTCTAAGGTTCTAGAATAACAAAAAGTAAAGCTCCGACTCAGCTTTCAAGACTCCTACAACAACTCCCCGTATAAGATAGGAAAATCCTCGGGTGAAAACCCTACTATTCCATAATTAACATACACTCAATCCTTAACATCGACAAATTATTTGGCTCCAAGACAATCATTCTATTTAAATCATATTCTTCCCAAGGATTATCCCACGAGAATAATATATCATCCAATATACTATGAACATCGTGATATTTAAGGCTTCCACAAAAACTTCTACTAGACCACCACTACCCAGTTTCCATCACGCAACAAAGGAAACTTCGTAACTCAAATCGGTTACCCTTTTCTTAGGAGAAGAGGTAAGAAGAAATAAATTCCAACACACAGAAATTCGCTATCATTCACAGTATCCAAAAGACAAAGAGAAAATAAATAACAATGAGGTTGGAAAACACAAGATGAGATCATTTGTACCTCAAATACTTCTAGTATAACTCTTTCTTTTAACAAGAAATAATTTTCTTTGATTACAGCATCCCGCCAATTCCAACAAAAGATGTTTGAAGTCCACAACGCAAGATTCGGATAAAACCAATACAATCATTCAACATGCCGCTTTACTCAAGGCAATAACGGCTACCACACAAGTCATAAGATCCAAAAAGATCCCAGCCGCAAATCTCAAATCCTTTACTTCAATTAGTGTCATAGAACTAACAAATTCTTTTATTTATAAAATATTCAACACAATCACAACTACGTACCGTCAATTGTATTAACAATAAGATAAAACATTCTTTGCAAGAATAATCATATCCTCTTACTCCTTCATATTTTCCAAAAGGAACACCATAAATCACTTCATCGTATTCTTATTATCTAAATAAGGTTCCAACTACTTAATCTAGGAAAAACCTAGTGTATAAGCCACCATATTAAAACAAAGCTCTTTAACAAGATGATATTAGAACATGACATCCTCACAAATATGCTAGTATAAATCTCTTAATAGATTTCATACATTTAACTTCTTTCTGATCCTCAACTCTAATTTAGCAAAAATTAGGTGCACTATAGCTATTACTGTCAATAATTGATTATTATTCTTCATCATCGTATCATTAATGATCCTATCTCTGTTTTGCAATCGCAAAATAATTATGAGCACATATTCAACATTCCACCTAATGTTCAGAAATTAGAAAAAAATAAATTTAAACCTCAATAATACCAGCTTAATTAGATAAGATTCCATAAGTCAATACATCATCCTTCATCTATTTCTTTATGCATGTTTCAATAATTTAGAAGTTGTACATGCTCATCAAGTATGTAAAGAGAGGACAAACTAAAGGTTAATATTATTAAGACAATATTCCAACAACTCCTTACTCAACCATCCTTAGTGGTCAGATTAATTACTTAAGATCAATTAATCCAATCTATCCAACAAGTTGAAAAATTTAAATAATCATAATAATCAAACCAATTCTTCTTTTTTTCATATTCTTCAATAAATGCATGAGTTCTAAACATGAATCGACAAGTTTTGAACCACACTTCTCAAACTACAATAGGACAATATCATATTAATCAACTACACTTCCAAGTATGCTAGTAGAAATTGATTTTGCACCACGCTAACATTTCAACTTGATAATTCACAACTTATCAATGATTTACATAATTGCCAACTCCTACTTAGATACAACAAAACATCACAAAGGGTTTTAACACTTCCTTTTAGAAAAGAGAGAATTCAAACTTCAATAGCCAAAATAACTCAAAAGAAATCCATAGAGTCAAGACTTCCACAAGTTAACGAATTTCCAACATAAAACTTTGATTTCTTTTCAAAATATCAACGAATTAATGAGTCACATTTTCCAGTAAGAAAGATAGGACAACATGAAAAACCAATCTCATCAATTAACAGCGCTCACGAGCAGCAAAAGCAACTCATCAATCAGAAGAAACAATATTTGGTCACAAGAACAATTAGAGGCCTATTGGCACCCAACAATTGCATTGAACAGCTAACCCGAGAGAAAACTCATTAACCGCAATAGGCCAAGAATTAGCAAAATCAACTCCAAGGGAATAACACTTTTTCTAATCATCTTCGGTCAGTTTGATTGTCATTGGATCATTTGATCGTCATCATCATTTGGACAGCCTAATCATCATCACTCCTCGGCCGTTCGATCATCGTTCCGTTTGGACTGTCCAAACATCCTTACTTCCCTAAACGGTTTGATTGTCTTTGGACTGTCTGATCATCATTACCCTAGCCGAGTCAGCCACGTCATGCGTTGCCATGTGTTGTGCTATGTGGATGCCACGTTAGCCAACTGAGTGATCCCGGTGCCACGTCAGCATGCCACGTTAGCCCTAGTTGTCAAGTCAGTAGCCACATCATCTGAGCCATGCACCGTTCACTGTTCCATGAGCCGAATCTGTCATATACCAGCTATTCCATGCACCAAGTCTACAATACAGTAACCTTTTTCAATTTTCAGCATTTTTCTTTAGATTTAATTTTCAAAGAGCCCATTCTCCTTCGTCCTAGTTCCAATTGATCCCGTTCCTTTTTAAAAAATTTATCTAAAATCAAGCTTTATCTTTTGGTTCTGGTTTTGAAGTTTGTAGAGTTTCTTTGAATTTATTTTATGCCTCATTGTATTTTCTCTCTCGTTAGATCATGTCTTCGATTAAGCTGAAGCAAGATTTGAAGATCAGGAGCAATTTACTGAGTAAGACCAAGACAAGTCATGTTCTTTAATCATGTTGAATCTAGTTTTCAAATCTATTATTTATTTATTTTATTTTAAATTATCATGCATTGTTGTTTTATTATAAACCTTTGTATGTGGTAGTTATTGTCCAAATTGATTAATCACTCACTTGATAATTTGAATGCTATGATTCCATTGTCATCATAGGGTGAAAGAATTATTTAGTAATGCTGTACTAGATATCACATAGGTTGTACATTTATTATGTTTAGCCATACTTATAGTCTCGTTGGGTTCATCATCATATGTGGTTAAATAATTAATTTGACTTAATAAGATGTTAAACCGTAGTTGGTGTCACAATTATAACATTTGTGTGACATGGTATTGGTGTGTCATTGGTGTTGGTTATACAAAATTAGTTTTCACTTGGACGAGTGATCGTATAGTAAAGGGAGAAATGTGGTGTAACACCACAGGATCCACATTACCTTGAGATGCCACTAAACCACTCTACCGCTAGCTAATTTACAAGATAACATAAACTGGCAATAATTTCTAAATCCTGATAAGCTAAGCGGAAGAATACTAAAGCAAGGTATTGGAACACTATTAATTAGAGAACAACTGCTAAAAGGTTTAACCAATTAAAATGAATTACTGTCTAGCATTATTACCTTGAAACAAACATTACTAAGGGAAATAAATCCATGATTAAGACTACACAACTATTAGAACATTAATCATGATATGATGTGTGACAATGATGTGCCGCTCTACCCTTCCCATGCATGCTCGAGAATCACCTGGAGGGGGAAAAAGAAAGAGTGAGATAAAAATCACAGCAAGCAAACTATTTAACAAGCTAATTAAACTACAATATTGTTAAGCATCAATATTTATTTTCCTCAATGACCACAATTACAGCCTTAACCACATGTTCTACCAATAATAATAAAATATAAGCTAGCTCGCTACGCATCAGAGGACGTAGCCTCAGATTTAGCTCGTCAGAAAAGGTTCAAGAAGGGTCTGAACCCGGGATTGCCAAAAAGTACCTATTATGGAGAAAAAAGAAATCCTTGATTCTTAGTGCTAGATGATATAAGGAGAGAAAGGTTAAATAAAAGGGAAGAGATGTGAAAAGAGAAGAAAAATAAAATACAGGAGAATCCATTGTGTGGCAAAAGAGAAGAAAAGTAAATGCCAAGAGAAACTTTTGTGTAAAGGGGAGTTTTTCTTTGTGAAAAACTTGTTAATATTTTAGGCTTGCTTAAACAAAAGGGGTAAATAATAATATTAGATAAACTATTTTACCTATTGACTCAAAATGATTGACGAATCTTGTGAATGCATGTTTTTTATTCTCATTTGCTTCATTTGGCATTCATGGAGTGAAACTTCTAATGATATGCAAGTTTAGCCTTTTCCATAGAGTCTCTTTGGTCAAAAGTCAAAATCTTATTTAAAATATTTAAATTTGTGAAAAATTAAATAAAAATATTTAAATATGTATTTAAAATATTTTACAATAATTATGGAATAAAAACTTCTATTTTAGAAATAAAATAGCAAATTTGGCCTCAAAAGGATCTTGTATGATCTTGTTTTTGGATTAAATAACATATTTCCATAAACCAAAATCTATTGAGTTTTAAAAAACTTGTCAACACCAAACTCATAGGGTTAGTCATTTCAAATATTTCTCTAGTTCAAAGTTTTTACGAAAGACCAACCATTGAAAATTTATACTCATTTGAAACTCACCGAAAAACTAGTCTTCACCCAAAAAGTACTTTTCTTGCATATTGTGAGTTTGACTATTTGAGCTAGATTTTTTTGTGTATCTTGGCTTAAAATAGTATTTGTAACTCATATAAATCAATGAAAGTGAAAATCTCAATGAAAATCAAATTGGATTGCATTTTGAGCCCTTAATGAAAAATCAATTCATCATCATGCATACAAAATGCATTTTACCATATCTTTTGAAAGAAAATTCCTTTCATAAGAATTATTTTTGGAAAATACTCTAATTGGTCCAAGGTTGAGATTTGAATATTTTTAAAGTATTTGGAGCTCATTTGAAAGGTTTTTTTTGAAAAGGATTGCAAATAAAACTCAATTTAGAATATCTTTTGAATGGAGACTCTTTTTTCAAACATTCTTGGTGGAAAAGTTTCATAGGAGTCCAAAGTTTTTTATGCAAAATTTCAAAGTATTTTTAACTTGATTTGAAAAAGTTTTGACTTTTTCTCTCTTTACTCAAATGCTGAAATTTCAGAGTTTTGTATGGTTTTGAGCAGATTTGTAATTTTTGTATCTTTGAGTGGGCTCATAATATGAAGAAGTCATAATAATGACTTTTGATTATCTGTTGTTAATTTATATTGAAAAAGTTTATCAGATTTATTGGACTTTTGTAAGTCAGTTTTTTAGCTAGCATTTGAAGCTCAATTAGAATGCCAAAATCTAAAAATTTGAAGCTTCAAGTGGAATATCCAAGCCTTCAAAGAGCTCTCAAGAGTAAGATTATTTGAATGTATTTCAAATATTTTTTCTCCAGTCACCTCAAACTCTAAATTGGTCATATGCATCTACTTCATACTCTTTATGACCTCTTTAAGTAGAATTAATTAGTGTCAAGCTCCATGTGCTGAAAAGTCTCATCTCTGACTTATCTAGTTTTATTACTTTTTGGTGATCAAGGCTAAAAGGGGGAGAATAATGTATAATAGCCCTGTTAAATAAATTTAAAGTTAAATTTGAATAATGCCAAGGAGTTAAAATTGAATAGTACCAAAAGAGGAGAATAACTTATCAATAAATAAATAAATTGTGAGACCCGGGGTAGAAACTCCCAGACCCCCCTGTGCATTTCAGTACTAGTCCCAGATCAAAGCTAGTACACACAGATATCCAGAAAAACGGTACAATGTCATCCACGATTTATTACAATAATAACGAAGTTTTACAAAGGTCATTGCCTTACTAAGGTTCACAGAACCTCAAGCAAAATAAACACAATGAAGCAAATGAAGATAACAATGACCCATCAATTCGCCACGTGCAATTGACTGGGAAACGAATCCTAGGCATCCGAGAAGAATCCACCGCATCCACATTGGCGCAGAAGTTATACTCTCGACTTGATCTTCTTCATTCTCTGCTTTTATATTTATAGAGCAACGGTGAGTACAAAATGTACTCGCAAGTCTTGGGAAAATGCATAGATGTAAGGCTTCACAAAAGAAGGCTATATGGTTTATTTGCAAAAATCAGCATTTTATTTCAAATCTACATAATTACTTTGTAAGCCATTTTGTAAACCACTTGTTTTTAATAATCGAAATTGGATAAGTACTTTAGTGAAGGTTAAACTACCAACACTAATGCCTCGGACCATCACAACCAAATTTTCAAAACCTCGAGTTACACCCCGATCGAACATCACGAGAGTTATACTACTCGAGTTTTTCTCCAATTCATTTTGTTTTGAAATCAAAACCAAAACTTCTACCATGTGAATGCATTCCTTGCTCGCCCTTGACCGTAAGCACGGCTATTCGAATAGTTTTACTCTGCAGAGGGTGTACAACTTTACCCACAAGAGATAAGTCATCTTTGCGTCAACATGCTTCCTTTGGCATAAGACTCGGATAAATTATCACAAAGCTTTTCACCTACTCCAAGATAGTTTAAATACCACCCGCTAAGGTTTCACCACAACTTGAATCCACAAGTTGGAGCCCTCTTGCGCCATGTGAGTACAAAGAAACCCTGTTCCTCACTATGAGTAACCAAGATACCTGGCACCCAATACACCACTGGTGATATTTAAGCTAAACTTTTATAGGTTAGTTAGCTAGGTCGTACCCATATAGACTTGTGGTTGTACTGTTTTGCTCAGTTTGGACAAACACAAGCGTCGGTCCTTAATCGACCAGGGTGGCTCATTCACAAACCCAACAATTCTCGTGCTAATCGCACCACCAAACCTTCCATCCACCCTTATCAACTTTTCCCTTTGAATTTCATTTTTATTTTCAAATTAACAGTGGTAACATCCATTACCACTTTTCAAACAAAACATTTAACAATGGTAATATCCATTACCAATGTTCAAACAAATCATTCATCAAAGCATTTAGTAAACATGACTCTCATTTAAGCATTATTATATTTATTTGCTACGCTAAGCATTTGCTAGTATTTAAACGTTCAACAATTGTAACACTAACTCATTATTGAGTCAAAGGGATATCCTAAGTTGACAATGGTACAAGATAAACAATTTTCAATAGAAGGTATAGCAAATTGGGTATTTAACTAAATTTTCTAAATCAAATTATCACTTGTTATAACATAAGCATGCAATAATTTTAAAATAACTACCTAATCATTTTATAAATCATTGGAGCAAGTTGATCAAAGGAAACTTGCAAAACATAGGAGCAAAATGTTCAAAGGAGACTTGCCTTCCTGTGTCTGGTTGAAATCTTCCACAACTTGCTCTTGCAAATCCTCGGACAATTCGGTCTCTATACGTAAATCGAGAAAACCAAATAAATAAAATAAAATAAAAATTCAAAATTGAAAGTAAACATACCAATTGAAAGATTGAAATTTTAGATGAATTTAGAAATTTGAATGGATCAATTTGGAGTTAAAATGAGAAAGATATGGCTATTTGAAAATCTCAGATTTAAATAAATCCAGAAATTCGGAAATCTCTGACATGTGGGGTCCACTGGTCAGCGATTTCATTTAAAATGAGTCTCTGACGTATGGGACCCACTGGACTCGGGACCCACTTGTCAGTGAATAGCGCAGAGGGGTGGTCGACACGGTGGGACCAGTGTCGCCGCGGATAAAACGGAGAAACTCAACCTTGCGCGCGGAGCGGGCTCGAACGCAGCGAGGAGTGGGGAAAGAGAGCGGCGCTAGCCAAGTGAGCGGAGGCACCGCCTACCCCTAATGGGTAGGTAACCCTCTTGAGGGTTATCTGCGGAGGCCGGCGAGCGGGCGTGGCATCCACGTGGTGCCCGTCGGGTGCCACGTCACCTCAACGTGCAGACGTGGCCGGGCATGAACGAGGTGGCAATGGGGCGCCTGCGTGGCCGAGTCGTGGCGCCCGACTGGCGGCCACCTGGCGCCACGCGGCTGCCACACGCGCGCAGTCGCCTACGTGGCACGGTCGCCGGAGGAAAGGGCCCGGACCGAGGTCGCCGGCGCTCCGCGGCGGCGGCGCCAACCCGCGTCGCAAAAGCGAGAGGAGGAAGGAGAATCTGCTGGTACCTCGCGACGCGCCGAGGATGACCGGAGAGGGTGTGCGACGGCAAGGGGCGGCGGCCTGAGGAGGTTGATCGGCGGCGGGGCGCTCCAGTGACTGAGAAGCTCGGGGAAGAGGTGTTCGAGATGCGCCTCGCCTCACTGGTGCTCGGAGTGGCGGTGGCGCGACGGTGGGTTGAGGCAGCGGCAATTGCTCGCGGAGTACTTTCGTTGGCGAGGAAAAGTTGCACGGGCGACGGTGCTACGGGCGCGATCGAGCGAATTGAGTGAGGGAAAAGGTGAAAAGTGGGAAGGGAAGCTCGGAAGGATTTTATAGGCGGCGGAGGGGGTAACGGACGCGCAATTCCTCGCCGGACTTGAAACAGCCCCGAGCATCAATTGGCTTAAAGGCGAGGTGGAGGAGAGGGGTAACGGCCGGCTCGGGTGCGGTGGAAGTGGGGAAGTTAAATGCGCAAACGCTCGGACGAAGATGATGGGAAAAACCGAAGTGTTAAAGTTTTGGTTTTGAAGCCTTAATGGCGCGAGAGGTTTCGGGAGGAGGAGATGGGGAGGAAGACGGGCTCGACAGCGGGCCCCGTCATCAGCGAGAGAGGGAGAGGGAGAAAGAAGCGAGCGACGGACGGATGTGCGACAAGTGGCGAAGAGAGAAAGTGCGGGCCGTTGGATCCTCAGCAAACCGGTAAGTGGTTACGGGCGGCAGGGATTCAATCCGACAACCGAGGATATATCTGGGCCGTTCGGGTGCATCAAGTAGCGGTGGGCGGCTGCGATGCTGTACGGCAACAGCGAAAGGCCCCGATCTTGCCACGCGTCGCCCAGAGAGAAGAGGTAGGCGGGGCGAAGCGGTAAGTGTGGGTGGGCGGTCGGGATTAGAGGGGCGAGGACGTGGGATGGTCCGATGGCTGCCAAGTGTCGGTCAACGGGAAGGGAATGGCGGTGAGGGAGTGGACGGCGGCGATCGAAGCGGCCGGGGATCGGACGGCCCAGAGGGAGGCACGTGGCAGCCCGAAGGAATTTTGAATTTAATTTTTCTTTTGGTTTTCAGAAAATACTAGGAGGCTTTAAAATGCTCGAGAAAAATACCAAATAAATTTTAAAATTACAGAAAAATTCAGATAATTCACTGATAATGTTTTAAACATATTAAAAATATTTCCAACTTATTTTGATATTAAATTTTCTTTTCAACAGAAACTTTAAATTCTGAAAATTCCAGATAATTGGAAATTATTAATTTAAAATTATTTCTTCAAAATAAAAGCAAAAATTGGGATGTTACATAAATTTAACACATTTGGTTAATTGTGATTTCACCTTCTCTCAGGCATTTGCTTTGTGACATGCATGAATAGCTTAATTTCCTATAACATGATCATTTTCATCTAAATGCTATTATTGTTCATGGATTGGTCATCAATTACCAAAAGAGGTAGATTGTAAGTTCAAACTCCATTAAGTTAGTTTTAGTGATTATAACAAATGCAATTGTGAGACTAACTCATTTATGAGTATGTTATTGCTTAGTCTAATTTGGATGAAAACATGAAAAATCATAAGAGGTATGCCTTTAACATCACATTCTTATATCTTGTTGCATTTCTTGGATCCAAAATATAGATTGAACTCCACCAAAAGTCTAAAATGTATATGTGCATATGTTTTCATTAAACATTCTTGTAGGCACATATTTAGGGGGAATTCACTCTATATTTTGTGGTTTCATTAGTATTGATCTATGTTTCTTTTTCAATATATATTGAGATCTCTACTTTGAAATATATCCTTTGAGTATATAAAACTTGTGTAGTTCATATATACTCACATTGACTCATATTGCCTTATACTAATTATTTGTGTATGGGACTAGCATGATTATCAAGTGTTTGAAAGGTTTAGTCCCGGATTTTGGTTGACAATTTGGAGATGCATGCTAAGATTGACAAGAAGATCGACATGGTTTGAAACAAATGTCATACATGCATTTAAATTTAAATTTTAAAATTAACTGTACATTGACATAAAAATCGGTAGTACCAGTGTGTATCTAGCGGTACTACCGTAGTGCGGTATGACTGAGATGGTAGTGCAGAACTACCGAAACCCGGAAGTACCAACGTGTAGTTGGCAGAATATTTTTTCTAGAGAGCATGTAACATCCTAATTTTTAGAGCCTTATTGAAGATTTTAAAATAAAATTCAGCAATTGGATTTTTCTAGAATTAATTAAAGCTTAAAATAATTTTTTATTAGTTAAAAGGATTTAATATAATTAAAATAAATATTAACATGTGCTGAAAACATTTTATTTGGGTTCCTTGTGTCTCAAGGAATTTTCTGAAATTTTCTAAAATTTTTGAGTTTATTTGCTATTTTCTAGAGCTCCTTTTATTTTATTTGAGTTCCTGAAAAAGAAAAATCCCCAAAAACTCGTGCACAGTGTTGGGCCGGCCCACCACTGTTCATCCTGGCCAGATCCCCTACGGCCGCCTGATTCCCATCTGCCATGCATCAGCCATCTGAACCGAGCTGCTCCGCGTCCGTCGGATTCCGACCGAGGCCACGCATCTTCCATTTGGTAGCAGCGACACTATTTATCTGTGCTTTCTCAGTCTCCCATCTGATCGCCAAGCTTTGCCATGCATCGCACATCCATGAGGCCGGGTACTATTCTTCGTTGTCATCGTGAGGAGTTCGTCTCTGTCTCGCCTCGGTTCGCATGCTCGAGCGGGTTTCCGCACCGCACGCCGCCTCTACCGCGGACTCCGCTCCCGTGCCTGTCCCAAACTCCCTTGGTGTCCGTGCTTAAAAGTTGTGCTCCATCTCGCATTTGCTTCGCCTCCCGCGTTGTTGCTCACAGTGCCGCCTCGGCCCATGTGCACACCCACGACCCTTCAAACCGTCCAATCCCCCATCTCGACTGTGCACTCAAATATGCACCGACGATAGAGATCCTCCCACGTGTCTCACCCACTATCGTCGGATCACCGTGACGTCACCCCACACCCACGCCCCCACGTCGGTTCGCCTTCTCCGTGAACCAAGTCCACCGTGAGCCAAGCCGTTGCCAACCGGGACCCACCTACCAGCAGTATTGTGCCATGAACTGTAACATCCTATTTTTCTGAGATTTTTAAAGCCTGGATTTTAAAAATGAATTTTCTGGAATTTTCTGAAATTAATTGAAGCTTCAATTGAATTTTTAAAGTTTTAAATGATTTAATATGATTAAAATAAACATTAACATAAGTGGGAAATATTTTATTTGTGTTCCTCAGGCCTCAAGGAATTTTCTGGTATTTTTGGTGAATTTTTGGGATTTATTTGCTATTTTCTAGACCTTTTAGAAGTTTATTTGAATTTCTGGAAAAAGAAAAGAAAAGGAATTAACCTCGGCCGCCCGATCTCCCTCTCTCCTCCACGCGTCGCCGATCCCGCGCTCGCGCGGGCCAGAACCTTTCCCCGCACCGCTTCGCCCGCCGCCCGATCCGCTCCGCGCCACGCGTCGCGCATCATCCGCTGGCGCGGCGGCGGCACCAACGCCCGTCGCGCGCTGCGCCCTCGGCCGCCGATCACGCGCCCGCGCGATCGCAGCCGTCGCTCCGCGCGCCGCGAACCTAACCTAACCTAATCGCGTCCCGCCGCCTAAACCGTCCGCGTCGCGACCGTCGCCGTGCCGGATCGAACTCCTCGGTTTGCGTGTTAAAACTCGCGACCGCCGCCTCGCGCCACGCGCGTCGTCGATCCACCCATCGCGCGCGGCCACGCGTCACCTGCGGCGCGATCGCCCCGCCCGCGCGCCGCGCGCGCAAGCGCCGCCGACGCCCGCGCGGCGAGCCGCCTGCGTCGCCGATCCGCCCGCCGCCGCGCCGCGCGCGCGCAATCCCGCCGTCGCTCGATCTGGACCGGAAGGTCCAGATCATGCCCGCGTGCCGCGTCCCGCCGTCGGATCAAGCGCCGCCGCCGCGCGCCGAGCGCCGGCTTCAGCCTAGCCACGTGGCAGCACCGGCGCGTGCCACGTCGGCCTAGTCCACGTGGCATGACGCGTGGCATGCCACGTCAGCGCCACGTCAGCTCGAGCCGCCCCCCAGAGCCACGTGGCAGCCACGTCAGCCGGGTGACACGTGGCAGCATACGCTGCTGCCACATCACCGCGGCAGCCGCGCGTCGGCACCCTCTCTCCCCGTGCCTTTATTCGTGGACCGAGTCCACGGTGGACTCGGAATTTCGTGGACCGGGTCCACAGCACAATAACTTTTCCGATTTTCCTGAATTAATTTTAGAATTAATTTTTCGGGAGCCCGTTCTCCTCCGTCCTAGCTCCGATTGACCCCGTTCTTTTTTCTAAATTCATCTAAAATCGAGCTCTAGCTGTTGGTTCTGGTTTTGTGAATTTTGGAGTTCATTTGCTTGTAATTTTATGTGTTTCTTTGTTTTCGGTCGTTTTCTCTCGTTAGATTCGGATTAGGAGGAGCGGGTTTCGCGCCAGAAGACCAGGAGTACCCCGCTGAGCATAACGAAGGCAAGTCGTGTCCCTTGATTATGTTGAACCCAATTTTGCAAACTATTATTTAATTATTTTGCTTTAAATTACATTGCATTGCTATTTTTATTCAACCCTTTGCACAGGTAGTTATTGTCCCAATTGAAATTATACCTCCTTGACACTTTGGAATACCATGATGCCATTGTCACCATAGGTTGGGAATTTTATTAGTGATGCTAGTCTATTTATCACATGGGTTGGTACGATTAGATTGCTTAGCGGTTTATATTTATGTTTGAGCTCATCGCACTGTTAAATTATTAATTTGACTTAATGACATATGGGCGTGGTTGGTGCCACGATATTAAAATTTGTGTCACGTCATTGGTGTAGCGTTGGCTTGGTTATACAAATTGGTTTTGCACTCGAGCAGTGATCGTGCGAGAAAGGGGAAATACGGTTGTACTTTGGGGATGTGGTAGTCTCGCCGGGTAATGTTAAGGACTTAACTTTGTGCGCCATTGATCCGAGCTTAATCGTGCAAACCACATGTCTATTATGGGATGGACTGGCTGATTAATTTGTAATATTTCAATTCAATTACGCCATTGTGATGGACATGGTTCTTGATTTCCATGTGGCGCAAGGGGGTGTGATCACGAAACCCTAGCGGGCGGGATTGTGTTGAGGTAGAGCATTGTAAAGGCCTTGTTGTGATTTCCTTAGGCCTAGGCTAATCACATCGTGTGGGTACAGATTGTGCAACCTCTGCGAGTGTAAAACTATTCGAATAGCGCGTCCTCGGTCATGGGCGGTGCTCGGGATTTCACACGAGGGTTAGTGTTTCATTTATAACTTGATGGTTTATGTTGGGAGTGGACGGGTAGTTCATCGTTGGTTTAGACTTGTGAATTGGTGTTCACAAGTGGTTCATGTTTATTCCTTTGATTATCTATTGTTCTGTTTTGATTAACTTTCGCTTTCAAGTTATTTAATATATTTCATCAATAAATGCCTTTATGCAAATTAACCTTTCAGCCTTCCTTTGGTAAACCTTGCATATTATATTGCATTTATTGTTACAAGCGACTTGCTTGAGTACCAATGTACTCACGGCTTTACGCCTATGTTGCTCGTTGAGGAGAGGAGTACTATCGGCAGGAGGTGCCGAAGGAGAGTACTATGACGACTTCACGGATTAGGCTTCGTTCTCCACTCGATAGCTTTGTGGCTTGTCGATTGGTCGCTACGCTTTATTTTGGATTTCATTGCTATTTTGTTAAGCCCTTAGGCTAGAGTTATTGTAAGCTTGGCCATAAGGTCGTACCTTTGATATTTTATCGATATTCGAGTTTTCCTTTATTATTGTCGTGTGTATGACTGTGATGACATCTATGTTTGACTGTGTGCACTAGCGTGATCCTGGACTAGTGCAGTTTACACAGAGAGACCGAAATTGCATATTCGGGTCTCGACAGAGATGGTATCGAGCCATATCGATCTGAGGACTAAGCCCTAGTTAAATTGGTCGATAGCCCAAAAATTTATTTTCTAAATCAAACCAACTAAACTTGATATTTAGTAATATCTCTATCTTCTTACCTCATTCTTAAGGATTCTTGTCTCTCGCCCCCAACTCTTGCAAAATTTGTTTTCCTAAAGTCATAAACTGATCTTTCCTTTATAAATGCATTAGATGTCCCAAACTTCCTACTGACCGACGGAGGATGGAGGTCACTTCTCGCGTTACATTGCGGAGCCTCGGATTTAAGAGATCGCCCGTCTACCTCACCAAGGATGAGAAGCAAAAGGTCAACGATCGGGCATCTCCGGCTATACTTCACCACCCGAGTCGGCAGCAAGTGCTACATCACGATTTCAAGAACACCGGTGCGGTGGGAGATGTCGGCCTGAGGAGTTGCGCACAAAGCCATCCGTCGACTTTGCAAGCTATACAAGATCAACATGGCGGACTCGTCAGGAAGTTCAAGGAGTGCACGGAGCCACCCGAGACTACGAGCGATGCGAGGAGCCCGACCGCGATCGCGATACCTTTACCGTCGCCTACACCGCCGAGCCCGAGGAGAGGCGTCGTATCACCGAGATCGTCGCGCCTACCTCGGTCGGTTCACTCCGGCCCGATCGCCAGCGATCGCGCCGATCCGCAACTCGTGGGTTGTCTACGCGATTCGAGGACGATATCGGTGTACCCTATTTGTCGAGGACCGAGTGGGAGCCTTGAGTAGATAGTGCGAGTAGACACGTTGGATTTTATTTGCGGTTGAGTGTGATGTGAGCTGCAAATATTGCCTTAAAAGCATTATATTGCGATCATGTCAATCTTTTAATGGAGTTTATTTTGTTCAGTTTCTTAGTTAGCCTTTTGGCTAAGTGTTTGTTTAGGTTAGGTCTCCATTAAGCAAAACCCCTTAGACGCATTTACCTCTTATCTATGCTTTTCCTCTCGTCTTTTACCTTTGGTCGATCGTGATTGTTTTCTTTTGAGCAAGATGGTTGATACCAGAACTCCTCCACCGCAATCAGGCGAACCGGGACCAGAGAACGATCTTTGCGCGGCGCTGCCACCTACCTTGGATCCCGCCTCGATCGCTTTTGATGGCGGACTCGGATGATGCGGACCATGATGCAGGTATGCGAGACTATGATGCAAATGACAAACACCAGAGCGATACCACCACGGCACCTCGTCGGCCAGACCGGCTATCATGCAGTTTATGAGGACGAGACCGCTGTTTTCTCCAGTTCATCGAGCCTTTGGAGGCCGACGATTGGGTCCGTTCAGTTGAGAAGAAAGCGAACTTGGCTCAATGCACCGACAGGAGAAGGTTTTGTATGCAAAGCACATCGGCTTGAGGACCCAGCAGAGTGGTGGGAGAACTCTGCGCCGCCCATGAGAACCAAAGACAACATCACTTGGAAGGAGTTCGCCAAGGCTTTCCATACCGCTCATGTCATGGATGGAGTGGTCGAGATGAAGAAGGATGAGTTTCGGGAGTTCCAAAGAGAGGAACACATCGGTGAGTGAATATCTCAATAAATTCACTCGGTTGGCTTCGCTGCGCCAGAGGATGTAGCGGATGATGTAGGTCGCGTAAGAGGTTCAAGAAAGGCTTGAACCCGGCTTTGAAGGTGCAAGTCGTGAGGCAACGACTATGCGATTTCAGCAATTGGTGGATAAGGCCATTCTCATCGAGGAGAGTCGCGCGAGCTCGAGGAGTCTCGCAAGAGGAGGTTGATCAGCAGGATCACGGTCACACCGATCTCAGAGGCCTCGTTTTGGTTCCTACCAGCTGCCACGAGTGCCAAAGCAAAAAGCAGCAGCAGATCTTGTGATTTGGACCCGGCTCGGAACACGCGCCGATTTGATCGGGACAGATGTCACGGTGGTTTCGATGGATAGCAGCAACGAAGAGCAATAATTCAGCGGCATCCGTCACTTGCTTCAAGTGTCATGAGGTGGGACACTATGCTAGCAAGTGCCCTCAGAGGCAGGCCCCGACGCCAATTCGCTTTGACTTGGGAGCCACACCCGGTCGTACCCCTACCCGGGGAGCGGGGCGAGCACCCGGCCTCGGGGCGAGGACAGCGGGGCGCCGGTGGTGAGAGGTCGGGTGAACCACGTCACGCGAGAGGATGCCCGAGCAGCACGAGACGTTGTGATCGACGCGTTTCGCATATTGGATTCGCCACCGTTTTATTTGATTCTGGAGCTTCGCATTCGTTTGTTTCTCGGAGTTTTGCTTTAAAGCAACAATTGAAAACTGTTGCTCTTGGATCTGTTCTTTTAATCCAATCCCCCGGATCCGAGTTGAGATCCAACCTAGGTTGTCCAGGAGTTAGGATAACCATTCAGGGAGTGGAGTTCAGGGCCGACTTGATTTTGTTGGATATGCAGTCCCTAGATGTAATCTTGGGAATGGATTGGCTTCAGAAGCAGCAGGCAGTGTTAGATTGTGGGAGCAGAGCGGTAACCTTAACTAATTCAGACGGAGTTAAGGTGCGATTCGCAGCCAGTGAGTGTCAGCCAGAGCCAGTCATGATTTGCCAGAGTAAGGTAATCCAGTTGGAGGGTGTACGGTTGTCGAGAGTACCGGCGTGTTTCGAGATGATCTTCGGTATGCCACCGAGAGGGAAGTTGAGTTTCGATCGAGCTTGTGCGGTACGCTCCGATTTCCAAGAGACCCTACCGGATGCGGCTAATGATTTAGCGAGTTGAAGAAGCAAATTCGGGAGCTTTTGGATAAGGGTTACATCGGATCGAGTTCATCCCGTGGGGAGCGCCGGTGTTGTTCGTCAAGAAAAGGATGGTAGTCGGCGCATGTGTGTGGACTACTGAGCGCTTAATGAGGTCACCATCAAAAATAAGTATCCTCTGCCGGGATTGATGACTGTTTGACCAGCTTAAGGAGCAGGAGTGTTCTCCAAGATTGATTTGAGATCGGGATATCATCGGATGAGGATACGTAAGGAGGACATACCCAAGACAAACCTTCTCGACTCGTTATGGTCTATACGAGTTCACGTGATGTCATTTGGTTTGACTAATGCTCCAGCATATTTCATGTATTTGATGAATAAGGTGTTTATGGAATATTTGGACAAGTTTGTCGTTGTGTTCATTGACGACATTTTGATATATTCCAAGGCGAGGAGGAACATCAGAGCACTTGAGATTAGCATTGCAGAAATTGAGAGATAATCAGTTGTATGCAAAGTTCAGCAAATGTGAGTTTTGGATGAGAAAGTCGCCTTTTTAGGGCATGTGTTGACAGCAGATGAGTCGCAGATTGACCCGGGGAAAGTAAGTGATATTTTGGATTGGCGGTCACCCACTTGCTTACCAGTCGGGAGTTTTCAGGTATGGCAGATACTACCGTCGCTTTATTGAGGATTTTCGGTGTGGCTGGACCCTCACGCGATTGCTCAAAAGGAAAAGAAATTCACTTGGACGCCAGAATGTGAGAAAAGTTTTGAAACTTAAGGAGAGTTTGACCACCGCCCGATGCTTGTGTTGCACGATATTAATAAGGATTTTGAGATATTTTGCGATGCCTCGCGCAAAGGTTTGGGTTGTGTCTTGATGCAAGACAAGAGAGTGGTAGCCTATGCCTCACGCCGATTGAGACCGCATGAGGAGAACTACCCTACCCATGATTTAGAGTTGGCGGCCGTAGTGCATGCTTTAAAGATTTGGCGTCATTATCCGATGGGTAATGGATGTGAGGTTTACACGGATCATAAGAGTCCGAAATACATCTTTACCCGATCAGAGCTTAACCTCGAGCAGAGGAGGTGGTTAGAGCTGATAAAGGATTATAATGTGGGCATACATTATCATCCTTGGAAAGCTAATGTTGTTGCAGATGCCTTGGCGAGAAAGGTGTACTACAATTCGGTGATGGTTCGAGAGAGTCACCACTTTGCATGAGGAATTTGAAGCTTAGCCTTGAGTTGGTTGAGCAGATTTTTGGCAGCTATGGAGATGCGACCTACTTTGGATAGTCGATTCGCGAGCTCGGTCGGATGATGAGGCATTTCAATGGATCGTAAAGAACTTAAGTGAAGGTAAAGAGTCGATTTTGGTGGATGACCGGGAACCTTGTGGTTCAAGCGGCGTTTGTGTGTGCCCAACAAGCAAGAACTAAAGGATGTGTTGTTAAAAGAAGCTCATGAGTCATCAGATTCGATTCATCCAGCGATACCAAGATGTACCAAGACATTAAGGATAAGTATTGGTGGCCAAGCATGAAGCGTGAGATCGCTGAGTATGTAGCCCTTTGTGATGTTTGTCGAGTAAAGGCGAGCACCGAGAGACTGCGGGTTTGCTCTGACCATTGAAAGTTCCCGAGTGGAAGTGGGAAGAAATTGGTATGGACTTTATAGTCAGTTTGCCTAAGACCAAAGAGGGCTATGATTCAATTTGGGTCATTGTGGACCGATTGACCAAGGTTGCTCATTTCATTCCAGTTAAGACGACTTACAGTGGTGACAGATTGGCAGAGCTATATATGTCCAGGATTGTCAGTTTGCATGGTGTGCCCAAGAAGATTGTGTCAGATCGTGGATCGCAGTTCACCTCCCGGTTTTGGGGTAGTTTCCATAAGGCTATGGGAACTCACCTGAATTTCAGTACAGCATATCACCCCCAGACAGATGGTCAGACAGAGCGAGTTAATCAGATTCTGGAGGACATGTTGAGAGCCTGTGTGCTCGATCATGGGTCTAAGTGGGACAGTTGTTTACCTTTTGCAGAGTTCTCATACAACAACAGTTATCAAGCCAGTTTGCAGATGTCACCGTTTGAGGCATTGTATGGCAGGAAATGCAGGACCCCTCTCAATTGGAAAGAGGCGGGAAGGTCGAGTTTTGCCCCGCATCGTTTGAAAGAAGGCGAGGATAAGGTCCGCTTGATACAGAAAGGTTGAAAGCTGCCCGGGCCGACAGAAAAGCTATCACAGATACAGACGCCGAGAGCCGAGTTTTGAGCCGACGATTTTGTGTATCTTAGGATCACACCATTCAAAGGGTGTGAAGAGGTTTCACTAAAAGGAAGCTTGCACCGAGATATGTTGGTCCGTTCGGGATTACAAACGCAGGGAGAGGTTGCTTATCGGTTGGAACTACTGCGTCCTTGATGGGGTACATGGCGTCTTTCATGTGTCCCGGTGAAGAAGTGCTGCGCGTACTGAGGAGGTTGTGCTAGTTGAGGCCGTTGACCTACGGGAGGATCATGCGTACAAAGAGCACCAGTCAAAATCTTGGAAGTGTCGAGCGAGTCACCGGAATAAAGTGGTCCGTTTTGCAAAGTTCGGTGGAGCAACCATTCCGAGGAGGAAGCCACAGGACCGCGAGGAGGATCTCGGAGCGGAGTTCCGAACCTATTCTCTTAGTTGGCCCGGATCTCGGGTCGAGATCTCGTTTAAGGGTAAGGTTTGTAACATCCTGTTTTTCGAGATTTTTAAAGCACGGATTTTAAAATGAATTTTCTGAATTTTCTGAAATTAATTGAAGCTTCAAATGAATTTTTAAAGTTTTAAATGATTTAATATGATTAAAATAAACATTAACATAAGTGGGAAATATTTTATTTGTGTTCCTCGTGTCTCAAGGAATTTTCTGGTATTTTTGGTGAATTTTTGGGATTTATTTGCTATTTTCTAGAGCTTTTAGAAGTTTATTTGAATTTCGGAAAAACAAAAGAAAAGGAATTAACCTTGGCCGCCCGATCTCCTCTCTCCTCCACGCGTCGCGATCCCGCCGCCCGCCAGCCGACCGCTTTCGCGCGCAGACTTCGCCCCGCCGCCGATCCGCCGCGCCACGCGTCGCGATCGCCCGACGCCTGGCGGCGCCTACAGCGCCATCGCGCCGCGCGCCTCGCCGCGCCCTCGGCCGCTCGATCGCGCGCCGCGCAATCGCAGTCGTCCGCTCGCGCCGCGCAAACCCTAACCCTAACCCTAATCGTGTCCCGCCGTCCGATCTTGCCGCGTGGCGCATCTAGCCGCCTAAACCGTCCGCGTCGCGACCGCCGCCGTAACGGATCGAACTCCTCGGTTCGCGTGTTAAAACCGCGTTCGTCCCTCGGTTCGTGCCCGTCCCGCGAACCCTCGCCGCCGCCTCGCTCGCCCTCGCGCCCGCGCCGTCGTCGCTCGCCGCCGCCGCCGTCTTGCGTCGCGCCGCCGAGGTCGCCGGAGCATCGCCGCCGCAGCGTCGCCGCGGTGAGCTCCTCGCACCGCGTCGCCTCGTCGCCTCGCCGCCCTCGCCCTCGCCCTCGCCTGCGCCTCGCCTCGGCGCTGCCGCGACGCGCGCGACCCCGTCGCCTCGCGCGCGCGCACTCCGCCACGCGTCGCCGATCCACCATCGCGCGGCCACGCGTCACCTGCGGCCGCGATCCGCCGCGCCCGCGCGCGCCGCGCGCGCGCTCGCGACGCCGCGCGGCGAGCCGCCACGCGTCGCCGATCCGCCGTCGCCGCGCCGCTCCGCGCAATCCCGCCGTCGCTCGGTCCGGACCGAAGGTCCGATCGTGCCGCGTGCCGCGCTCCCCGCCGTCGGATCAAACTGCGTCGCCGCGCGCCCGAGCCGCCGGCTCGGCCTAGCCACGTGGCAGCACGGCGCGTGCCACGTCAGCCCTAGTCCACGTGGCATGACCGCGTGGCATGCCACGCGGCGCCACGTCGGCCGAGCCGCCCCGAGCCACGTGGCGGCCACGTCAACCGGGTGACACGTGGCAAGATACGCCGCCGCCACCTCACCGCAGCCGCGCGTCGGCACCTCTCCCCGTGCATCATTCGTGGACCGAGTCCACGGTGGACTCGGAATTTCGTGGACCGGGTCCACAAAGACAAGATAACTTTTCCGATTTTCCCGAATTAATTTTAGAATTAATTTTCCGAAGCCCGTTCTCCTCCGTCCTAGCTCCGATTGACCCCGTTCTTTTTTCTAAATTCATCTAAAATCGAGCTCTAGCTGTTGGTTCTGGTTTTGTGAATTTTGGAGTTCATTTGCTTGTCATTTTATGTGTTTCTTTGTTTTGGTCGCTTTCTCTCGTTAGATTCGGATTCCGAGGAGCGGGTTTCGCGCTGTAAGACCAGGAGTACCCCGCTGAGCATAACGAAGGCAAGTCGTGTCCCTTGATCATGTTGAACCTAATTTTGCAAACTATTATTTAATTATTTTACTTTAAATTACATTGCATTGCTATTTTTATTCAACCCTTTGCACAGGTAGTTATTGTCCCAATTGAAATTATACCTCCTTGACACTTTGGAATACCATGATGCCATTGTCACCATAGGTTGGAAATTTTATTAGTGATGCTAGTCTATTTATCACATGGGTTGGTACGATTAGATTGCTTAGCTGGTTTATATTTATGTTTGAGCTCATCGCACCTGTTAAATTATTAATTTGACTTAATGACATGTGGAACTGTGGTTGGTGCCACGTATATTAAAATTTGTGTCACGTCATTGGTGTGACGTTGGCTTGGTTATACAAATTGGTTTTGCACTCAGGCGAGTGATCGTGCAAGAAAGGGGAAATGCGATTGTACTTTGGGGATGTGGTAGTCTCGCCGGGTAATGTTAAGGACTTAACTTTGTGCGCCATTGATCGAGCTTAATCGTGCAAACCACATGTCTATTATGGGATGGACTGGTGATTAATTTGTAATATTTCAATTCAATTACGCCATTGTGATGGACATGGTTGCCGATTTCCATGTGGCGCAAGGGGGTGTGATGCGAAACCCTAGCGGGCGGATTGTGTTGAGGTAGAGCATTGTAAAGGCCTTGTTGTGATTTCCTTAGGCCTAGGCTAATCACATCGTGTGGGTACAGTTGTGCAACCTCTGCAGAGTGTAAAACTATTCGAATAGCGCGTCCTCTGGTCATGGGCGGTGCTCGGGATTTCACACGAGGGTTAGTGTTTCATTTATAACTTGATGGTTTATGTTGGGAGTGGACAGTAGTTCATCGTTGGTTTAGACTTGTGAATTGGTGTTCACAAGTGGTTCATGTTTATTCCTTTGATTATCTATTGTTCTTGCTTTGATTAACTTTCGCTTTCAAGTTATTTAATATATTTCATCAATAAATGCCTTTATGCAAACTAACCTTTCAGCCTTCCTTTGGTAAGCCTTGCATATTATATTGCATTTATTGTTACAAACGACTTCTTGAGTACCAATGTACTCACCGCTTTACGCCTATGTTGCTCGATTGAGGAGAGGAGTACTATCGGCAGGAGGTGCCGGAAGGAGAGTACTACGACGACTTCACGGATTAGGCTTCGTTCTCCACTCGATAGCCTGTGGCTTGTCGGTTGGTCGCTACGCTTTATTTTGGATTTCCGCTGCTATTTTGTTAAGCACTTCCGGCTAGAGTTATTGTAAGTTTGGCCATAAGGTCGTACCTTTGATATTTTATCGATACTCGAGTTTTCCTTTATTATTGTCGTGTGTATGACTGTGATGACATCTATGTTTGACTGTGTGCACTAGCGTGATCCTGGACTAGTGCAGTTTACACAGAGAGACCGAATTTGCATATTCGGGTCTCAACATGAACCCATGAGCCTGATCCATCTGAGTCAACTGCCAGCTCAGCAGCCACGCCAGCCCTCATTGCCACGTAGTGCACATGAATCTGCATATTCAATTCATCCTGGAAGTACAAAAATGTACCAAGATCTCAAAGAAAGATATTGGTGGTCAAGTATGAAAAGGAAAATTGCTGAATATGTAGCTTTGTGTGATGTTTGTCAGTGGGTTAAAGCTGAACATCAGAGACCTACTGGTCTTTTGCAACCTTGCAGATACCTGCGTGGAAATGGGAAGAAATTGGTATGGATTTTATAACTGGATTGCCAAAGACAAGGTCAGGGTACGATTCAATTTGGGTTATAGTAGATCGTCTGACAAAAGTCGCACATTTCATTTCAGTAAAGACCACTTACTCAGGAGATTGACTCACGAAGCTATATATGTCAAGGATCGTGTGTTTGCATGGAGTTCGAAAGAAGATCGTGTTAGATCGAGGATCTCAATTTACTTCAAGATTTTGGCAAAAGCTGCATGGAATTTTGGGCACAAATCTAAATTTTAGTACAGCATATCATCCATAGACAGATGGTCAAACAGAAAGAGTAAGCCAAATACTGGAAAACATGTTTAGAGCTTGTGTCCTAGCAAATAAAACTAGTTGAGACCAAAGTTTGCCCTATGCAGAATTCTCCTACAATAACAATTATCAATCTAGCTTGCAAATGAAGCTTTGTCTGGCAGAAAATGAAGGACACCATTGTATTAGAAAGAAACCGTAGAAGAGCAAGTTCGCTTGATTCAAGACAGATTAAAAATAGTACAAACAAGACAGAAAAGTTATGCGGACAATCGTCGCAGGATGTTGGAATTTATACCTGGAGATCATGTATATCTGAAAGTTTCGACTCTCAAGGGTACGCGTTGTTTCAAAGTTAGCGGAAATCTTACTCCTAGATTCATTAGACCATTTCCCATTCTATCCAGAAGAGGAGAAGTTGCTTACCAATTGAAGCTTCCACCGCAGTTGTCAGATGTGCATGACGTCTTCCACGTCTCTCAGTTAAAAAAATGTCTCAGAGTACTAGAAGAGCAGATGCCTCTAGATGAAGTCAAATTGAATGAGGACCTAACTTATCCAGAGTATCCAGTCAAAATTTTAGATGAAGCAGAGCGTCGCACAAGAAACAAGGCCATCAAATTCTATAAAGTGCAGTGGGGCAATCATTCAGAACTAGAAGCAACTTGGGAGCGTGAGAGAGATCTAAGAGTAGAGTTCCCTAGCCTTTTTTTTCAATTCGTCCAAATCTCGAGGACGAGATTCTTTCTAAGGGGGATAGGTTTGAAACATACCAAAATTTGCTATTTTTAAAAAATGATCCTTTCTTTTCAAAAAATATTTTATATAGAAAAATATCTAAATTTTAGTTGAAAATATTTTAATAAGTCCAAAATAGCTTTAGAAAACTCTATGATTTTCTTTACAATTTTTAGGTTTTATTTATAATTTATTGTATTAATTTAAAGCTACAAAAAGAAAAATATTTTTAATAATTAAAATAAACTTCAATTAAACATGAAATTATTTTATTTGGTCTTTCTAGGTTACAAGTATTTTTGTAGAATTTTTTTAAAAAAATTTCTCTCTTTTTCTTTTCATTTTGTTTTCTTTTCTCTCTTTTTTCTCTCTGTTTCTTCTTCTTCCTCCAAAGTGTGTCATCTGTGCACGCTACCATGGGAGCTCCATAGAGCTCCTCAAAATCATTGATTTTATCAATGGTTTTTTATGCAATCAAGTGCATTCAACTCCTCTCATCACGACTCTTCCATTCCCGGCCGTTTCCTCCCCTCATTCATGTGCATTTATGCGAGAATTAACTGGTGCCATAAATTGACACCGTTGCTTGATCTCCCTTTTCGGACCTCCTCAACCCCTATAAAAGGGAGCACCGGTAGCCCCTTCCTATTCTCACTCATCCCTGAAAATCTCAAGTCCCTACTCCCTTTCTCTTGGCCGCAATATGTAATTTTGTTTCTCCATTCAAATGCCATTCCTCAGCCTTTTGTGTCCTATAGTGGAGCCTTGCCACCATTGACCACATCATCAGCTTCGTCTTCGCGCGTTCTACGTGGTGCTCCCCTCGCCTTCACCAGAACTTTGCCAGAGTATCGTTGCCACTGTGGGCCAAATCGTGTCGTTGTTTCTCTCCTCGCCACCGGCCGAACATACGTGCTCGATCACAACCAAGGTGAGCATCATGTTCCCCACGTTCTCCTCCTCGTTTCGCCGCCAACCTCACCAGCTTTCTCTTCTCTATTTGCCCAGAATGCCGACATCAGCCTGTGTTCCGCAAATCGGTTGGGTGAGCTGTCTGCACCGTTGAGTTCATCTCGATGCGTTCTACGCCGTGCTTCCCTCCGTTCCTCCAAAAACCTTCCACAAAATTTTGCCTCTGATACCTAGCCATGGCTGTTAATGGCACTTCATGTTCCCATCTATCTGGTGATATTTTCAACAATCTTTTTACGTCAAAACGTGCCAAACCATCTCAGGTGGCTACCTTCCAGACGGTTTTGGATTCGCTTCACCGAGTACCAAGATATTGAGTTTTTCGTTTTTCTCTACTGTCGTCGTTCAAACGACAATTGTGTCGCATCCGGTGAGTTTTTAGCTTAGCCGATAATTTTTCTAGCTTCACCACACCGCGTTCTAGGTCATACTCACCTTACTTCTCTATGTTCTATGCCCGAAAATTATTTCTCTCTTCAACCCTATATCGTTGTCACTGTCTATATCGTCACCCTGCTCCGTTTGATGTGCTATCACTTCCTACGTATTCCTCGAGTCCCTAGCAACTCATTTTGCTAGTTGGCTTCACCTCCTGTGTCTTTTCTCACCAGCACCACAGCCAAAACACTCTCTGTTAGTTACTCTATTACTGTTCATACAAGAATATTCATTCGGAATATTTCTGATTTTTTTCAGGATTTTCTCATCTGATAATTTTTCAATTGCTCGTTCTCCCTCATACGAACTCCGAATCCATTGATTCTATATCCTAAATTCATGTAAATTCAAAATATTCCTTCTAGTATATATTTTATATTTTTATAATTTTATTTATATTTATTTATGTGTTTGTTTTGTTATTTCACGCGTAGAACCCGACGTCGCCGAAGAGACTTTTCCGAGCAGCAGCCCAAAAGTCCAGATAGCGTGCAAGAAAGCAAGTCTCCTTTGATCATCTTGTATCTATATTTACTAAAATTATTTTGTTATTTTAAATTTAAATGCATTGCTATATTACATAAAATGGTAACTTCTGTCGTAAGGTTATTAGTTAATCTAATAATTGTTATACCCTCCTTTGACGTTGACTACCATGTAGCTTTATCACCCTAGGCTTTCTTGTCTCAGTATTGAGATTATTATTATTATTTGTTAATTTTAGAATAGTAGTAACAGCTTAGACATGCTAGTCGGTCATTATAACTCTTGGGGAAAAATATTATCATATGCTTTAATCATCTTGTTCAATAACTTAATAGCAAGAGGTATTGCTGCTGTTTTTAAAATAAAATATAATGGTGAAAATGATTTTTGACTTGGACGGATGGTAAGATTAGATTGGTGCGCACTTAGCACGAGAACTCGTATTGTGAATATTCCGCCCTAGTCAATTAAGAACCGACGCTTGTGATCGTCCAAACTGAGCACTACCGTACAACCACAAGTCTATACGGGTACGATCTGGCTGAATAACTCATAAAGATTTAGTTTAGATATCACCAATGGTAAGTGAGTGCCAGGGTGTACTGGTTTACTCACAGTGAGGCACAGGGATTTACTGTACTCATACGACGCAAGAAGGGGCTTCTGACTGTGGTGGATTTAACTCTTTAACGGTGAAACCTTAGCGGGTGGTGTCTAGCTAGAGTGGTGTGAGGTAAAGACTTTGTGATAAATTATCTGGGCTCGTGCCTAAGGAAGCATGCTGGCTGTTAAGATGACTTATCTCTTGTGGGTAAAGCTGTACAAACTCTGCAGAGTGTAAAACTATTCGAATAGTCGTGCCCACGGTCAAGGGCGTGCAAGGTGCGCTTTCGCATGATAGATCTTCGGTTTTGATTTTTAAAGTAAAAGTTTTTGGAACTTGGGAGTGGATGGAACTCTCGAAAGTGTGTCTTGGCGAATGGAGCCAGTGCTGGTGGATGGAACCCGTAATCTTAAACCTTGGCAGTTAGAGCCTGTATACTAGTGTTAGTGGTTGGAACCTTCACTAGAAAATTTATCTAGTTTCAATTATTACAATTACTTTGTTAAATTGATAATTTCAAAAAATATATAATGGTATTTGAAATAAAATATAGTTTTATGCAAAAGAACCATATTATCCTTTCTTTGTTAAGCCTTGCATCTACTGCATTTTCCCCAAGACTTGTGGAGTTCTTTATGTACTCACATACTACACTTAAAAATAACTCAGAGGATTATGAAGCCCAAGAAGGGGATTACAACTACTTCGCGTGTGGATTCGATGAAGGCTTTCTAGAGTATTAGGTTGCGCTTCCCCAGTCAATTACCTATGGCGTATTGATGGGCCATCGTCAAAGTTTAATTCTGTTTCCGCTGTGTTTTTGTTTGAGAGGTCTTGTAACCTCAGTTGTAATAGAGTGTCCATAAGGCTTGTACTCTCTATTATTGTAATAAAGTGTTGTTGGTTATGTAATCATCATTGTTTAACTATGTGCACCAGTTTTGATCTGGGACTAGTACGGTAATACACAGAGGGTTCGGATTCAAAAATCTGGTTCCGACACCTCTGGCCGAGATTGATTCCATATGTAGGATTTAAGAATTCTTATGAACCTCTCGAATGGGTACATGCTACGTAGGAACACGGGATGGACCATGATATCAAAAAACGACGGAGGAAAATACATCTCAAGATGACATAGAGTCGTCACCACCTCGTCCTGTAGAGCATCTAGTCTTCCAAAATCGATGACCATCTGAGCAATTATGTTAAAGAAATAACACAGCCTCATGATTGTCTCTCATACCTTGATTGATAAAATACTTCTAATTATAATAGAGAGCATCTGTGTCATCTGCACATGATAATCATAAGACTTCATCTCAATTAACTTCAAAACTTCTATCGAAACAAGTTTTTTCATGTTGGCGGAGTAACCAGACAAAACTTTAATACCATACAAGCACTGGCACAATTCAGTTCCCTCGACCTTTGATAGCGTGTAATAAGTAGGGAGAAGGTACGTTTGTGCTTTATCGGTCTTTGTCAGTGCTAACTCAGGACTGATGTCCATGTCAACCAAGTCAAGCTGTGCATTGACACCATTTTTTGTTTTATCATGAATGTTCAGTAAGAGACCAATCAAGATGTTACATACATTCTTCTCCATGTGCATGGCATCGATGTAGTGGCGAACTTCTAGGTGCTCCCAATAAGATAAGCCCTAAAATATTGATCTCTTTTTCCAGACAGTCTTCTCATGGGTCATCGATTTATGTCCCTCTCTGAGCACAACATCTAAATCCGTAACCAAATCATAGACCTATTTTTTGCTTAAATGCCTTGGAGTTGAACTATCCTCTTTCTCTCTATTGAATTGTTTTTTCATCATGCGGTATGGGTGAGCCCTCCGAAAGAACCTAAGGTGATGCATGTACACGATTTTACTCGAGTGCTTCAACCACATACTCTCAGTATCATCTAAGCAATGAGTATATGCTTTGGCCCCTTTTGTACTCTAGCCCGACATGTTAGCATGAACAGAATAATCATTTATGGTGCAGAATAACAAGGAGCGTAAAATGAAGTTCTTTCATTTATACACATCCCATACTTGTACCCCTTCAATCCACAGTATTTTTAGATCTTCCACCAAGGGTGCTAGGTAAACATCAATATCATTCCTAAGTTGCTTCAGTCCTTAGATAAGTATTGACTACAAAATATATTTTCGCTTCATACACAACCAAGAAGAAAGGTTGTAGATACAGAGACTGATGGGCCAAGTGCTATGTCGGCTGCTTATGTTACCAAAAGGATTCATTTTATCTGTACTCAATCCAAACCTTATATTCCTCGGTTCTGCACTAAAGTCTGTAAACCACCTATCGATATTTCCCCACTGGGCAGATTTAGCAAGGCGTCTTACCATTCCATCCTTATGCTCCTCCGAATGCCAATGTAGCAGCTTTGTCTACTTTGGGTTCACAAAAAAACTGCTTCAAATGAGAAATTAAAGGAAGATACCATGCCACCTTAGCAGGAGATCCTTTCTTTATCTCTATTCCCTCACCGTCATCTGATTAATTATTATGCTTGTATCGGGATGTGTTGCACACCGGACATACATGCATGTTTACATACTCTTTACGGTAGATGATACAATCATTCGGACATGCATGTATTCTTTCTACTTCCATTTTCAATGTACAAATAACCTTTTTGACTATGTAGATGGTTTTGGGCAACTCATTTTCCTCTGAAAGTATGTCCGCTAAAAGACCTAGCAGCATCGTGAAATTCTTATTAGACCAACCATTGCTTGTCTTCAATTTCAGCAGTTCAAGCACGGTTGACAACCTCGTAAACTTTAACTTATAGCATATGAACAAAGGTTTATTCGAGTCCTCCATCGAGTCCCAGAATTTAACATACTCTCCCTCATCACAGTTCCATTTTGCATCGCGAAGTATCCGATACAGATTGTCATCATGTAGCCTATCTGAATCGGAACCACAATCGACGTCATCTAACGGTATATTATTGACTTTGTCGACGATTTCATTATTACTACCTTTCTGTGTAATCTGCTCTTCACCATGACTAATCCAACATTCATACCACTTTTTGAAATCCCTTCGAATCAAGTGCGCTTCAAACTCCGCTCCAGTCTTAAACATTTTTAAATTCTTGCAATCAATGCATGGATAGTACATACATTCCACCCCTTTTTTCAACATATCTACCTCGACAGCTCTTGTAAAAGTAGACACGCCATTAATATACTCTTTACTCACACAGTTCCCAGTGTACATATACCTTTAGTCCTACGTTACGCATATAACAATTTAGTATAAAATATTGAATTAATGAATTAGTATACTAGATATATATGATCTAAAGTAGCTATATGTAGTAAGAATACAAACTAACGGATCCCCGAAACATTGCCTACAAACGATAGCTAGAGCACCACATATGAATTTTGTGATAGAGAAACTCGATGTTCTTTGTGCATATGCTATATGGATATTCTACGTTCACTTTTGGTTGTTCTACTAATATTTTTATTGAGTAAATATTTAAAAAAACCTAGGTATTGGAGCATTGGTAACATAGGACCACATGTTTTTATTCTATTTTCACAAAACCACATGCATTGATGCCTTACTTAACACAAAAGCCATTTTCCTTAGAACCAGTTATAACTAACTATTTTGACCAATTTGCCCCACATGACGGGCACTGACATATATGGCCAAGTAGAAATAGACTATGATCTAAACCATAAACCATACTACATGTAAATAATCTTATCTCTACATAAAGCTAGCTAGATCTAAATCATCTTAAATTCCCCTTTCACCAAAAGCTATATCTAAATTATAATGCAATTAGGAATAAATTAAGAACCATAGGTAGTCAAGAATTTAACGGATCTACAATTACTCTTGCCAAATAGTCTCCTTTCACCAAATGACCTGAAAGCACCATCTCCTCAAAGCGGTAGCCTAGATCTAGAATTTAAGATAAAGGGTCGACGGGTCTATGCATAATTAATATGGTGGAATTATCACAGATGGTTTTCAATACAAGTCATCTGTGATAACTTAATTATCATAGATGATTTATAATACAAACCATCTATGATACTTCACAGACGTTTTAAAGAAAAAATGTCTATAACATGTGGTAATATCACAGACGATTCATGGTAAAAACAAGCTGTGATACTTCATATACGGTTTTTACCATGAACCGTCTATAATATTACATCTTTCACAGATAATTTTTAGCGCTTGTAGCAACACAGACGGTGTCTAAACTAAAACCATCTGTGATGGTATTTATACTGATGGTTTGAGAAACCATCTATGATGTGGCATGTAGTATTAGGATTTCTGTAGCAGTGTTGTGTGCCATAACATTAGTCTGTCATTGGTGTTGGTTATATAAAATTGATTTTCATTTGGGCAAGTAATCGTGTAGCAAAGAGGGAAGTGTGGATTTATTTCGAGGGATGTGGATGTCTCTCTTAGTTAATGTTTAAGGACTTAACTATGTGCGTGATTGATCTGAGTCTTACTATTCAACCATATATCTAGTATGCGATAGAGCTGGCTGATTAATTTACGATATTTCAATTTTGATTTTGCTAAATTAGAACATGGATGCTGATTTCCATGAGACGAAAGAGGAGGCTGGGATGGTGCAACCTTAGCGGACGAAATTGAGTTAAGATTAAACACAGATAAAATATGTCTTTTAGCGCGATGCCGAGACTCGAATATGCAAATCTAGACTCTCTGTGTATATCGCACTAGTCCAGGATCACACTAGTGCACACTGTGTAAATATGGATAAAATATCGATCATAAACACGATTAATAAAGGAAAAGATTCAAATATTATCAATTATCAGAATACGACCTTATGGTCAAACTTACAACTTACTAGCCCGAAGGGCTTAAGAAACTAGCAGCAAAAAACAAAAATAAGCGTAATAGTCATTCAACATATCCATAGGCAATCGACTAGGAAACGAAGTCCTAATCTATGAAGTAGTCGAAGTATCCTCCTTTTGGTACCTTTTGCTGATATAATTCTTCTTCATCAACTGAGCAACATTATGCACAAAGCCGTGAGTACATTGGTACTCTACAAATCTTTTATAACAAAGATGCAATATAGTATACAAAACTTACCAACAAACGGCTAAAAGGTTATTTTATACAAAGCAATAATTTCAAATAAATACAATAAATAGATTAAAAGCGAACTTTTAATGAAGACAATAATAAATAAATAATCAAAGAAATTGAATAAACCACCCATTAACTACCCATTGAAAAACTTAACCATCAGTGAATTAACCATTCATTTTCCAACATTAATCTCTACTAAGTTTTATGAAATAACTACCCTTCTTGTAAAATCACCGGGCATTGTCCATAACTAGGGACACGGCTTTTTGAATAGTTTTACACTCTGCAAAGATACACAACTGTACCCACACGATGTGATCATCCCTATGCTAAAGGAAGTTACATCAAGGTCTTTACAATGCTCAATCATAACTTAATTTCACCCGCTAAAGGTTTACCGTTGAATAGGTTAACTACTTAGTCAATAATTGCCTCTTCTTGCGTCTCATGGAAATCAGCAACTATGTTCAACTCAATGGCAAAAATGAAATTGAAATATCATAAATTAATTATCTAGGTCAATCCCATACTAGATATATAGTTTGCACGGTAAAACTCATATCAATAGTGCGCAAAGTTAAGTCCTTAACATTACCTAGGCGAGACTACCACATCCCTCGAAGAGAATCCACACTTCTCCCTTAACTGCATGATCCCTCACCCAAATAATAACCAATTTTACATAACCAACACCAATGCCATACACACAAATTTTATAATTATGGCACCAACTATGGTTCAATGTCTCATCAAGTCAAATTAGTTATTTAATCATATGTGATGATGAGCCCAACGTAACTATAAGCATGGCTAATCATAATAAACGTATAACCCACATGATAACTAGCATTACATCACTAAATAATTTTTCAACCAATGGTGATAATGGAATCATGGTTTTGGAATTATCAAATGGGGGATTAAGGCAAATTGGACAATAACTACTATATACAAGGATTTATAATAAAATAGCAATGCATGATAACTTAAAATAAAATAAATAAATAATAAATTTAAAATCTAGGTTTAACATGATCAAAGGTCATTACTTGCCTTAGTCTTACTCAGTTAATTACTCTTGATCTTCAAATCTTACTTTAGCTTCGTCGAAAACGTGATCTAAGAGAGAGAAAACACAACAGAGCATAAAATAAATTCAAATAAATTCTAAAAACTTGAAAACTAAAATCAAAATATAAAGCACAATTTTAGATGAATTGAGAAAAAAGAATGGAGTCAATCGGAGCTAGGACGGCGAAGAACGGGCTCTTAAAAATTAAATCTAAAGAAAATGCAAAAAATTAACAATGGTTAATGTGTTGTGGACTTGGTGCATGGAATAGTGGGTCTACGGTAAACTCGGTGCATAGAACAGTGCATAGTGCATGGCTCGAATGACGTGGCTACGAACTGGACAACTAGGGCTAACGTGGCAATGACATGGCATGCGTCCATTGCACCGGAATGGCTCGGTTGGCTGATGTAGTATCTATGTGGCATGATACATGGAAACCATATAGGATTAGGGCTTGCAGGGCTACTAAGATGACGGCTGACTCGGCTAGGGTGATGATGATCGGATGGTCCGAAGATGATCGAACGATCTGGAGAAGTAAGAACGCTCGAATGGTCCAAACGGAACAATGATCGGACGACTGATGACTAATGATGACCAGACTACCTGAATGATGAAGATGATCAGATATGGTCCAACGACAATTGGACGATTGAGGACGTTCGGACTGGCCGAAAATGTTCAGATCGGCCGAAGGGGTGGCGATGATCAAACGGTCTAGATGGGTGGGGACGTTTGGACTAGGCCGAAGGGGACAACGCGTGGCGCTCTGTGCTTGGCTGCTGAAGGTAAAGCGGCAGTGGCTCTTCGTCTTAGCAAATGACACGGTGCGCGACAGAACGAGGCGGTGACGGTTGGAATGGACGGTGACGGCGGTGGCGCCTAGGCTAGACGGTGCACAGGAAAATAGAATAGATAGTGGGGCACAGAGGCGCAAAGACTCACCGGCGACGGTGAACGGCGACGGAGCACGGCTAGAGAAGATGACGGAGTGACCACCGGTGATGAAGACGATGACGCTCGGATGCGGCGGCTTGACACAGACGGCGAAGGCGTTTGTTGAGGCGGCTGTGGGTTGCAAAAACGAGGGGGCGACATGGCCTAAATAGGCGTGAACACCAAGAGCCCACCTATGGCACAGGCGATGGTGTCGTGGCGGACATGGACACCGAAGTCGGCTCAAACACGGCAGCGGTGGCACAGAGACCGAGCCAGACACAACGGTGAGTTCCCATGGAGACGAAGAATAGTAGATGGCCCGACCGATGCGTGACAGGTGGTGGCTCAAGAGATTGAATGACGGCGGCGAATGGCTCAGATGAATAGTGCGGAGGCCCTCGGATGGTTGATGTGTGGTACTGAGAAGATCAGACAACGAGCAAGCCGACCGATCTGATGGTCCGAACGGCACGAGAGAACGACTGGCTGGTCCGAACGACATGAGAGATTTTTTTTGGGATTTTTCAATTTTAGAAATGGGAAGGAATTAAACTGATTCTATATTTTATCTATGTTTACACTGTGTGTATTAGCGTGATTCTAGATTAGTGTGGTATACACAAAGAGTCCGAATTTGTATATTCAAGTCTCAACAGCCCTACTATCACAAACAGCTGTGACCAAAATCCATCTGTGATATGTAATACATCACAGATGGTTCATATATCATAGATGAATTTTGATGGTAACCGTCTGTGATAGATGATCTTTGTAAATCCGGATGGTTTAGAAATTGTATGCGACGAGGGATATTGAGGGCGCGCTCAAAAGCACTTTTTCTCAGCGTTGAGCTTTTGTTTTTATTACTGTTCAGTTTCTCAATTACTGTTCATGCTTTGTCCTGTAGTGAATTTTTTTGTTTTTTGGTATTTTTGTGTTTTGTTTTTTCCCGTATTTCTTTGCATTGTCCGCTCTAGATTAGCATGCTAATTTTATTTTTATATTTTTTAAATATAATTATACCTAATAAGCCAACTCAGTTACAGTAAAAAATTAGTCAACTATAGTAAAATTTTAATCAAAAATTAAAAATATGGCTATTTCGAACGCCTTCCGAATCTACATGGAGATCTTGCACGGATCGGATCTTCAAAGGGAATCACGATCTTGAATTGCAGATACGAACTGACGCATCACGTACGTACTGTCGCCTCAACTGTCCTTACCTATATGTAGCTATTTCATGCTCCATGTATCCCGACGCCGACTGCGGATCAGATATACGGACGTACGTGTGGCAATAGCATGCCTGTGGTGTAGCAAGGAGACACGACGTAGGCCTGATTCCAAATTGCTGTGTTTTAACTGTGGTTTCTTATTTTCAGCTAAAATAATATTACAGAGATCGTTAACTATTTTTAGAAACCTAATTAAAAAAGAAAAAATAGAAAAAAGTAGAAACACTGTTATATCTTGACAGAAAATACAAAAGAAAAAAAATAAAAAACTGTATTCAGAAGTTAATATGTTTTAAACGATATTTGACTTTTAAAAGTCAGAAAACATTATTATTTAGAACGGGTCCTATAGCAGCAAACTAGCTAGCTTAACAGGATTTCTGCCAAAATTATGCCGTTTTTTATATAAAATTTTTTCTCACAAGAAAATTTCTATTTTCTATAAATAGCTTAAATGGGACGATTACAAATTCACGTCTCTCTTGAGCCCAAAAGAAAAATATATACGGTTTTCTTGTGACTCAAGAAAAATTTCTATTTTCTATAAATAGCTTAAATGGGACGATTACATATTCACGTCTCTCTTGAACCGCCCTGCTATACACGGTGCTTTATTTACATATACGCATGACGCAATAGGTGCAATATAGTATATAAGTACACCTCAAAGTATAATGTATTTTTCTTTATATATATATATATATATATATATATATATATATATATATATATATATGCTTATATTTCCTATCCGCCAATTATATTAACGGCCTTGTTCCTGGAATTGAGTTTGAAAATAGTGTTGTAGTAAATTTTTTAAATTAAATTATAAATATTTTTTTACAAATTTAGCCCCTAATAGATCTACCTCACACGAGGGTATCTACCAAGCTACAGTAGCTCGTTAAAATCTAACGAGCTACTGCGCATAGCAAGTCGTTCGTCAAGTTCCTCTAGCTCGGCAGATGTTAACACAATCATTAACTCTAATATGATCACACGTTTAAACTAATCTTGCAAGCTACAGTTCGTCTTCTCCCATTGAAGAGAAGTAGACCTCGTCGCCGGTGATAGGATAGATGGCAGTTAGAGGAGAGGCCAAAAACGGAACCTTTGCATCGAACCACACCTAGAGGTGAGGAGGCATGAGTAGATTCGAGAGCTACGGTGGCCGATGATGAACTTAAGTGGTAGTAGTGACTGAAGCATGGCACCATGGCAAACCAAGGTACTAGAAGCTAATTCACTACTAGGGGAGCAACTAGAAGTAAGGGAGGAGCTCGAGGATAAGGGGAATGGGCTGGTAGCGTAGACTTGATTGACAGTGAGGTGGATGACGTAGGAGGCTTGCCAGAGAGGCTGAAGATGCTCGGTGAGGCTCAGGTCGTCTTTGGGGTCTCTGTGCGGTGCTCCAGATGCAGGCTAGTAGAAGGAGGTGTGACGAAGCTTGATCAGTGTTGGCGGGTAGGATCTATAATATCCCATTCTATTTAAGAGGCTAGGATCTATAACATCCCATTTTGGGAGCTCCCAAAATGGGATGTTATAGATCCTACCCCAAGATTCAAACTACTCAGAGAACAGAAATGGGTAGTCTAACTTCAGCTTATCCTCATGCTCCCACATGGCTTCTCTCTCTGAGTGGTTGCTCCATTGAACTTTACAGAGACAAATGATCAGGTGTCTTGTTTGCTTTTCCATAATGTTGAGAATCTTGACTGAACATATTGGATACGCCAAGTCTTTCTGGAGCTTGATGGTCTCCATCGGGGTTTGATCTTCAAGTACTCTGAGGCACATTTTGAGTCGTGATATGTGGAACACGTTGTGGAGGTCTACCAAACTTACAGGTAGTTCTAATTGGTAGGCTACTTCTCCATGCTTGGTGGTGATTAGGAGTGGGCCTATATATCTAGACACAAACTTTCCTTTCACTTTAAATCTCTAAATTGTTCAAAGAGGTGACACCTTCAGATAAACATGGTCTCCAACTTCAAAGATTAATTCCCTATGATGATTGTTGGCATAACTCTTATGTATGGACTAGGTAGCTTATAGTCAATATCTGATTATGCGAACTTTCTCTTTTTCCTGCTTTAGGGTATCTAGCCCAAAGATATAATCTTCACCTACTTCTAACCAACGTAGAGAGGTTCTACACTTTCTGCCATAAAGTGCTTCGTATGGAGACATCTTAGAATAGACTAATAATTATTGTTATAGGAGAATTCTGCATACAATAGACATTTCTCCCAATCCACGGCAAACTCTAGGGCACAAGCCCAAAGCATGTCATCAAGGATCTAGTTTACCCTTTTTGTTTGTCCATCAATCTGAGGGTGATAAGCCATACTGAAGGCTAGGTGGGTTTCAAGTGCGACATACAGACTAGCCCAGAAATGTGAGGTAAACTTGGATCCTTGATCTGAGAGTATCCTCTTGAGTACTCCGTATAAACATACGATGCATGCCATGTACAATTCAGCCAATTTGTCTCCTTTGTAGGTGGTCTTCATAGGGATAAAACGGGTGACCTTTGTCAATCTATCTACTATGACCTATATGGAATTATATTTGAAATTGATTCATCATAGACTAGTGAGGAAATCTATTCCAACTTCTTCCCACTTTCATTGAGAGATTTGTAGTGGTTGTAATAGACCCGTAGGTCTCTAGTGCTTGGCTTTGATCCATTGGCACACATCACAACATACTACATACTCAGCGATGTCTCTTTTCATGTGAGGCTACCAATATAAGGCCTTCACATCCTGATACATCTTGGTACTTCCTAGGTGTAGGAAATATGCTGAGTTGTAGGCATCTTTGAGTATTAAGTCTTTGAGTTCCTTCTAGTGAGGAACAAAGAAACATTTCTCGTATAATAGGATTTCTTATTGGTTTTTAGTCATCTTAGGGGCTTTCCCTTTGGCCATGAGGTACTTGAATGTCTAGGCACTAGGATACCCTTCTTGGACAGCCTTGATTTGTTCTTCTAGGTTGGATGTACATCTATAGCGGCTATGGTGCCTTGCTCTACTAACTCTAGATTGAGTGCTTCCAACTCCTTATAGAGCTCAGGCTAAAATTCTTGGGCCATGACATTTCTATAGTAGAACTTCTAGCTTAATGCATTGGTTACCACATTAGTCTTCCCAGGATGATAATGGATGTCTAGATCATACTCCTTGATTAGCTCTAACCACATTCTCTGCCGGAGGTTGAGATCCATCTGAGTGAAAACGTACTTGAGGCTCTTGTGGTCAATGCATATGTCACAGTGGTTTCCGATCAAGTAATACCACTAAAATTTTAAAGCATGCACTACTAAGGATAATTCTAGGTCATGAGTTGGATAGTTGTCTTCATGAGGACGAAGTTGTCTTGACGCATAAGCCATGACTTTTCCTCGTTGCATGAGTACATAGCCAAGACCAGCACAAAGCATCACAATAAACTTTAAAGTTATTGTGTATGTCTAACAAAAATAATACAGGAGCAATGATCAGTTTCTTTTTCAATTCTTGAAAACTCTTTTTAGAAGCTTCTGTTCATTTATACTTTTTCTCCTTCTTGAGTAGGTGGGTTAATGGTCTGGAAAGCTTTATGAACCCTTCAATGAACCATCTATAGTATTCGACCAATCAATTGCTACTCCTCTAGCAGACACGATTTGACCAAGAAAACTGCTTTCATGGAGCCAGAACTCACTCTTGCTATACTTGACATATAGCTGGTTCTCTTTGAGCTTTTCTAGAGCCAACCAGGTGTTCAGCGTGTTCTTCAGGTTTGAGAGTAAATCAAGACGTCATCAATAAACACAACCATAAACTTATCCAAGTATTTTATGAATACTTTGTTCATGAGGTTCATGAAGTAAGCTGGCACATTGGTTAAGCCAAATGACATGACTATGAACTCATATAAGCCATACTATGTAGTAAATACCATTTTGGGGATATGCTTAGCCCTGATCTTGAGTTGATGGTACTTTGACCTTAGGTCTATCTTGGAGAACATTGTGACTCTTGAGAGCTGATCAAACAGATCATTGATGCGGGTTAAGGGATACTTATTCTTGATGGTCACATCGTTGAGGGCTCTATAGTCCATACACATTCTTGTGGTGCTGTCGTTTTCCTTTACAAAAAAGTACTAACAAACCCTAGGGGGATGAGCTAGACCTAATAAATCATTTATTCTGCAACTCCTCAATCTATGTATTTAGCTCTTCAAGCTCATCGATAGCCATCCTGTAAGGTCTTCTAGCGATTGGGGCGGTCCCTAATTTTAGGTTAATGACAAACTCTACATCTCTGTCTGGTGTCATGCCAGGCAATTCTTCTAGAAATACCTCAAGGTAGTCTTGAATTACTGGCATTCCTTCTTGAGGCATATCTTCAAGGTAATGGATTGCATGACCCAAAAGATAGGGACGGTTCACATTGACCTTTATTATTAATCTGGGGTACTTGGTAAGTACTACCTTTCTATTGGCACAGTCTATCATTCTTTGGTATTTGGCCAACCAATCCATTCCTGGGATGATGTCCAGTGTTTGGGATTATAGCACCATGAGGTCTGCTAAGAACCAAAAATCTTCCATGGCAATCTCTACTCTAGGGCTTACTAACATGGTAGTTAAGAGTCTCCCAGGTGAGCTAAGTACCACAGATTTCTTTAATTTAAAGATTGGCAACTTAAGCCTTTCAATAAATTTTCCCGATATGAATGAATGAGAAGCTCCAGAATCAAAGAGAACATGTGCATGTACTGATTTGACAGAAAATGTACCCATCAACACTCTAGTGCTTCTTATGCTTCTTCTGCTGTGACATGATTCACATGGCCTTGTTTAGTGTTGATGCTGCTCTGGATGCTTGTAGAGTCTAATAGCCCTTGCTAGGTATTGACGCTTGACCATGGGCTGAAGTGGCTCCCAAATTGAACTTCACTAGGGAGACTTGGTGGTTTGGGTAACGGTTGGCAAAGCATCCTTTCTCTCCACAACTGAACAAATGGAGCTGAGCTACAGGGTTAATTGCAACAGGTTGACTTATGGGACAAGGGGTATGAAGTACGTTACAACTACAACAAGTTGGTGAGACTGCCTCTTGCCTAAAAGAGAGATTTCTATGGTATGCTAGCCTTTGAGGGTAACTTCCTTGGGGCCTTTGAGCTACCATCTTATGCTTGTGGCTTACCTCTATCATCCTTCTCTTATTTTTTAGAATGAGGGCTTTGTTGATGAAGTGGTGGAAACTAGAAAATTCCTGTATGATCAGCTGAACTCTTAGCTCTTCATTCATGTCTTCTAAAAAATATCAATCTTCTCTTCTTTGTCTGCTACATCTCTAGGAGCGTAGTGAGCCAACTGGTCAAACTGAGTGAGGTATTTATTAATGGAAATGTTGCCCTGCTTCACTGTAACATCCTGATTTTTAGAATTCATTTGAAGTTTTTAAAATAAATTTACCATTCGGATTTTTTTGGATTTAATACAAGCTAACATTAAATTTTTTAATAATTAAAAGAATTTAATATGACTAAAATAACCATTAACATTTGCTAAAAATATTTTATTTGGGTTCCTTGTGTCTCAAGGAATTTTCTATGAATTTTTGGGTTTATTTGCTATTTTCTAAAGCTCTTTTGATTTTATTTGAATTTCTGAAATAGAAAAATCCTAAAAATCCTAAAACAGTAATGAGCCAGTTTTATCCCAGTCCATTCATCCTCAGTCGTTAGATTTTCCCATTAACCACATGTCAATCTTCCAAGCTACCTGTGCTTTAGTCGTCAGATCTGGTCATTATACACGTGTCAAGCATAGGACCAAGCCAACACCATGCATCTGTGCCATCTCATCTTAGCCGTCTGATCCCTCCATCTGCCACATGTCACCAATTGGGAGCACCGTCTATTATTCATCTCCTTCCCGGCTTCACCACCATGTCTGTCCCAGACTTCGTGTCGCTCACCATCTTTGACCCGAAATCTAAGCCATGCCGCCCATGCACTCTCTGCATCCATGCATAAAAGGTGGAGCCACACCCTAGTTTCCGCACCCTGCAGCTGAGTTTTCCTGTGCGTTTCGACGTCTATGCTAGGCCATGCACTACCATCACCGTCATCATCTTCCACACTGGCAGCCATCACCTTCGTCTTCACCATCGTCCCCACCGTGCGTTGCCGCTGCCCAGACCGTCTCCGCCACCATTCACCTCGTCGCTGGTGAGTTCACCGACTAGCCCCGTCCGACCTCTCCACCGTCCAGCCCAGCTACCATCGCTTTGCCTTCAGCAGCCAACCATAGAGTGCCACGTGTCATCGCTGTTTGGACCATTTGAACATTCTCAGCCCTCTAGACCATTCGATCATATTCAAACAATCCAATCATCACCACCTCTTTGGCCAGTCCGAACATCTTCATCCAGTCCGATCATCCCTGGTCGTCCGATCATTGTTGGATCGTCCGATCGCCGTCATCATTTAGATAGTCCGAACATCCTCACCCATCTAGACCATCCGTCATCTTCGAACTGTCCGATTGTAGTCACCTCTTTGGCCTTGTCCAAACATCCTTATCCCTCCGAACCGTTTGATTGTCATCGAATATCCAATCACGTTACCCCTTTGGCTGGTTCGATCGTCCTCAGCCGAGTCAGGCATCGAGTCACTGCCACCTCAGCCCTAATCCTACATGGTTGCCACGTGTCATGCCACGTAGATGACACGTCAGCCAACTGAGCTATTCCGGTGCCACGCCAGCATGCCACATCAGCCCTAGTTGTCTAGTCAGTAGCCACGTTATCCGAGCCATGCATTGTACACTGTCCCGTGAGCTGAATCTACCATAGACCCACTATTTCATGTACTATGTCCACAGCACAGTAGAATTTCTGATTTTCAGCATTTTCCTTTAGATTTAGTTTTCCAAGAGCCCGTTCTCCTCTGTCCTAACTCCGATTGACCCTATTCTTTTTTCTAAATTCATATAAAATCGAATAATATATTTTGGTTCTAGTTTTGAATTTGTGAAGTTCATTTAAATTTTATTTAAATTTATTTTATATCTAGTTCATTTTCTCTCTCGTTAGATCGCATTTTCGAAGGAGTGGGTGCACTATTAGATGATCAAGAATTCATAACTGAGTAGAGCTAAGGCAAGTCATGTCCTGTGATCGTGTTGAACCAAATTTTTAATCTATTATTTATTTATTTTATTTAAACTATCATGCATTGATATTTTATTACAAATCCTTCTGTATGACAGTTATTATCCAAATTGCCTTAATCCCCTATTTTATAATTCGAATGTCATGATTCCATTATCACCATAGAATATAAAATTATTTAGTGATGCAATACTAGTTGTCACATAGGTTGTACATTTATTATGTTTAGCCATGCTTACAATTACGTTGGGCTCATCATCACAAGTGATTAATTAATTAATTTAACTTAATTAGATATTGAATTGTGGTTATAGCTACAGTTATAAAATTTGTGTTCTATGACACTAGTGTGTCATTGGTGTTAGTTATACAAAATTGGTTTCTACTCGGATGAGTGATCGTGCAATAAAGGAGAAGGTGTGGATCCACTTTAACAGATGTGAATATCTCGTCTGGGTAATTTGAAGGACTTAACTTTGTGCACCATTGATCTGAGTCTTATCGTGCAAACCACATGTCTAATATGGGATAGACCTAGCTGATTAATTTATGATGTTTTAATTTCAATCTCGCCATTGTGATGAACATAGTTGCTGATTTCCATGAGACGCAAGGGGAGTGTAATGCGAAACCCTAACGGGTGGGATTGAGTTGAGGTTGAGCATTGTAAAAGTCTTGTTGTGATTTTCTTTAACACGGGGATGATCACATTATGTGGGTATAGTTGTGTAATCTCTATAGAGTGTAAAACTATTCAAATAACCATGTTCCCTAGTTATGGACAATGCTTGGTCATTTCACATGAAGGGTAGATATTTCACAAAACTTCATTGGGATAACTTTGAAAAGTGAATGGTTAGTTCATTGGTAGTTCATTACATGAATGATTAGTTCACGTATGGTTCATTGGGTGGACTATTAGTTCACTTGTGGTTTACTTAATTCCTTTAGATAATTATTTATTATTATTTTCTTTAAAGATTGCTTTCAATCTATTTATGATATTTACATTAAATTATTGCATTCTGCAAAATAACCTTTTAGCTGTTCATTAGTAATCCTTGCATTTTATATTACATCTTTGTTACAAATGACTTGCTGAGTACCAATGTACTAACGACTTTATACCTACTTTTGCTCAGTTAAAGAAGAAGAACCATATCAATAGGTGGTACCTGAAGGAGTATACTTCGATAACTTCGTAGATTAGAACTTCACTTCCCAGTCGATTGCTTATGGGCATATCGAATGGCTACTACACTTATTTTTGTTTTTCACTGTAAGTTTCTTAAGCTCTTTTAGCTAGTAAGTTGTAGACTTGGCCATAAGGTCGTACTCTGATAATTAATACTGTTTGAATCTTTTTCCTTTATTTATCATATATATGGTCGATATTTCATCTATATTTACACTGTGTGTACTAGCGTGATCCTAAACTAGTGCGGTATACACAGAGTCTGGATTTGCAAATTTGGGTCTCGACATTCAATGCTCTAAACTCTTTCTTCTTCATGTGTATGATGCCAGCAGGTACAAAGTTGGTCCTAAAAGTAGCCATGAACTCAGTCCAAGTGATAGCATGCCTTGTTGGTTCAGTGTCCTCTTCTATTTGTTCTTCAGCATTTTCTTCTGATACTTGCTCTTGTTATACTTTTTTGTCCTTCTACTTGTACTTGTTGCCCTTAAGCTTCTACTACTTCTTCTTCTTTAGATTCTTCAATGGCAATTCGGCTTTCTCCTCCATGAGCGGCTAGGTAGTTTTCCTACCATACAGATATTGATCCTTTAAGTTGATGAGTGGCAAAGTCTACTTTGTCCTCTTTTGTACATCGTTCAAGTGGGAGTTTCTTCTCTGTGTTAGAAAGCTAGTCTTCTACCTCTAATGGTTCATGTGCAAATGAGAAGGTTAAAGGTAGTGTCCTCAAGAAATCTACTAGCTTGGAGTTGCGACTAGTTACTCCTGCCTACTAACCTACAAGCATGGCTTGAAGAATCTGGGTCTACTGATCCATTACTTGAGCTATAGTTGGGTGAACTGGTGGTGGGGGAGGTAGATTTGGTCCACGACCATGGCCTCTTCCTCGGGCTATAGCACTTGCAACTTGGCAAGTATTGACACCTTGTCCTTGAGCAGCAGCTCTTTTAGGGGCCATCTAAGAGAACAACCTTATTTAGAACTAAAGGTTATATTTAAGGGTTCACTGGCCCTCTAAGAGCAGAACAGAAGAACCAATCAAATAAGGGAAATGATGAAATATAGTACAAAGGCTAAGGTGGCCACAATCATTAATAATAAAGGGGGTTAGGTGTTATATGACCACTAGTACATAGTATATAGTCCATGCTAAGCCATGACACTAAGATACAAACCACAACATCTACTTGACTGCTACAAAATGGGGAAAGAAAAGTGCTTGCAACCCAAAAGACTGCCCTAACAAGCACTGCTAGCTAACCTGAACCTAAACTAGCCTACTCCTCCATGAGGGTATGGCCACAACAAGTGGTGTAGTTACCTAGGGAGCGGAAATGGGAGCGGCTATAGCTATAAGTAGGTAGCCGAGAGCAGGAGCGGGAATAGGAGAAGCTGAGTCCTCTACTAGAGTCTCCAAGGTTGATGACAGACTGGGGCGTCGCACACTATTATGCGTTGTGACTCTTAGGCAGCCTCCCAGAGGTGAAGTCAGTGCTAGGTTGCTAGGGACAACAGGGGATCCAGGCGGTGCCGGGGTATAGATAGTTGGTGCCACTACTGTGTGCTCAAGCTCAGCAACTGTTGTAATCCTTTTGCCCTCCACAATAGCTAAGGTCCTCTCGCACTTGTTGAGTTGGGGTGCGAAGCATGCTAGAGTGAGTGTAGCTAGAGATAAGGAGCATGTGGAGATGGTCAATCTCCTCCAAGGCATTAGTGTAGGTGGCCCCTATGGCTCTGCTGAGCTGAACCTGGTGCGTCAACTATGGGCTATTGTTTGTCATGATGTAGGTCTCGTGGTAGCGCTCACCCTTCTGGATAGACGGGTAGAAGCGGAATGGAGGGTTGTGTAACATCCTGTTTTTCTGCTATTTTCAAAGCCAGGAATTTTAAAATGAATTTTCTGGAATTTTCTGAAATTAATTCAAGCTTCAAAAGAATTTTAGAATATTAAATGATTTAATATGATTAAAATAAACATTAACATAAGTTGAAAATATTTTATTTGGACTCTTCAGGTCTCAAGGAATTTTTTGGTATTTTTGGGATTTAATTGCTATTTTCTAGAGCTTTTTGAAGTTATTTGGATTTTCTAGAAAAGGAAAAAGGAAATTCAAAACCCCCGAACCACCTCAGCCGCCCGATCCCTCCTCCCACCACGTGTCACCCATCCGCCCCCTCTCCCCGCCGCCATACACCTTTCCCGCGCCTCGCCTCACGCCACCCGATCGCGCCGCCCCGCCAACTAGCGCGCATCGCGCGCCGCTTCGGCCGTGCTCCTCGCGCAACCGCCTCCTCCGCTAAGCCCGATCCAAAACCCTAGCCATGCGGTGCCATCTCGCGTGTCCGCGCCGCGCCCCGCTCCCCACCGCGCTCCTTGCGTCCCCGCCGTTGGATCGCACCGCTGCCACAGGTCGCGCTGCTGGTGCCTGCCCGCGCGATAACCCTAACCCTAACCCTCGCCCGCTCCGCGCCGTCCGATCTCTCCCACGAGAGATTCGGGCCGTCCAAACCGAATCCGAGCCGCACCCGCGCCGCGTTCGTTCGAGACTGCCTCGGTTCGCGTGATAAAACCGCCGCGCATTCCTCGATTCGCATGCCCATTCGTCACCGCCACTGAACCCTCGCGCCGCCACTCCCTCGTCCGTCCTCGCGCCCATGGCGCCGTCTGTGTCGCTCTGTGCCGCGCCTCCGCCGTCCGCGTCGTCGATGGGACCGTCCCCGTCGCCGGAGCACGTTCTCGCTGCCGTCACCGACGCAGAATCCAGCCGGTGAGCCCCCGCTTTCCCCGTCGCCTCCCCGACGCCGCTGCTCCCGCACCGGATGCGCCCCCGCACCCACCTCGGTCCCGCGCCGGACCGCGCACCGCGCACCGCGGCCGGCGCGCGCGACGCCAGCGGCGTCTTGGCCACGCGTCGCCACGCCACGCTCCGCCGCGCGCGCGCGACGCGCCGCGCCACGCGTCGGCGATCCGCCCGCGCCGCACTCGGCCGCCTCCTCCTCGCCGCTCGTTGATCTGGATTGAGGATCCAGATCGCGCCGCGCGTCACGACCGCAGCCGTCGGATCCCGTCGCCGCCGCCGCGCCGCGCCGCGTCAGCCCTAGCCACACGGCTTGCCACGTCAACCCTAGCGCCTAGTCAGCGCCACGTAGCATGCCACGTGTCAGCCATGTCAGCAAAACCCGGCCCCCAGGAGCCACGTCAGCCGCCACATCAGCAGGGTGACACGTGGCAGCACCAGCAGCTGCCACGTCAGCCCTAGGCCGCCGCGTCAGCGCCCCGCCTCCCCGCGTGCACTGTTTCGTACACCGGGTCCACTGTGGACTTGGTTTCTCGTGAGCCCGGTTCACAACACAGTGTATTTTCCGAATATCCCGATTTAATTTTAGATTTATTTTTCGAGAGACCGTTCTCCTCCGTCCTAACTCCGATTGACCCTGTTCTTTTTTCTAAATTCATCTAAAATTGAGCTCTATCTTTTGGTTCTGGTTTCATGATTTTTAGAGTTCATTTGCTTATCATTTTATGTATTTTTCTCATTTTGATCGTTTTCTCTCTCGTTAGATTCGGATTCCGGAGGAGCAGGATCTACGCCCGAAGACCAGGAGTACCTCGCTGAGCATAACCAAGGCAAGTCGTGTCCTTTGATCATGTTGAACCCAGTTTGCAATTTATTATTTATTTATTTTATTTTAAATTACATTGCATCGCTATTTTTATTCAAACCCTCGTATCAGTAGTTACCGTCCCAATTGAATTTATCCTTCCTTGATAATTTGGAATGCCATGATACCATTGTCACCATAGGTTGGGAAACATACTAGTGATGCTAGGTTATTTGTCACATGGGTTGGTATGCTAGAATGCTTAGCTTTGCTTACAGTTACGATTTGGTTTATCATCACATGTGAATTATCAATTTGACTTAATGAGTTATGGAACTGTGGTTGGTGCCACGTTTATTAAAATTTGGGCCATGGCATTGGTGTGTCATTGGCGTGGTTATACAAAACTGGTTTCGCACTCGGGCGAGTGATCGTGCAGTAAAGGGGGAAGTGTTGGAGCACTTCGAGGGATGTGGTAGTCTCATCCGGGTAGAATTAAGGACTTAACTTTGTACACTATTGATCTGAGCTTTACCGTGCAAACCACATGTCTAGTATGGGATGGATCTGGCTGACTAATTTGGGAGCTCTCAACTTTAATCTTGCCGTTGAGATGAACATGATTGCTGATTTCCATGTGGCGCAAGGGGGGGTGTGATGCGAAACCCTAGCAGGTGGATTAAGTTGTAACTGAACTTTGTAAAGGCCTTGTTGTGATTACCTTAGACCGAGGCTAATCACATCGTGTGGGTATAGTTGTGCAACCTCTGCAGAGTGTAAAACTATTCGAATAGCCGCGTCCTCAGTCATGGACACTGCTCGGTGATTTCACACGAGGGTAGTTATTTTTGGCGGTGTATTGTGGTTGGACAGTGGATGGTTAATCTACTGTTGGTTTAGCTTATAGATGGGAGGTCTATAAGCGGTTGGTTTAGCTTGTGGATAGGAGGTCCGCAAGTGATTATGTCAATTCCTTTGATTATTTATTTTATTATTGTTTTACTTAAAGTTCGCTTTCAATCTATTGACTGTATTTATCTTTAAATGTCATTTTGCGCAAATTAACCTTTCAGGCATCCTTTGGTAAGCCTTGTATACTATATTGCATTCATTTGTTACAAACGGCTTGCTGAGTACCAATGTACTCACGGCTTTATGCCCAATGTTGCTCAGTTGAGGAAGAGGAGTATCACCAGCAAGAGGCTCCAAAAGGAGAGTACTTCGATGACTTCACGGATTAGGCTTCGTTCTCCATTCGATAGCCTGTGGGCTTGTCGATTGGCCGCTACGCTTTATTTTGGATTTTTGTTGCTATTTTGTTAAGCCCTTCCGGATAGAGATATTGTAAGTTTGGCCATAAGGTCGTACCTTTGAGATTTATCAATATTTGAGTTTTTCTTTTATTATTATCGTGTGTATGGTTGTGATTACATCTATATTTGACTGTGTGCACTAGCGTGATCCTGAACTAGTGCAGTTTACACAGAGAGTCCGAATTTGCATATTCGGGTCTCGACAGGTTGCCTCATGAATCTCGCACAAGCGAGCCAAGGCCAGGCAAGCTACGTCCTGGAGAGCATCGACAAAGGTGCTCGTAGAGGCAAAAATCTATCATCGAAGACTCATGGTCTAGGATTTGAGTCTTCCAGCCCCAAAAAATGGGTCAGTGATAATAGCCTAGATACTACATAAGCATGTGGAGGATGTCCACAAACTCACTATCATCCTCGCCATGGGAGAAAAAGTCCCACAAACCTTGGTTAGATGATCCAGCCATCTACAATTTTGAACAAGAAAGAGAGTTAGCAACAGAGTAAAAATTATAAGGAAAGTAAATGTAAGTAACAAATATTAATATGCTATATTTTATCAAAGCTTTTATTAGCTTTTGAAAATAAAAAACTTGAGTCCTTAGGTTCAACCAGTCTTACTAAGGTTTATACAATCATATGTCTGATACCAGCTCTGTCAGACCTGAATTTAGCCAATCTAGAATTCTTTGCGAGACCATTGCAATATTCCCTGATCAGTAGATAATGCTCATAAAATACATCACTAAATCATTTCATATATGACATAAACTATACTATATATTAATATTACAACATCAGAGTTTAAGTAGACTTCATTGGATCAAGTTTACAATAAGACTGTCCAGGCCAAGTTGTTACATTACATAAATGCGAAAGTGAAAGCATAAGGGGAGGGCACATCTCACCATAGGCATGTGACCAGGGTGAGTTGTGTGTGACCAATATTAACCAAGAGCTTGGATCATATTAGTGCATGTAAACACCAACAATCAACATACTTAGTGTAAGACCTAAACTACTAGAGACTATCCTAATCTCCTCTATCTTATTCACCATCAGCTCTTAGGGTGTCATAGTATGCATAATGTCCTTAGTCCATAGGCTCTAAGGGATTTTATGAGCGAGGGTGAGCACAAGCAGCAGTGCTCCGTTAGCCAACACACAAATGTAGTAGTATACATGCAAGGTTCAATAAAGGTGGCTTGGGTTCTTTTATTTGTTAAATCCAATATTTGAAAACTACAATTATTAGATATTCCTATGACTTAGCATTTTTATTAAATCATATATTTTAAAGAGAGTAAAAGTATGCAATATTTATAACAATATAGGCTCTATCCACTTTTACATGGTTATATCCATCATATGCTAGTTTTTACTACTAGGGTTACATCCACCCATATACATCACTGGCTTACATCCACTCGACAAGATTTCATCCCACCATCAAAGTATTAGAAATAGAAACTAACTAAAGTAAGTTCCCATGCTTGCCCTTGACCATGGGCACGACTGTTCGAATAGTTTATACTCTATAAAGACTGTACACTTTACCCACAAGAGATAATTAACTTGTTATGTTTCACATATTTTTCTTGGACATTTGAATCAAGAAGATTATCATAAGGTCTTAACAATGCATCACCCAATGTAAATTCACAGTTGCTAAGGTTTTATCTAAGTGAGGTTACATCCACCACACCTAGACCCCCTCTTGCACCACATGACAGCTTACACCAATGACATGATCCGTGTCCACGATGGCTTAAAACTAGTCACACAATTTGTGGGTCACTTCAATAGTGCAATCCGCACTTGTGGATGCAAATTAGTTGGCCAGATCATGCCCATTATAGACTTATGGTTGTACTGTTTTATATTGAAAGGTCATTATATATAGGATTTAGTCCTTAAAATTATCTGGGTGGTTCTTACCACAAATTATAATTTCTCGTGCTACATCCACACCAACCATCTTACCATCCGTCTACACATGGTAACAACAAGTTTTGGGATTTTGAGGAGCACAAAACTAAGTTATCTCAAATATAGTTGACATTTCCCTTCAATGACTGCCCAAAATAAGTTTCATAATCAAAAGATGATAGGGTAATTTAATGCCCTAGTACTTAAGTAAGACTAGCATGATGCTTAAGTACGACCTATATCTAGTAAAGTTACCATTATAATATCTAAGATGACAATGATTATGTGATTCAAGAATCCAAAGGATGGTATAATAATACAATATTGCATAGGCATGTATCTATAATCTTAAATTAACATACGTTTGTATAACAAATAATAACATGCAATTTGATAATTTAAACAAACATAAATGTGCATACAATATAGGTTCAATATGATCAAAGCATTGACTCACCTGACTCACAAATGGGTTGCTCATAGAAATCTTGAGTTGTCTTGTACTATGGTTCCTCCATGTCCTTGTACTCTACTGGGAAGATTGCATTGGAAAACAAATAAACACATGAGTAAAATAAATAAATTTAAATAAAAATTCAGATGATCTCCAAATTGAACAACTCCAATGCTATTAGATAGATTTTGAATTTAGACAAATTTAAAACAAATTTCATTAAATTTGGCATTAAAATGAGTGGGTGGATTAAATCCAAAAATTAATAGAGGAGAGAAAGTCTCTCTCACTAACAGGTGGAGTCCACCAATTTTAATTAAAATTTGAAATTATTGTTCTACTAAAAAAGGTCACAGAGGTTGACAGGTTGGACCAACAGGATTTAAATTCATTTTTGATTTAAATTTCTGAAGGAAAAGGCTAAGAGGGGCTAACAAGTGGGACCCATATATTGTAGCCATAGTAAAACGGGTCCACTTGTCAGTGGCTATGACTCTTTTAACTGGTTTTTAAAGGGATTTTAAATAGCTGTAGGCCAACTTGTCATAAGGATAGAGTTTTAATTAAAAGGGGAGGGCCTACATGTCAGTGAGGATTAACGATCACTAAACACGGTCATTAACTCTAATCTAATCACATGTTTAAACTAATCTTGCGTGATATAATTCTTCTTCTCCTGCCAAAGAGAAGTGGAGCTTTTAGCTGATGAGAGGAAGGACGACGGTCAGATGGGAGGCTAAAAATGGGACACTTGCATTGAATCGCACCTAGAAGTGAGGTGGAGTAGGCAGATTCGAGGGGTGTGGTGGACGATGGCAAACTTAAGCGGCTGTGGTGACCGAAGCATGGCACCATGGCAAATCAAGGCACTTGAAGCTACCTCACTACTAGGGAAGCAACTAAAGGCTAAGAGGGACTCAATGGAAGCAAGGGAGGAGCTCGAGGATGAGGGAAATGGGCTGGTGACATAGACCCAATCGGTGGTATGGTGGACGACATGGGCGGCTTGCTGGAGAGGATGAAGATGCTCGATGAGGCTTAGGTCATCTTTGGGGTCTCCGTGTGGTGCTCTAAACGTGGGGAATTGGAAGGTGGTATGACGGAGCTCGATTGGTGTTAGTAGCGGTGATTCGGCCAAAGCGAGGAGAAAGGGAGTGGGTGGGATACGGGGCAATTTGGGGGCACAAGAGAGCAATTGGGGGTATGAGGAGGACCACACACGGGTTTTATAGCCACGGGAGAAAGAGATGGCCGTTGGACCTTCAATGCGCATGGGGTTCAAGGGCGGTGACACTCAACACACTACACAGGCACAAGGAGGAGCTGGAAAAGTCAACGTGTAGAGCGAACGGAGTAAAGGAAGAGGTGATGACTCAGGGCAATAGTTGGGAGGCGCAAACTGCGTGCACGCAAAGGCAATGCGACGCGAGAGCAACGGGCGCAAATGCTGTGACATGCACATAGGGAGGAGAGGGGAGAGAGGGGGGTCTAGGTATGTCGGGACCCGGAACAACAACTCAAAGTCCCTCTGTGTAAATCGCACTATCCCAGGAAAAGCTAGTGCACACAGGGTCAACAGTAATGTATATCGTGCAAAAACAATCCCACTTTATTAAACGGGCCTTATGGCCAAGGTTTACAAATAAAGGCTCAAGGCCAACAAAATAAAGCAGCGAAAAAAGATAAAGCGTAGAGGTACAGCCCATCCTGCCTGCCCACAGGCGAATGATTGTAAGACGCGGCCTAGTCATCACCATCCTCACCGAAGTTGCTGGCATCAAACTCTGGCAATAGATTTTAGCAAGGTGAGTACATAAAGTACTCCCAAGGTAAGCATATAAAGTATTTACGCAAGTTACACCAAGAGTTTTAATAGAGTGAATGCATGCATAGGGGTAACAAAGGAAGGCTAAATAAGTTTATTTGTGCGAAAAACAGTACTTGAATTTTAAATACGATAATGTAAGTATGAAAGCTGAATTTTAATACAATATACGAAACAATATTTTAACCAAAGTATTATCGTTAGTGTAGGCTCCGACCTACACTAACCTAACCACGAGCATCCCACCCGGACCATTATCAAAACCACTGTTGTTTGTCTGAAAACCAAGTTTTATAAAAACCAAGTCTAACCTGTGAAAACTCTACTCAGCATGTCCATGACCGTGGACACGACTATCCAGGATAGATTTTAACTCTGCAGAGGTGTACAACTTTACCCATAAGCCATTCCCTCTCACTTGAGCCACGCGATAAACACACTGCCTTAGGTGTGCAGCGGAGAGTTCATGACAAGGCTATTCCGATGATCCATAGCCAAAATAATCACGTCACCACTAAGGTTTCACCACAACTCGAATCCACGAGTTGGAGCCCCCTCTGGTGCCATGTGAGACTTCTCGCGGCCTACGCCACGCTCACATTCAGCCTATAGCGAGACTATATTTGGAACTTCACAAATTACTTAGCCAGGTCCGTCCCATTGGACTTGTGGTAGTGCAAGTGACCGTAAAATGAATCATAGAAACGGTCCTTAATCCGACTTAGGCTCAACCACGTACCCACATGCACGACGATCAACCAGGTGTCACCAAACACGAGGCATGCCGGCACCCACTACCTAACCATTAGCCTAAGTCTAAAACATAAGTTTCTATTTTTATTTTTAAATTATTTCATAAACTCTCCTTGACTCATCGAAGTCAAGAATTCATTTTCAAAGTCTGACATTTCATGTGAAAGATTGATCCCACCTAAAATTATACTAAGCCAGGCTAAGCATTTCTATAAAATTTTCTAGTCAATACTATGGTACTAACTTGTTTTCAGCTAGGGTGACAAGGTATATGAATTCGAGATTCAAATAGGCTATAATCAAAGGATCATGGGCATAACTAAAGTTTAAACTAAATTTAAATTAAATTTCAATAGAAGTACACATGCATATACAGTAAAACAACATAACTAAATTTGAAATATTAGATTTAATATGGTCAAAGGTGTAACTTGCCTTCCTCGAAGTCCTACTACGAATTGCCGAAGTTGTACTCTCCCGAATTGTCGTAATCTAAACGCGAAGAACCACAACAAAAGAAATTCAAACAAAATTCAAATAAAATCCAAATAAACTCCAAAATTATAATATATAATGGAAGGTAGAATTTGAATTTTTGGATGTGAACTAAAAATTTGGAAAGGAATGGAGGCTTTAAAAAGAATTTTGAAATTACAATTTAATATTGAAATTTTGGGTTTACCAAATAATAGTTAAAACAAAATTTGAATAAAATTCAAAAATTCAAAATAATGCCAGAAATGGAAAGTTCATGATTTTAGAAAAATTTAGAAATTTGAATGGGTCAATTTGCAGTTAAAATGAAGAAGTTATAGCCTTTGGAAGTTTAAAATCAATTTAAAAGAAAATACTCAATTTTCTGGAATTATTTTAACCCGAAAAGCACTTATGACGTCATTAAGTATTTAACTGAATTATTTTTGTAAAGCAAAACACGGATTATGACATCATCTTCCTAAATCATTTTTGGATGAATTATTTTTACACTGAAAATTCGGGCTTGTGACGTCAGCATGACATCAGCGCTGGGATTTTTAAAATCGTGCGTGAGGCGCGGTGGGCCGGTGGTGATGACGTGGCATGGCTATCGGGGCATGGGTGGCGGCGTGGCAACCCAAGGCGGGGTGGCGTGCACGTGGTTGCCACCCAGCGCCACGTAGGCTTTGGCTGGCGATGGGGCTCGGCGCGAGAAGCGCGAGGCGGGGTCGCCGCGCTCTAGCGGCGGCGCGCCGCCGGCGAAAAGCGAGAGGGGAAGAGGAACTCGGTAGTACCTCGCCACGAGGGCCGAGATGGCCGGAGGCGGCGGCGCGAGGAGCGGTCGGAGGAAGTCGTCGGCGGGAGTCGTCCGATGGCGGCAGGCACGCGGAAGAAGTGCGGAGAAGCTGCGCATGGTCCCGGCGAGGGTGTTTGCGGTGGCGGCGCAGCTCGAGGACGTCCGAAGCTCCCGCAATTGCTCACCGGAGCTTTGTCGGCGCAGCAAGGGGGCGCCGCGATGCGGCGAGCTCACGGCGCGGAGAGGAGGAATTGGGAGAGGGAAAGGTGAGGTGTGGAGAGGGGCTCCTTGGGGAGGGCTTAAATAGGCGGGGGAAGGAGCAATGGCCGAGCAATTGCTCGTTGGATTTTAAGTCATGCTGTGCACAATTTGATGAATCAGCGAGGTAATGAAGGGGGAACGACTGGCTTGATGGCGGCATGGAACGAGGGAGTTAATGCGCAGAAGCATGGGCGAAGGTGGCGGAAGAAACCGAAGCTTTAAAACTTCGGTTTCCAAGCTTTAATGGAGGCAGCGGTGTTTGCGGGAGGAAGGAGAGGGCGGGGAAGAAGGACCTGACAGGTGGGTCCCACTATCAGCGAGAGAGAAAAGGGAGAGGGGGAGAAGGCGACGGTCTGATTTGCGACAAGTGGCGAAGGGGAAGCGAGCGGGCCGTTAGATCTCGTGCGAAGCGGTAAGTGAAGAAGAACGACCGTGATTTGATCTGGCAAGCGAGATCAGATCGGGGCCGTTCACGAGGAGGGCGAAGGTTTAAGTGGCTGTGGACGGCGAGGATTTGGTACGGCAATGGGGGACAGTGCGGATCGAGCCACGCATCGAGTGGAGGGAAGAGAAGAGCGGACGAAGCGGTAAGTGACAACGAGTGGCCGAGACGCAATCGGGTGGGGAAGATTAAATCAGAACCGTTCAAGGAGGGATCGAAGGGGTAAGTGAGCGGGTGCGGTGGAGATTGATCCGGCGGGCGGGAGATTTGATCCGGTGGTGACACTTGTCAGCACAGGGGAGGGGAAGGCAGGTTGAAGGGGTAAGTTGGAGCGGGCGGCGGGGATTAGAACGGGCGAGGGAAGGATGGTTCAGATGTGCGACACGTGTCGCTTGTGGGGAGGGGAAGGCAGGTGAAGGGAGCGGACGGTTTGGATTAAATCGGCAGGGCGGGGTTTTAATCTGGTGGCGCCACGTGTCAGCCCGAGAGGGATTTTGGATTAAATTTTCTTTTTGGTTTTACAGAAATGCTAAAAGGCTTTAAAAAGCTTAGAAAAATACCAAATAAATTTTAAAAATTCCAGAAAAATTTAGAGAATCCTCTGGGACTATTTTAGGCATAATAAAAAAATATTTTCAACCCATTTTAATATTTAGATTTTGCAAAAACATAATTCGACTTTAAAAGGAGAGTTTTAAACCTTTATAAATTCCTGGAAATTATTATAATTACATATTTGACTTAGGAAAATGAAATGCATTTATTTTGAACTTTGTAAATAAAATACTTTTATTTTTGACTTTATGAAATGGAAATTTTAAATTATCAGTAATTAATTTGAATTAGTTTTAAACAGGATTTCAAATACCCATTAATTAATAAAGCATAAGATTTTCTTTTAAACTATTTTTCACAACAATAGCCTCTTTTTAAAACAAAAATTTTATGCAATTAAATTTTTACAGACTTAAGAAAGCAAAAACAATTGGTTTTAATTTAACATTAAATCAAATAATAAATATATTTTTTTAAAAAAATAAACAGTTGGGCTGTTACAAGGTAAGAGGTGGCGCGACACTAGGGATGCACAGTGGCGCACAGGGCAGGCAGGCGGCAGCGCACTATGCAGTACAGAAGACGAGGTTGTGCGTTGTGTGGGGATGATAACATGGGCCGGCCTGGGCCAGGCCGAAGGCTAGCTAGGCTGGGCCAGAAGCAGGTGAGCCAAGGGAGAGGAAAGGATGGGCTAGGCCAAGCCCAAGCAAGTCTGGGATTTTGAAAAATTGAAATTCGATTTGAATTCAAGTTGAACTTTTGAAGTGCAATACAATTTTGAATTCCACTCAAGCAAAGATACAAGGCTCCCAAAATGGGATGTTACAATTGACATGTTATTCACAAGCCCATTTAATTTCCTGACATCCATTGAATTTAGCTATAAAATTTCACTATATATATATACTATGAAGGAAGCATATCATATGGAGTGCATGAGAAATGAATAGAAAATAGAACCACAACCTCCTCCTCCTCCTCCTCCTACTACTACTACTACTATAACAGTTAAGTCCTATGATGTGCTGCTCAGTTGGTGAAGGGTGTCATTGAATGCCCCATCCATTCAGGCATGAACTCGTGTGCCTACATTCTTTCTTAAGTGAATGTGAGAGCTCTCGGCCTTTTTCTCTGAAATACCCATGGTTCTAATGATTTATTTACTCACTATTAAAAATCCCAACAGAACTCAATATCAAAATTCTCGATCCATCATAGAATTGTGACCTGATCATGAGGTTGTTAATGTCCAATCTTTGCATCATTATCACAGCAAAACCTTATTAAGCTAGATTATATAGCCAGATGAGCAATCAATCATAGGAAAGACATTAGAATTGATGTCCATACAAATAATAATCTTTGATCAAATTGCAAAACAAAAATAGAGCCAAAAACAATTGAAATTGCTTTCTTGAGCCATTCAAATATTCTTAACCCACAATTAAAATCCATATCTAATTAAGGAAAAAAGGGGAGTTTAGATTTAGAGCTGTATCGCTAGATCTAGAGAGCAACCAAAGGTGTCGATAGAGGAGGGGATGTCAGCTGCAGACCAAGGAGAGGACATTGGCATCGTCGGAGGGAGAATGTTGGGTGTGAGGACGATCTTTTGGCCTCCAAATCTAGACTAAGGGGGAGTAGATCCGCTAGATGTAGATTGGGTAGCCAGTAGAGGAATGAGGAGCGGCGGGAGGGCGTAGTTCAAGGGCGGTGTTGGGGATCCGGTAGTAGTAGCAGCAAAACAATGGAGGACCTAGAAGCTTGGGGCGATGAAGGTAGGTCACAAATGACAGCGGTGTCTGAGAAGGACAGTGGTGTTGTGGGGAGAAGGACGATGGTGTCGAGAGACAGGGTTGCTGGTGCCGACGCCGACATGGGGGCGAGCGGTGTGCGAAATGCAAACCCTAGCGGTGCTAGAGAAGAGGAGCCGGTTTGGACAGGAGGAGAGGAAGGAGAAATGAGGAGGGGTTTGGGGATTTTGTAGTTTATATACGATGGTATTGCTGGGTAATTTTGTACCAACTTTAGTGACAACACTACTACACATGGGGTCATCATAGGTGGTTCATAACTTCCATCGAAGACGGTTTTTGAACCATTTAATTTATTGTGTCTATGATAATACGTGATTATCATAGACGGTTACCAAACCATTTAAGTTATAACACAGACTGTTTTTAAAAAGATCTGTCTGTGATAATTAACAATATAGATAGTTTTTATTACGAACCATCTATGATATATCAGATATCACAGACGGTTTTAGAAAAATAACCATTTGTGTTGTTAATTATCACAAACAGCTAATACAAAAACTGTATTTGATGGTTGTCAGACCCGGATCTTGCAATCCAGAATTCTCTATAATTCTACCGTACTATTCCCTGGATTAGTAGATAGTGCTTACAGATACATTATTGTCTCAAGTCATACATCACACAAAATAGATCGAACTAAAATATAACAAATCAGAGTTTAGAATACACCCCATCGGATGACAATTTTACATAAGGGCCAATTAGGCCAAATATTTACAATACGAAAGATAGCAGCAAAAAGTATAAACAAAAGTAGAACCATTAGCCACAGGCAAACGACTGGGGGTAAATGGGTGTGACAAATATTATCTAAGATTAGATAATAGAGGCGCACACATCACCATTGTTGTAGGGGTGGCCCCCACCTAAGCCCAGCCGGCCTGCTAAAAGGTTGTAAATCCCAAAGTAGACATGTGTAATGACGTGAATGCTCTTAAAAGGGATAGTTGGATGGAAGGGTATAACTGTAAAAACACTCCCCATGAGGATATATATATGTGATACAAGCCATGGAGGAGGCAGAGCACATTGCTCACCAAACTCCCCACTACACTCTCTGTTTGGTCTGTAACCACAATAGTTAGCGCTGTCCGTGGGGACGACAAGAGCAAGCCTCAAGATCTTGAGAAGGATGGCACAGAAGAAAGCTTCATCATCGGCGGCAAAGAAGAAGGAAGGGGACGCAGCGAAGTCCCACGTCAACACCAGGGCTTCGGCATCGGCGATCGCGGGCGTGAACAATGACGCGGGCGCGACAACCACGGGCGTCGGTGCTCACTGCACAGCGATCAACCCCACCGCTGATGCAACGGCTGACCCCACCCTGCGAGTTACGCCCGACTCCGCCACAGACGCAACGATCGACCCTACCGCCGATGCAACGGCTGACCCCACCCTGCGAGTGACACCTGACTCTGCTGCTGGCACGATGATCGACACCACCACCACCGACGCAACGATCGACCCCACCGCCGATGCAATGGCCGACCCCGCCCTGCGAGTGACGCCCGACTCCGCCACCGACGCAACGATCGACCCCACCACCGATGCAACGGCCGACCCCGCCCTACAAGCGTCGCCTGACTCCACCGCAGGCGTGACGATCAACTCCAGTAGTACCGGCCGGATAGCAGGGAGTGGAAACGTCGGTGCCTGTGGAGGCACGACCGCCGTCCCTACCCCTAGAGCGGGAGCACCGAGCGGTTCCGGCGGTAACATGGGCCTCGTAATCGATGTCGGAGTCCACCACGTCGACGCGACGGGCAACCCAGGAGTGCAAACCGTGGTCACTATTGTCCCGGCAGCGCGACGAGGTGCGCCGATCGCCTCAACTACGCTGGCAGTGGAGAACGCCACGCGGACGGCTCTCGGTGCACTCCGGCGGGAGTTAGTGGATCTCTGCGGAGTCGTGCAGAGTATGTAAGAGGCTTAGGGTCAGCAGACCCCACCGGTGGTCGCCCCAGAGCCCACGCGCGATGCCCCCACATCGGCCGTACCTCATTTGCGTCGTGAACTCGGAGCCCCGCCATTTGCGGGCTGCGCGACGCCATCGGCGGCGGCGGAGATGACACCACGAAGGTGAAGGGACTCAGAGCTCGAGCCTCGAAAGTGTTGCCCCCCGCAGTGGCCCGTGGGCACCAGCCGTAGGGGGGCCCTCCATGAGTTGGTGTCCCAGCGGAGGTTTAGCACCACGTCATCAGCGTCATCTTCGGAGGCTCCTCGTTGGGGATCTCGGCGCAACCACTTCCGGGAGTGACACACGGTAAAGTTACCTTCACGCCAGCCGATGCCCGAGGCATGGAGTTTCCACACCAGGACCCTCTCGTCATCCAAGCCGATATCGCAGGCTGTGACGTCAGGCGTGTCCTCGTTGACAGGGGAAGTTCCACGAACGTCCTATTTACGGAGGCCTCCGACCGCATGGGGATCTCTCGAAGTTTCTTAGAGCCTCCGGGGACCCCGCTCCAAGGTTTTTGGGGCCAACCACTGAGTGTATTGGGCCAAGTATGTCTCCGAGTCTCCTTTTGGCAGGGCGATAACGCCAGAAGCAAGGACGTCGTCTTCGATGTCGTGGACATTCTGAACCGTACAACGCCATACTGGGCCGCCCTATCCTCAACTCCTTCGGGGCGGTCCCGCATCATGGCTTCTTGTGTATGAAGCTCCTGGGCCCGCGGGGTGTCATCACCATCTTCGGCGACCAGGATCTCGCCTGACGCCTGGAGGCTCGTGCTAGAAGCCCGCACCGCAGGGTGCACGTTCTCACCGACAAACTCAAGGCGGATGCGCCGTTCACTCCGAGGTGGACGCCCAAGCCCCGACTGGAGGGTGGGGTTAAGAGGATACCTCTCTAGGATAGATGTCAATTCGTGTCCATCGGTGAAGGCTTTCCCCCAGAGGTGGAGCAGCGCTTGCTCCAGGTTCTTCGGAGCAACGCGGATGTCTTCAGCGTGGTCCGGAGGACATCAAAGGCGTGGACCGCTCCTCGCCGAGCACAACCTAGCAGCCCGCCACGATGCTAAGCCGATCGGCAAAGGCTTGGCGTATGTCCATTGGTGGCGACAAGCGGCCAAAGGTGGAAGTAGCGAAGCTTCTCGAGCGAGTCATCACGAGGTCAACATCCGGATTGGTGGCCAACACGGTGTTGGTGAAAAAGCCAACGGCGCCTAAGCGTGTGTGCATCGACTTCTTGCCCTCAACAAGGCATGCCCGAAAGATGACTACCCTTGCCGCGTAGATCAGCGGTTGATGCCACCGTCATTTGTGAACTCATGAGCTTCTTGGACGCCTACTCCAGCTACCACCAGATCTATATGGCCAAGGATGACGAGGACAAGACCAGCTTCATCACGCCGATAGGGACATACTGCTTCATCAGGATGCCCTTCGGTTTGAAAAATGCGGGGGCAACCTTCACTCGCCTTATCGCGCTAGTACTGGCCTCTCAACTTGGGAGGAACGTGGAGATTTACGTCAATGACATAGTCGTGAAAACCAGGCAGCTAGCCTCCCACGGCCAAGATCTCCAAGAGATGTTCGACAAGTTCAGGAAGACGGGCATCAAGCTCAACCCGGACAAGTGTGTATTCGGTGTGCAGGGAGGCAAGCTCTTGGGCTTTCTAGCGTTTGGACACGGCATCTAGGCCAACCCCGACAAAGTCGATGCGATCCTCGCCATGGAGCCGCCCAAGACGACAAGGAAAGTCCAAAGACTTGCTGGCCGCATGGCCGCATTGAGTCGTTTCTTGTCTAGGGCAGTGGAGCGGGGCTTGTCATTTTTCAAGACTCTTCGCGGCTGTGATGAATTTCATTGGGACGACGATTGTACGAAGGCCTTCGACAAACTCAAGAGGCACCTCGCAAGCCTCCCCACTTTGGTTGCCTCGGTGCCAGAGGCTCCCCTCTTTCTCTACCTCGCCGCCTCCGCGACAGCGGTCAGCGCCATCCTCGTTCTCGAGGAGGGCACTCTTCAGCGCCCTGTGTACATTGTCTCCAAAGCCCTTCAGGGCGCCAAGACGCGGTATACGGAGCTCGAGAAGTTGGCATACGCGCTGGTCATGGCCTCGAGGAAGCTCCAACACTACTTTCTGGCTCACCCAATCACCGTGCCGTCCTCGTTCCCCATGGCGGAGATGCTGCACAATAAGGAGTCCAAAGGGTGCATCGGCAAGTGGGCTCGCGAACAGCGATCAAGTCCCAAGTTCTCACGGACTTCCTCACGGAGTGGACCCTCTCGGCCCAGCCCGCCCAGCAGCCAGAGGACCCAGTGTGGATGCTTGACACTGACGGAGCCTACGACGTTTCAGGCGCAAGCGTGGGCATAGTGGAACACCGCTTGTCGTACTCGACACGTCTTGCATTTCCTGAAGTACAAGGCGCTACTCTTCGGCCTCGCGAAGCTCAAAACTCTTGGCGCGCAGCGAGTTCTCGTCCGCACTGACTCACGGCTGGTGGCGGGCCACGTGGACAAGTCATACCAAGCTAAGGACCCTGACCTGGCCAAGTACCTGGCAGCCGTAAGAGTAAAGGAGTGACACTTTCTGGGCGTCACAGTCAAGGCCATCCCTCAGACAAAAAATGAGCAAGTCAACGTCCTCGCAAAAGCCGCCAGCCAACAACTCCCCATTCCTGAGGAAGCGTTTTATGCGGTCCTGCCCTCGGTAGCCATCGCTCAAGACAACCGTGATGCGGCCCTTGTCTACCAGATTACCCAGCAGGGTGACTGGTGAGAGCCCATCTACGGTTTCTTGCAGGGCATCGCAGAGCCTGATGACCCTGTCGAGCTCCGACGCTTACAATGTCGTGCCAGGTCCTTCCAGTTGCTCGACGGAGTACTCTAAAAAAATGGAGTCTGTGCACCGCTTCTACGGTGCCTCTCACGCGAGGAAGGAAAGCACCTCCTCGCGAAAATTCACGCGGGACTCTGTGGCTCGCATCTGGCATCGAGGTCGCTCGTCGGCAAGGCGTTCAGGCAAGGCTTCTACTGGCCAACCACCGTCGTTGATGCCCAAGACCTCGTGCGCCGGTGTCAAGGCTGCCAATGGATGGGGCGGGTCATTCGTAGACCCCCAACCAGCCTCAACCCGATTCTCCCAGTATGGCCGCTGGCACAGTGGGGCATCGACGTCGTGGGACCACTTCCTCGGGCCCTAGGAGACCTGCGGTTCATAGTGGTGGCTTTGGAATATTTCTCCAGGTGGCCAGAGGCTGTGGCTCTAGCTAGGGTAACCTCGGTAGCCATGCAGCACTTTCTTTGGCAGAACATCATATGTCGTTTCGGGGTGCCCAAGGAGATCACCGTCGACAATGGCCTACAGTTCGACTCTGCCCCATTTAAGGAGTTTTGCAGCAACATGGGCATCACGCTCCGATTTGCTTGATCGGGCACCTGATCTAACGGAGCGATCAAAGAGGCGACAGCGCCATCTCCGCCGGAGTCAAGAAGCGTCTTGTTGGACTGCCAAAGGGTAAGTGGCCAAGCGAGCACCATAGCGTCCTCTGGTCCCTCCGCACAACGGTGACATGCCCGATAGGAACTACGCCGTTCAAACTCCTCTTCGGCGATGAGGCAATGACGCCTGAGGAAATCAAGGCCGGCTTGAGAAGGGTCCTCGCCCAGGCGCTAGAGGAAGAGCGCCAGTTGTCCTTGGACCTCTTTGAAGGAGAACGCGTAAACGCAACCCAGCACGTCATAAAGTACGCGCGACAAATGGTGCGCATGCGCGCTCGCTCCATGTACCCGCGAGGATTCCAGCCGGGGAACCTCGTCCTCAAAATGGCACTCCACGCAGAAACGGTTGGCAAGCCGGAGCTCAAGTGGGAAGGCCCGTACATCATCGCGGTAGCCCTACAGCGGGGGGCCTATCGCCTCGCCACGCTTGAAGGGCAAACACTCTGCCACACATGGAACGCAGACAGGTTGCGGTGGTATTATGTTTAGGACAAAAAAGGAAGCATGTAGCAACATCGGCACCGTGTCTATTGTCAGACGCTTGCTTGTGCAAACGGGAGATCAATAAAGCCGATCGTTCGCCAACCCTTCGTCGAGGTCTGCCTCCGCACGCACTCTACGGAGTATAAATAAGACGTAGCATCGAGGTCCGTCTCCGCACGCACACTACGGAGTATAAATAAGATGTAGCATCGAGGTCCGCCTCTGCACGCACTCTACGGAGTACAAATAAGACGTAGTTTATTTGCCTAGGACCCAAACTTGATAACGACTTCTAATTCTTGTCCTCGACTTGACCTTTTGTGGCAGGTGCATCTTCATATGCATAGTGATCTTGGCTCCCTAGTTTTTAGTAATGTGAGGGTGAGCACAAACCACGGTGCTCCATGAGCCAATACATAGGATGCAATTACTTAACATGCAAGGCTTACCAAAGGTAGGCTATGGTTGTTTTATTTTCCATAACTACTTTTGAGAATAGGTTATATTGAAAATTATCTCTGTCCTAGCAGTTTGAACGAAAACATGTTATTTGAACCAAATAGTGCAATAATAACATCCATATGCTAACATTTCAGCGTTATAACCACCTACCTTACCACTGGAACGACACCTAGGACAACATCAAATTAGGGCTTCCTACAGCTCGCCATTTTCCATTCCCACTCACAAAGTTTTTGAAATATAACTATCTCAAGTTAAGTTCCCATGTCCGTCCATGACCGTGGGCACAGCTATTTAAACAGTTTTGACTCTGCAGAGTTTGTACACTTTCACCACAAGAGACAATATGCTCATTGCTCCACACGATTCCTTAGTCACACGGTTGAGTAGCTCATCACATTAACTTTTTGAAATATCTGGCCCCTTTTGTCATCTCACCCTATGGACTTCTCCCACTTGCGATGGGTCCTACATGTTGCTCAGGATGTTTAGCACAACGACTAGCACAGTGGGACTCCACTCTCCCCAACGTCTAGCATAGCTGGCAAACTTCACCTGCCTTTGGTGTCCCTTTAAGCCTCCCCTTGCCCTTGCAATATTTCACTTCTCTCCACTACCTATGAGATGAGTCCGGGGTTCGATAGATTTACTTAGCCAAGTTGCAATTTGCAGACTTATAGTTGTATGGTTTTACAATAGGAGGTCATGACCCGATTCACTCCTTAGAGTTATCTGGACAGTTCTAACACTAACCACACTCTCGTGCACTACTGCACCAGCCTCCCCATACCATCCATCAAGATATTTAAGCAAGTAGGTGTTTTTTGAAAAGCATAAAATAACCATGTAAAACTATATCAGCCACTTTCCATCCATGAACCCAAAACTAGTTTCTCATGTTTAAAAGTGATGCTTGGGGCATTTTGGTGCCCCCGAGTATCTAAACAGTACTAAACATGGCATGTAAATTTGAACTTATTTTCAAAAGATAACCATTATAATTTCTCTAGGGTGCCAAAGTTCACATGCTCAAAATGTCCCAAGGAATGTAATACTAATAGGTTAATTAATGGGCATGCAGCTAGTATATTTAAAACAGTCATAGATCTGCATATAAAATAACAGCATGTAATTTGATAATTTAAACAAAAATAACTTGCTAAAAAATGTAAGTTCAACATGATCAAAGTATTGACTCACCTTGGTCATAGTTGGCTTGGTCTTACTAGTATTGACTTGCTTTGGCTTCAGCCACCACTTCTTGAGCTTCGTATGCTATTTTATGTTGCGCAAAAACTCGGATAAAGAAAATTAGTAAACCAAATAAAGTCACATATAAAAATTTAAATGAGCTCCACAATTCTTAGTTTTAGTAAAATTAGATAGATCTTGAATTTGGATAAATTTAGAAATTTGTTTTTATCAAATTTAGAGTTAAAACGAGTAAGTTATGCCTATTTAAAGTTCTCTAGTTAAATTTAATCCAAAAATGAGATAGGAGAGAGATCTCTCGCTGACAAGTAGGCTTGATTAAGTTTGGACCGGTCCGAACATTTGAGAGAGTTCGGACCATCTGAACGGGTGGGATGCAAAAGCCGTCCAATCAGCGAGGGACCATCCAATCGAGCGAAAGGTTTGGACTATCTGACGGCTGAGACACGCAAGCCGTCTGATCGAGCGTGAGATTCAGACTGTCTGATGGCTGAGACACGTGAGCTATCCGATTAGTGAGGGACCATCCAATCGAGCAAAAGGTTTGGACTATCCGATGACTGAGACACGCAAGCCGTCCGATCGAGCGTAAGGTTCAGACTATCTGATGGATGAGACGCGTGAGCTGTCCGATCAGCGATGGATTGCTCTGATTCACCTAGGAAAGTTCATACTATCCAAACGGCTAGAACACGTGCACCGTCTGATTAGCTGATGAGTCGTTCGGATTGTCCGATCATTCAAAGGAGAACTTTCGGACCGTCCGAATGGTCACCTTCTTCAACCCAGAGTTCTCGCCCCTCTTTGGCCGGCTATGAAAGGGCTCACCATCGACGATAGGCGGTCGAACATGAGCATTTCAAAAATGGAATGCTCATACTGGAGCGCACATCTGGGCTTAGTCCTGCTGACAAGTTTGATGTGGTGGCGGTCGACGGTGACCAATGATGGTGGTAGAACAAGAGACATTGGGGGAACTATCTACGGTGTTCTAGCACAATTCACGGACAGGGGAGCATCTACAGGATAACTCGACTATACCTAAATGCTTGGATGAGCTCAGGGATGTTGGGAGTGGTCTGGTGACGTATGACAGGGCAGGTAGAGTAGGCTCATGGTGCTGGTGAGGTACAGGCGTCGATAAGTCCGGCCAAGGGTGGGGATGGCGTCGCCTTGCTCCAGGGATGCTTCAGCTCAGCGCAATTGACTCGCGGTGGCTTTAGTCGCTGGATTGCTGACTTGCTAGAGTTGGGGAAGATGGAGGCGGTGACGAACGATGGAGGCACAAAGGGCCAACTAGCTATGTTGGGAGGAGGAGTGGGGTGTGAGGAGAGTGTTGACAGTCTGCCATGGCTTTTATAGGCGGCGTAACGGCCTGGCAATGTGAGGGGGGGGTTGGTCGGTCATGGCGAAGGATGTGGCGTTGGCGTGGAGAGCTAGTAATGTAAGCTCGACCTCATTGATGACGACACACTACAGGGCATGGCTATCACACGGTGGCGAGGTGCGTGCCGAAGGGCATGGGCTGTGAGATGGCTGGCATAGGGCATGGCAAAAGGATGGTGACATGATGAGGCAGGGCCAGGTGGGTCTGTGGTCGACAGGAGCAACATGCGTCGGGTAAGAGCTTGACGAGGGTAGATGTGGTATCAAGCTAGGGTGACGAAGACACTGTGGCTGACTCGAGCTGTTATATCACGGCGGACCGAGTGGTGCCCTGTCGGTCTTTTTCCGAGTGACGAGTTAAAAGAGGTGAGGTCGGATGCGATGCTTTCATGTGGTGACACAAGAACAAGGATATGGTAACGTAGGTAGTCAGCAATAGCACGAGTGAAGGGGGCATGCTGGCGACCGACAGTCATTGCAGTGAATCGCAACGTAATGGGCTACTGTGGCAGCGAAAATTCTACCATGGCAGCGCACGATAGAAAGAACAGAGGAGGTGTCGAGCTGGCTCGACTAGGCCGAAAGGCCAAAAAGTTTTTGGGGGCTAGGCCCATTTCTATTTTTCTTATATTTTTTCTAATCCTCAATTATTCAACATTTCTCATTCCAAAATTTTGCATTAGCTCATGTCTTTTTATTGTTCATCTTATAACCATATTACTAGTAATTCTTCTACCCCAATTTGCTGGATCATCTTTTCAGATTCATCTTTATTTTGGATTTAGCTTCTATTAATTGTGCTTTTTATTTTTGAATTTAGGTTTTTATTACTTTTACTTATTGGAACCTTAACCAAGAATCAAGAAAAACCAACAAGATCAATTTGTAGAGAGCATACATTCCAAAACATTTTTGTATTTACACATTTGTGTCTAGAATCTTGACGGGGCGCTCCTTGTAGGTCATGTTACTTTCGAGCTTAATCGCCTCTAGCGGAGTTTGGTCTTCTGGCACTCGAAGGCACTTCTTGAGTTGGGACACGTGGAAGACGTTGTGTGCATCAGCTAAACTTGCAGGCAAGTCTAGTTGTCAACCTACTTTTCCTTTCTTGGCCACGATTGGGAATGGCCCAACATATCATGGAGCAAGCTTACCTTTAACTTTGAATCTTCTAACTCCTTGCAAAGGTGACACCTTCAGGTAGACATAATCTCTAACATCGAAACTTAGTAGAGAGTTGTCCTCAAATATTGGAGAGTTCATTAAGATCGAATGAACTTGAGGTGCCTGTCATGCCCGGTCGTTAGGAGGAGTAAAGTCGTAAACTAGACAACATAAAGTCATAATTCATAACTTGTTCTTGATTTAGATGGATGATACCTCATATTCATGATAACACTAATATAGTCTTACATACCCTATAATTTAAATGAGATAAAGATAAAGTCAGGTCCCATATCATACTTGATAGCTATAAATATGTCAGTCGGAGTAGTAGTTATTTTAAAACACCTTTTCAATGAGATCTTATAGTAATAATATATGCCAAGATGAGAAAAAGAGAACCATTTATCCACAAATTCTTCTGGAAAGTAGTTAGGCTGCTCATGTTAGTATTTCTCAATAACTACAAGAGGAACATTAAAGCAATGTACAATTGGGCTTCAAAAGGGCATGAAGCAAATCACACACTACAGTGTGTCAGGTTCTATAAAGTAGGTTATGACTATTGTCTCTTCCTCCACATCATGCTGCTTGTTGGGCTTGATTATTTTCTTAGATGTACTCGCCACCTTCTTCGCGACTAGCCAACCATCGGTCTAGTTGTCTTCTTCGCGACTAGACAACAATTATGGCATGTTGTTGAATTGTCTGAAATACCCATATTTCTAATGATTTATTTACTCACTGCTAAAAATCCCATCAGAATTGAATATCAAAATTCTCGATCCATCACAGAATTATGACCTGATCATGAGGTTGCTAATGTCCAATCTTTGCATCATTATCATAGCAAAACTTTATTAAAGTAGATTATATAGCCGAGTGAGCAATCAATCATAGGAAAGACATTAGACTTGATGTCCATAAAAACAATAATCTTTGATCAAATTGCAAAACAAAAATAGAGCCCAAAAAATTGAAATTGCTTTCTTGAGCCATTCAAATATTCTGAACCCACAATTAAAATCCATATCTAAATAAGGAAAAAGGGGTATTTAGATCTGGAGCTGTATCGCTAGATCTAAAGAGCGGCCAATGGCGCGGACGGAGGAGGGGATGCCTGCTATGGACCGAGGAGAGGACATTAGCGTCGTTGGAGGGAGAATGTCGGTCACGAGGACAACCTTTTGGCCTCCAAATTTGGATTGAGGAGCAAATCTGCTAGACGTGGATTGGGTAGCTGGTAGAGGAGTGAGGAGTAGCAGGAGGGCAAAGCTCATGGGCGGCGTTGGGGATCTGGCGATGGCAACAGAAGAACAACGACGAGCATAAAAGGTTGGGTCGATGAAGGTAGGTCACAAACGGCGGTAGTGGACAAGGAGGGCGGTGATGTCGTGGGGAGAAGGACGATGGCGGTAGACGAGAAGGATGGCAATGTCGTGGGGGAGAAGAATGGTGGCGTCGAGAGACAGGGTTGCTGGTCCCGACGCCAACCTAGGGGTGAGCGGTGTGTGGGGCGCAAACCCTAGCGGCGTTGGAGAAGAGGAGCCGATTCGGTCAGGAGGGGAGGAAGGAGAAATGAGGAGGGGTTTGGGGATTTCGTAGTTTACATACAATGGTGTTAATGAGTAATTTTATACCAACTTTAGTGGCAAACATCCACAAAAAAAGCTCCTCTTCACTGGCTTTTGTCTTATACGAGAGGCTTAAACTTTTCTAAAAGCCCGATAGGAAGGCCACATGTTTATTTAGATTTAGGCATTTTAGCTTTTAAATCGGAAAAACAAACTCAAACAAACTGGGCCGTAGAGTAATAGCATAAACTGCTAGCGAAGCATCGTGCACGCAATACAAGCTAGCTGGCATTCCATATCCACTACTAGCGGAAGCTTCGCTAATGAGGAGGCAGCGAATCCGGGCGGCCACTTTTTAAGTTTTTTTTTGTTGTTGTCTTAGGGACAGCAAGAGGACAAATTAAAGGGCAGGACCGTCCGATCAGATTCCACGACAGATCGGACGACGGCAGATTGACCGTGAGGGGGAGAGCCGTGTCAGTCATAAAACCCAGCTAGTTAAGCTAGGGCGGGACAGGGACCTGTGTGCCTCCTCTGGCGCCACGTGGACGCTCCTGGCTCGTTGAAATTATTAACACTTTTGCACCTCGCTTATTTTTACTTATATGGATTCCTTTCCGACGGAAAGGTACAGTAGTAGGAAGATAACCTAAATTAGTAGTAGAAATCTGAATCCCGGAGACGCCCCGGCTAGGTCTTCAATCAGCCACTCAAATGTCTTGGTAGCCCACAACAAACACAACTTACTATCTACTTTAAGCATTTGATAGTAACTTCACTCACTATCGATGGTAACTTAATTCAAAAATATCAGTAACTTTCCTGTAAATTTTACACATACGCGTTAGTTAGTGTTCATATATATATATATATATATGTGTGTGTGTGTGTGTGTGTGTGTGTGTGTGTGTGTGTGTGTGTGTGTGTGAAGTCTTTTTCGTACTTCTAGAAGTACATACTCCCACTTCTAACATACCACTAAAATGAATATTTTATACCTTTTTATCACTTTGGGTATACTTAAAAACTAATTATAAGATACTCAAATATGAATTGGTTGAAAAATTTTCATTGGAGCCATTTATTTTTGCTATATACACTTTCTCATGTATAAAATAAGTACATGCATAAATTATACTATAAAAAATGGATTTTGATTAATTTTTTCATGGAACTCAATTTTGAGTTTTTTATAATCATTATTAGAGTATATTCAAATAGATAAAGAAGTACAATAACACCATTAAAAGATTATATTAGAAGTGGGAGTACATACTCTCAGGAGTATAGAACCATTTTTCTATTATATATATACACAAACAAGTTTTTCATGCACCTAGATGCCTATGCACCCATGTCAATACCCATTGCCGTGCTTTGAGATTCGTGACATTTGATGTGGGTATATTCATATACACTTAAAAAATTATATTTGTGATATCAAACTCTGAAAAAAATTAAATTCAATTTCAATTTAATTAGTTTGAGCTACTTTTATGGTATATACTCACTGTAGTAGCATCAAACTCAAAAGTAGTTCAAACTAATTTGAACCAAGTTCAAAACTTACTTACCATAAATATATCAAGAATATAAAACATTTTCATACCCAAACTGTAAAAAATTATCAATTATATACGTATATTAGACAGTTCTTGATGTGGGTACCTAGACACCTAGGTGCCTTAAGTAACATACATACATACGTACGTACATGTATATATATATGTGTGTGTGTGTGTGTGTATATATATATATAGACATACAAAATTACACCTTTCAATATACCACTTAAACGAACGTGTTATGTCTCTTTATCACTTTCAGTATACTTAAATATTAATTCTATATATATATAAAAGGACTATATATATATATATATATATATATATATATATATATATATATATATATATATAAATTATTCTATGAAAAGTAGACTTAATAAAATTTTTTATGGAACTCACTTTTGAGTATCATATAATCATTATTAAAGTATACTAAAAAAGATAAAGAGGTATAACTTGTTAGTTTAAGTGGAATATAAGAAATAAGAGTAAGTACTATTAGAAACTGTTTTCCTATATATATAGTTATTTTAGAGAGAGATTGATCTATATGGCTCTAGTCATTGATCGATGAAAATTGTGAAACCAATTGGAAAGAAATAAAACAACAGCGGAAAAAAAATCAAAATAAATGTATATGATGTCTTGTACTGTTTATTTTCCGGTCCTCATTGATTTACTAGACCAATGCGACATGCATGATCATACAACTGTTGATTGATTTTTCAAACATGTTAGACTTTGGCAGTTTCTATGTTTTCTTTTTGAAATTTGGTCAAAAGTTCTGTCATACAGTCACTTAAGAGCAAAGATAGGCACCCAAATTTGAGCCGAATAGGTGGAGCATTCGAGGACACTCCACCAACGGATCCACGTTTGGTTCCCAACAGTTTTTAGGTGACGCTCAGTTTAGTTCTGACTTATGATTTTTTACTGTATCTAGTTTATTTTTTTTATTATAACTAAGTTAACTTATTTGGTATAATTAAATTTAAAAATAATAAAAAAATTAGAAAAAATATGTTATCTCATTACGGACAATACAAAGGAATACGGAAAAAAAAGAAAAGGCAAAAAATCCTAAAAAATCTAGAAACCAAAAAAAGACGAAATTACTTAATAGTGAAAAAAAACAGAAGTTAAAAACAGAAACTGACTTTAAACCGTTTTCGAGCACAACCTTATGGGAATAATGCAAATTTGATTGTACTTCCTTCAAGTACAAGCAGTAGTACTAGCTAGCATAAAAACATGGAGATCGGCTTCGAATAATTTGATCCGCGACTACAAGTGAAATTAGAAAGAAATGAAAAGGAGAGAGAAAAATAACACACGCACAGATCAGGAGAGAGAGGGGGCATGACTATGACTAGTTCTTTTCGACTTTCACTCACCTTTAGATTTTTGCTTCTTTTAATAATTATTATTTACTAGACTAGCTAATTATAACTAAAAATCATAAGTTGTAACCTAAAAAATATGCCCTACATACCCTATCCAAGAGAAGAAAATGGGCTAATGAATGGCATGGCATCTATATAGAGTGCCACTTGACTTGAAGTAGAGGTCGTGGAGGGAGAAGCAGAAAAGAAGGATAATAAAGGTTGGGTTCGAACGAGCTATGGCTATAGTAATTTTTTTCATTTTTAGGCGTAATCTAAAAGTTAATTGTAATATATATTGTGCTGATTTTATACCATATTCTAGCCTGTTATATCGAAGAAAAGGAGGCAGATAGAGAATAATATGTAGAAAGGAAGGGGGGATGGATTGGATTGATGGAATCTTGCTGATCTCTCTCTCCCACTTGCATGCACATTGCATGTGCATTGGGACATTGCAATGTATGTATGCATTGGGACATTGCATATGCACATTGGATTGGGCTAATGCAGTTGCATCTCACCAGGCAAGACTAGATTAAATTAATGGCCAGACTATTTAATTCACTGCAATGCATCTACGGTTATAGTAAAAAGAGGAGGAAAGACAGTTACTCTTGTCAGTGTGTTCTTAAGGGGTGATCGGAATAGCGATGGCTTTTGGCTGAAAAAACACTGTAGCTGGCTGAAAAAACACTGTAGCTGAGTTAGTGGATAGCGTAGTGAATAGTGAAAAAAAGCTGAAACTAAAAGCTGAAACCGAAAAAAGCCGAAACGATCAGGGTCTTAGAAACGTAACACTGTACCGAAGTACTCCCTCCATTTCGTTATACTTGTCCTTAGCCCACCACACTCATAAAGTAAAGAAACACTAAATCTACGAAATACTTAATAAGAAATAACAATATATACATGGGGTTGAAGGCCAGGTTAGATTATTTTATTTTTTGAAATTAAGTCGATTTAAAATTGAATGTGCATGCATGTGAATTATATTTGTCAAAACTCAATAGGTGGGCATAGTTAAGGCATGCACTAAGTAATTAGGTTTCGAAAGGACTAGCTAGTGGGCATGATGCAACATAAATGTAACTAACTGCATTAGGCACTGAGACTCTTGAGAGTGATAGGGAACAAATGAAAACAGGGCAAAAAATAATAATAATAGGAAAACAGAGTGGCTAGATAGGCAGGGAATCAAAGGATATTTGTGGTGGGCTGGGCTGCCGTCAGGAGTGCATGCATGCAGTGTGAGTACTCACCCATGTTCCGTGCTTGCTACTGGTGATGTATGCCGGGGGGCTCACTCCCACTATGCTCAATAGCCACCACACACCAGAAAGAACGAAAGCAGGGAAGAAAGAAAAGGGTGTAAAACGACAGCAACACAAAGTTAACAAGAAGGAAGAAGAAAAGAGCATATATATTACACTGAAGTTGAATTTATTTTTTTGAGTTTGATGCGACTATAATAAATATATACCATGAGAGTAGCTCAAACTAATTAAACTGAAGTTGAATTATTTTTTTTGAGTTTGATATCTCAAATATACTTTTTTATAGGTATATGAAGATACCCACATCAAATGTCAAGCACATTAACGGGTATTTATATGGGTGCATAGGCACCTAGATACATGAAACACTTGTCATACACACACATACATAGGAAATCTTCTTTCTACACCTAGGTGTTATATATATATATATATATATATATATATATATATATATATATATATATATATATATATATATATATATATATATATATATATATATATATATATTCGCGCGCATGTGTGTTAGATAATGGTGTGTGTATGCAGGTGCACAGCTGTAAAAGATTGATTAACGGCGCATAAGAATATTACTAGTTTGTTAATGGGTCATTCTGTATAAAAGGAAAGAATATACTGTCTACTAGTCGCTTGCTTGTTTAAGAGCACCTGAAAGACGCCAAAAGGGCATCCCGTCCGGTCCGGGCCTGGCCTGGCTACAAATACCCGTCGAGTCGACCTCGCCAAACCAGACCAAGAAACCAGCTGCTGCTGCTGGTGCTGCTGCTGCTTCTTCTTTAGAGATGGCGGTGGCGGTGTGCCGTGGCGCCGCGGTCATGCCGACGTCCGACGTCGCCCCAACCTGGTGTGCCAAGGACGACGACCACCAGCACCGCCCCGCGCAACTACTGGACATATGGAATATTGCCATCCAGCCCGCAGACAACGAGAAGTCCCCGGCGGCCAAGAATCCTTACGTCCACCCCCTCGAGCGCCGCCGCTCCATGAGCCACAAGAGCCTCGAGGTCTGCACCGAGAACCTCGGCTGCGAGACCGGCTCCAGCGACTTCCTTTCCATCTCTCTCTTGGACGACACCATGGGCATGGGCATGGGCATGCCATGGCTGTGCGCGCCATCGCCGGCCCAACCCAAGGCCGAGGAGGAGTCCATGTTCCTACCGCCGGCCATGGCATTGGATTTGGAGGCGGACAAATTCGGCGATGATGACAAGCAGGAACAACAAACGGGGGAGGGGAGGATCAGCAAGGATGAGCTCACGGCCGTGTACTACCACTGCTCGCGCCCGCAACGCGCCTTCCCTCCGCCGCTGCCGTCCATGTCGCGCCGCGACGGCCCATGCCTGCAGATGCGCCCGCACCGCCGCGACGGCCGCCTCGTCGTCCAGGCCGTGCCTGCCAGGCACCAAGGGTACCTCCACGCGCAGCGCCAGGGCGGCCGCCTCCGACTCTGCTTCGTCGACTGCTCTCTTCGCGCGGAAAGCACTACCACCTCTAACACTGTGGTGCAAGCAGCAGACCAGGAGGAGCGCGTGGAGACGGAACAACGGGATCAACACGACGACGAGGAGGAGGAAGAAATTGTCGATGAGGAACATGAGGAGGTGGAGGTGGTGGACAGGGGCACCGTGGTGGAGGTGACGGTGAGCAGCACCCAGCCGCAGGTGGCCACGGCGGCCGGCAAGCTGCACCGGTCGAGGCTCGTCATCAACAAGTTCGTGGGCGGCACGCCGCTGTCCGAAGACCACCAGCCAGCCCCAGAACGCTGTGTCTCTTCTGAGGAGCCTGCGGCTCCGGCCCCAGGGCTGCGCCGGGTGCCGTCATCCACGACGACGCTGGCCGCCGCAGTGGCGGTCGCGTCGACGACCGCGGCAGGAGAGGCATCGGGCATCGACGAGGAGGAGTGCGGCGAGCACGCCCCGCTTCTGTTCACGTCGCGGGTGGGTGACACGCAGGAGCTATTGCAGAGTGTGCGGCGGTGCCGGCAGCTGCGGCAGAAGCCGCTCTTCATCCAGGAGCCCTACTGCATTGCCACCTCCACCTAATCAATCGATGGATGGAGTGCCTGCCTGCACGCCTAGCCATATGGAGTAGGAGCTCTTTAAAATGAATGAACTCCACAAGGACGGCGGCGGCGAGCTATCATTATCTTACCAAGACCATTGTATCGCTTGTATCTTTATGATATTTCTAATAATGTTTTACTTTCTTTTTAATAATATTTTTTATATTAATCAATAAGTACATGACTTATTCATTGAACTTTTTATTTATGTTTTAATGTTATTCTAAATTATATCTGATCTTATATTATTATATAGGGTAATTATGATTTATAGATCAGCATATGTATTGATCAATGATCATATTTTATAGATCGTAGATATAGAGATATTAAATCAATAACATAGATATATTTCACTGTTGTAGGGCAGACCCCCATCTACATCCATTCGGCCTGCTAGCCTAAGAGGTCCAATAAAATCCAATAAGACATGTAAAAGACAAATATATCCTAAAAATAGTACCCGTCGATAGGACAATATTGTAAAATGGGCTAATATATATATATATATATATATATATATATATATATATATATATATATATATATATATATATATATATATACACACACACACACACACACACACACACACACACACACACACACACACATACATACATACATATATATGCCTCCTCCAGGTGAAGAGAGAGATTTTTTCATTACACATAGCATACTAGTACCCTCATTCATTACTATTTGGCGTGTAGCCACAACAGTTGGTGCCACCCATGGAGACTAGACAAGCTAGTCACATAAGCCTGAGAGACAATGGCGTCTAAGAAGGCGACAATGGCAACAAAAAGGAAGCGAAGCATGACGACGACGGTCGCCGAGGCTAGAGTCACAACAGGCGGACAACTGACGTCAACACGACCGTCGACGATGACGTCCGGGCCAGCACCTCATGTCGACCATGAGAACCACATCGGCGACCAGACGACCGATGCTCACATCGCCGGTGGCGCTTCGACTAACCTGCGGGGCAGCATCAAGGCAGTTAGCGGTCCGGACGCTCAAGAGGGTCCCGTCGCCAGGCAGCCTCCTCGTGTCGACCACGACGACCACACAGCTAGCCAGACGACCGACACTCATACCATCGCCCGCACTTCGGCCGACCTGGGAGGCAGCACCGGAGAAGTCGGTGGTCTCGATGCTCATATGGGTCCCATCACTAATCGCGACGTCTACAGCTCCAACATGCTTAGCTGCTCTAGTGACCAAGCCGCAGCCGGTCACCTCACGGCATATACGCCTGTCATGACATGGGCCGCAGCGCTGGCGCCAGAAGGCACCCTACTGGTGGCCCTCATAGCATTGCAGCGTGAGTTGACAGACCTTTGAGGTGTTATGTACGATTGCAGAGGTCACCATTGAGAGGGCGAAGAGCCGCGAGATCCTAGTCGCCACCCTCAGTGCATTTCGGTAGGAAGATTCAAAGTCCCCCCTCTCTACCGGCCTACAGTTGGCCACTTGCTTAGATGATTTAAAATGCCCACGATCGAACCATAAAAGAGTGATACAGATCCTCGAGAGTTTGTGTGCTTCTATGAGACCGCCATTGAAGAAGCGGGGGGCTCCCACATTACCCTAAGGGCTCTCATCGAGAAAGCATTCAGGCAAGGCTTTTACAGTGTAACATCCTGATTTTCAGAGATTTTTAAAACCATGTTTTTAAAAATTAATTTTTGGAATTTTTCTGGAAATTAAACAAGCTTAAATTGAATTTTCAAAATTTTAAAGGATTTAATATGATTAAATTAAACTTCAACATTAACTAAAAATATTTTATTTGGGTTCCTTGTGTCACAAGAAATTTTCTGGTATTTTTGGTGAATTTTTGAGATTTATTTGGTATTTTCTAGAGCTTTTCGAAGTTTATTTGAATTTCTAGAAGAAAAAGAAAAAGGAAAAAATCCCCAGCCGTCCGATCTCCCCCATCCTCCACGTGTCGGCCATCCAACCAGCCCCTCCTCCCTACCGCCTCGGCCCAGCCCGCCCGCTCCTGCACCGCCCGATCGCCCCCGCGCCACGCGTCGCGCATCCGCGCTGCTCGCCCGCGCGCTCGCCCTAACCCTAGCGCTGCCCGCCCGCGACCGTCGGATCCGCGCCCGAGCCACGTGGCTGCATTCTGACCGTCCAAACAGCGCCTGCGTCCGCACCACTCCGTAACCGATCGGGAGTCCTCGGTTCGCGTGAGTTCATCCTGCCGCTGCCCTCGGTTAGCGTGCCATTTAAAAACCGCCGCTGCCTCCGCCTCCGCTTACCGGCGTCACCGCTGCCGCCGCATCCTCTTGCCGTCAGCTGTGCACCGTTGCCTCATCCGGAGCCGCCCTAGCCGGGGAACGCCGCCGCTGTCCCATGCCCCTCCGCCATCCGTCGGAAGTCGCCGCCGTCCCCACCGGTCACCCCGAGCCTCCGCTCTCGCCGCCGTCTCTCTCGCCGGTAAGCCCCGCCGCCGCCTTTCCACGTTGCCCTCGTCGTCGCTGGACTCCGCGCTGGCCGCTCCGCCGCTTGGATCGTCGCCAGAGACAGCCCTGCCGCCGCACTCGCCGGACCCGCAACCCGCACCGTCCCTTGGTCCCTGCGCCCCGCGCCCAAGCCTCGGTCCCCGCGCCCGCGTCCGCGTCCGCGCCCCGCCCCGCCTCGCGTCCGCCGTGCGACGCTTCGCGAAGCGTGTGCCACGCGTCAGCGATTGGATGGCCACCGCCCCGCATCGCAGCCACTTATCTAGATCCAATGCGACGGCTCGGATAGCGCCATGTGGCAGCTCCTGAATCGTCCGATCTTGCCGCCGCCGCCCGCACGACAATGCCCAGTCAGCCCTAGCCACGTCAGCCCTAGCGCCCAGTCAGCGCCACGTGGCAGGCCATGTGTCCTGCCACGTCAGCCAAAAATCCACTCCGTGCACCACGTCAGCGCCACATCAGCATCTACCACGTGTCGGCACCAGCAGCCGCCACGTCAGCCCTAGCCTCGCCGCGTCAGCGCGCCGCCCCCGCGTGTACTATTACGTCGACCGGGTCCACCGTGGACTGGTTCTCCTGTGGACCGAGTTCACAGCACAATGCATTTTTTGATTTTCTGTAATTTCTTTAGGATTTATTTTTCGAGGGCCCATTCTCCTCCGTCCTAACTCCGATTGACCCCGTTCTTTTTTCTAAATTCATCTAAAATCAAGCTCTAGCTTTTGGTTCTAGTTTCATGATTTTTGGAGTTCATTTTCTTATCATTTTATGTATTTTCTTATTTTGGTCGTTTTCTCTCTCGTTATATTCGAATTCCGGAGGAGCAGGATCTACGCCCGAAGACCAAGAGTACCTCGTTGAGCATAACCAAGGCAAGTCATATCCTTTGATCATGTTGAACCCAGTTTGTAATCTAATATTTAATTATTTTATTTTAAATTACATTGCATCGTTATTTTTATTCAAACCCTTGTATTGGTAGTTATCGTCCCAATTGATTTCATCCCTCCTTGATAATTTGGAATGCCATGATACCATTGTCACCATAGGTTGAGAAACATACTAGTGATGCTAGATTATTTGTCACATGGGTTGGTACGATAGAATGCTTAGCTTTGCTTATAATTACGATTGGGTTTATCATCACACGTGAATAATTAATTTGACTTAATGAGATATTGAACCGTGGTTGGAGCCACAGCAGATCATGGTTGGTGCCACAGTATTAAAATTTGTGCCATGACGTTGGTGCGTCATCGGCGGTGGTTATACAAATTGGTTTTTACTCGGGCGAGTGATCGTGCAGTAAAAGGGGAAGTGTTCGAGCACTTTGAGGGATGAGGTAGTCTCACCCGGGTAGACTTAAGCATTTAACTTTGTGCGCCATTGATCTGAGCTTTACTGTGCAAACCACATGTCTGGTATGGGACGGACCTGGCTGACTAATTTGGGATATTTCAACTTTAATCTTGCCATTGAGATGAACATGGTTGCTGATTTCCATGTGGCACAAGGGGGGTGTGATGCGAAACCCTAGCGGGCGGATTGAGTTGTAACTGAACTTTGTAAAGGCCTTGTTGTGATTACCTTAGATCGAGGCTAATCACATCGTGTGGGTACAGTTGTGCAACCTCTGCAGAGTGTAAAACTATTCGAATAGCCGTGTCCTCGGTCATGGACAATGCTCGGTGATTTCACACGAGATATAGTTATTTCTGAAAACTTGTGGATTGTGGTTAGACAGTGAATGGTTAATTCACTGTTGGTTTAGCTTATGGATGTGAGGTCCATACGCGGTTGGTTTAGCTTGTGGATGGGATGTCCGCAAGTGGTTATGTCAATTCCTTTGATTATTATTTATCATTATTTTATTTAAAATACGCTATTAATCTATTACCTGTATTTACTTTAAATGTTATTTTATGCAAATTAACCTTTCAGTGTTCCGTTGGTAAGCCTTGCATACTATGTTGCATTCATTTGTTACAAACGACTTGCTGAGTACCAATGTACTCACGGCTTTATGCCCAATGTTGCTCAGTTGAGGAAGAGGAGTATCACCAGCAAGAGGTTCTAGAAGGAGAGTACTTCGACGACTTCGTGGATTAGGCTTCGTTTTCCACTCAATAGCTTGTGGGCTTGTTGATTGGCCGCTACGCTTTATTTTGGAGTTCTGCTGCTAGTTTTTGTTAAGCCCTTCGGGCTAATCTACCTTTTGAGATTTATTGATATTTGAGTTTTTCTTTTTATCTTAACGTGTATATGGTTGTGATAACATCTATGTTTGACTGTGTGCACTAGCGTGATCCTGGGACTAATGCAGTATACACAGAGAGTCCAGATTTGCATATTCGGGTCTCGATATATAGGCCCATCGTGGCATCAGACGCACACTACATTGTCAAGAAGTTCCAAGGATGCTAGTGGATGGCACGAATGGTCCAGAAACCGCCAAGGAAGCTCCAGCCCATCTCACCAGGCCGCTTGTTCCATAGGGGTCGACATCGTCGGTCTCCTACCACGTGCCCCAGGAGATCTACGGTTCATGGTCATCACCTACTAATACTTCTCCAAGTGGCCTGATGTAACATCCTGTTTTTCTGAGATTTTTAAAGCCTGGATTTTAAAAATGAATTTCCTGGAATTTTCTGAAATTAATTGAAGCTTCAAATGAATTTTTAAAGTTTTAAATAATTTAATATGATTAAAATAAACATTAACATAAGTGGGAAATATTTTATTTGTGTTCCTCAGGTCTCAAGGAATTTTCTGGTATTTTTGGTGAATTTTTGGGATTTATTTGCTATTTTCTAGAGCTTTTAGAAGTTTATTTGAATTTCTGGAAAAAGAAAAGAAAATAAAATCCCCCGGGCCGCCCTCAGCCGCCCGATCTCCCTCTCTCCTCCACGCGTCGCCAATCCCGCGCCCGCGCCGCCGCCACCCTTTCGCGCACCCGCCGCGCCGCGCCCGATCCGCCCGCGCCGCGTCGCGCATCCGCGCCGACGCGCTGGCGGCACCAGCCAACGCTTTGCCGCCGCCGCGCCCGCCGCGCCCTCGGCGCTCGATCGCGCGCCGCGCGATCGCAGCCGTCCGCTCCCGCGCCGCGCAAACCCTAACCCTAACCCTAATCGCGTCCCGCCGTCCGATCTTGCCGCGTGGCGCATCCTAACCCGTCCGCGTCGCGGCCGTCACCGTAACGGATCGAACTCCTCGGTTCGCGTGTTAAAACCGCGTTCATCCTCGGTTCGCGTGCGCCTCCGCTTCGCCCTCGCGCGCGCCACCGAGCGCTCGCCGCGCGCCGTCTGCGTCTCCGCCGTCGAGGTCGCGGGCGGCGGCCGCCGCCGCGTCGCCGCCGGTGAGCTCCGCGCCGCTCGCCGCGTCGCCTCCGTCGCCTCGCCCTCGCCTCGCCTCGCCTCGCCTCGCGCGTCTGCGCCAGCGCCCGCGACCGTCGCCTCGCGCGCACTCCGCCACGCTGCGTCGCCGATCCGCTCCTCGCGCCCGCCACGCGTCGCCGATCCACTCGTCGCCGCGCGCGCGCCGCAATCTCCGCCGCGCAGATTCGAATCGGCCGAGGGCTCGAATCTGCCGCGTGCCGCGCTTCGCTCGCCGGATCGCCGCCGCCGCGCCGCGCCGAGCCCGGCTCGGCCTAGCCACGTGGCGGCACCGGTAGCGTGCCACGTCAGCCCTAGTCCACGTGGCATGCCACGTCAGCCCGAGCCGCCCCCAGAGCCACATGGCAGCCACGTCAGCTGCCACGTCAGCCGGGTGACACGTGGCAGCATATCTTTCTTGCCACGTCGCGCGAGCCGCCGCGTCAGCACCCTCTCTCCCCCGTGCACTGTTACGTGGACCGAGTCCACGGTGGACTTGGAATTTCGTGGACCGGGTCCACAGCACAGTAACTTTTCCGTTTTTCCCGAATTAATTTTAGAATTAATTTTTCGGGAGCACGTTCTCCTCCGTCCTAGCTCCGATTGACCCCATTTTTTTCCTAAATTCATCTAAAATCGAGCTCTAGCTGTTGGTTCTGGTTTTGTGAATTTTGGAGTTCATTTTATTGTCATTTTATGTGTTTCTTTGTTTTCGGTCGTTTTCTCTCTCGTTAGATTCGGATTTCAGAGGAGCAGGTTTCGCGCCAGAAGACCAGGAGTACCCCGCTGAGCATAACGAAGGCAAGTCGTGTCCCTTGATCATGTTGAACCCAATTTTTCAAACTATTATTTAATTATTTTTCTTTAAATTACATTGCATTGCTATTTTTATTCAAACCTTTGCACAGGTAGTTATTGTCCCAATTGCAATTATACCTCCTTGACACTTTGAAATACCATGATGCCTTTGTCACCATAGGTTGGAAAATTTATTAGTGATGCTAGTTTATTTATCACATGGGTCAGTACGATTAGATTGCTTAGCCTGTTTATATTTATGATTGACCTCATCGCACATGTAAATTATTAATTTGAATTAATGACATATGGAACTGTGGTTGGTGCCACGTGTATTAAAATTTGTGCCACGTCATTGGTGTGACGTTGGCTTGGTTATACAAATTGGTTTTGCACTCGGGCGAGTGATCGTGCGATAAAGGGGAAATCTGGTTGTACTTTGGGGGATATGGTAGTCTCGCCCGGGTAGAGTTAAGGACTTAACTTTGTGCGCCATTGATCTGAGCTTAATCGTGCAAACCACATGTCTATTATGGGATGGACCTGGCTGATTAATTTGTAATATTTCAATTCGATTCTGCCATTGTGATGGGCATGGTTGCTGATTTCCATGTGGCGCAAGGGGGGGTGTGATGAAACCCTAGCGGGCGGGATTGTATTGAGATAGAGCATTGTAAAGGCCTTGTTGTGATTTCCTTAGGCCTAGGCAAATCACATCGTGTGGGTACAGCTTGTGCAACCTCTGCAGAGTGTAAAACTATTCGAATAGCGCGTCCTCGGTCATGGACAATGCTCGGGATTTCACACGAGGTTAGTGTTTCATTTATAACTTGGTGGTTTATGTTGGGGTGGACATGTAGTTCCTTTGTTGGTTTAAACTTGTGAATTGGTGTTCACAAGTGGTTCATGTTTATTCCTTTGATTATCTATTATTCTTGTTTTTAGTTAACTTTCGCTTTCAAATTATTTAATATATTTCATCGATAAATGCCTTTATGCAAATTAACCTTTCAGCCTTCCTTTGGTAAGCCTTGCATATTATATTGCATTTATTGTTACAAGCGACTTCTTGAGTACCAATGTACTCACGGCTTACGCCTATGTTGCTCGATTGAGGAGAGGAGTACTATCGCCAGGAGGTTCGGAAGGAGAGTTCTACGACGACTTCACGGATTAGGCCGTTCTCCACTCGATAGCTTTGTGGCTTGTCGATTGGTCGCTACGCTTTATTTTGGATTTCATTGCTATTTTGTTAAGCCCTTCCGCTAGAGTTATTGTAAGCTTGGCCATAAGGTCGTACCTTTGATATTTTATCGATATTCGAGTTTCCCTTTATTATTGTCGTGTGTATGGTCGTGATGACATCTATGTTTGATTGTGTGCACTAGCGTGATCTGGACTAGTGCGGTTTACAGAGAGACCGAGTTTGCATATTCGGGTCTCGGCAGAGATGGTATCGAGCCATATCGATCGTAGGACTGAAGCCCTAGTTAAATTGGTCGATAGCCCAAAAATTTATTTTCTAAATTAAACCAACTAAACTTGATATTTAGTAATATCTCTATCTTCTTACCTCATTCTTAAGGATTCTTGTCTCTCGCCCCAACTCTTGCAAAATTTGTTTTCCTAAAGTTATAAACCGATCTTTCCTTTATAAATGCATTAGATGTCCCAAACTTCCTACAGCCGACGGGAGGATGGAGGTCACTTCTACGCGTTACATTCTGAGAGCTCGGATTTAAGAGACGCCGTCTATCTCACCAAGGATGAGAAGCAAAAGGTCAACGCCGGGAGCATCTCCGGGCTATAATTCACCACCCGAGTCGGCAAGCGGTGCTACATCACGATTTCAAGAACACGGTGCGGTGGGAGATATCGGCAAGGAGTTGCGCACAAAGCCATCCGTCGACTTTGTAAGCTATACAAGATCAACATGGCCGACTCGTTCGGAAGTTCAAGGAGCGAGACGGAGCCACCGAGACTACGAGCGATGCCGGGAGGAGCCCGACCGATCGCCGCCAAGACCTCTACCGTCGCCTACACCGCCGAGCCCGGAGGAGAGCGTCGTATCACCGGAGATCGTCGCGCTTACCTCGGTCAGTTCCTCCAGCCCGATCGAGCGAGCGCGCCGCCGATCCGCAACTCGTGGGTTGTCTCTGGCGATTCGAGGGCGATAGCGATGTACCCTATTTGTCGGGACCGAGTGGGAGCCTTGAGTAGCGAGTGCGAGTAGACACGTTGGATTTTATTTGCGATTGAGTGTGATATGAGCTGCAAATATTACCTTAAAAGCATTATATTGCGATCATGTCAATCTTTTAATGGAGTTTATTTTTGTTCGTTTCTTAGTTAGCTTTGTTGGCTAAGTGTTTGTTTAGGTTAGGTCTCCATTAAGCAAAACCCCTTAGACGCATTTACCCCTTATCTATGCTTTTCCCTCTCGTCTTTTACCTTTGGTCGATCGTGATTGTTTTCTTTTGAGCAAGATGGTTGATACCAGAACTCCTCCACCGCAATCAAGCGAACCAGGACCAGAAAATAGTCTTTGCGCGCGGTGCCACCTACCTTGGATCACGCCTCGATTAGTTTTGATGGCCGGACTCGGATGATGCAGACCATGATGCGGGGTATGCGGACTATGATCTGGCGGCAGCACGAGAGCGACCACCACCACGGCACCTCGTCGCCAGACCAGCTATGCGAGTTTATGAGGACGAGACCGCTGTTTTCTCCGGTTCGTCGAGCCTTTGGAGGCCGACGATTGGGTCCGTTCGATTGAGAAGAAACGAACTTGGCTCAGTCTGCACCGACAGGAGAAGGTTTTGTATGCAGCACATCAGCTTGAGGGACCAGCAGCAGAGTGGTGGGAGAACTACTGTGCCGCCCATGAGAACCAGCACAACATCACTTGGAAGGAATTTGCCAAGGCTTTCCATACCGCTCATGTCATGGATGGAGTGGTCGAGATGAAGAAGGATGAGTTTCGGGAGTTCCAAGAGAGGAACACATCGGTGAGTGAATATCTCAATAAATTCACTCACTTGGCTCGCTCTGCGCCGAGAGGATGTAGCGGCGGATGCAGCTCGCGCGAAGAGGTTCAAGAAAGGCTTGAACCCAGCTTTGAAGGTACAAGTCGTAGGCAACGCGACTATGCCGATTCAGCAGATTGGTGGATAAGGCCATTCTCATCGAGGAGAGTCGCGCGAGCTCGAGGAGTCTCGCAAGAGGAGGTTGATCCAGCAGGATCACGATCACACCAGTCCCGAGGCCTCGTTTGGTTCCTACCAACCTGCACGAGTGCCACAGCAAGCAGCAGCGATCTTGAGATTTCGGACCCGGCTCGGACACGCGCGATTCGGTCGGGACGGCGTCTGGTGGTTCCGATGGACAGCAGCAGCAGAAGAGCAATAATTGGTGCATCCGTCACTTGCTTCAAGTGTCATGAGGTGGGACACTATGCTAGCAAGTGCCCTCGAGGCGTGCCCCGACGCCGATTCGCTTTGACTTGGGAGCCACACGGCCGTACCCCTACCGGGAGCAGCGGGAGGAGCACCCGGCCTCGGGACAGAGCAGCGGACGCCGGTGGTGAGAGGTCGGTGAACCACGCCACCGCAGAGGATGCCCCAGCAGCACGGGCGTTGTGATCGGTATATTTCGCATATTCGGCCTCGCCACCGCTTTATTTGATTCGGAGCCGCATTCGCTTGTTTCGGAGTTTTGCTTTAAAGCAACAATTGAAAACTGTTGCTCTTGGATTTGTTCTTTTAATCCAATCCTCGGATCCGAGTTGAGATCCAACCTAGGTTGTCCAGAGTTAGGATAACCATTCGGGAGTTGAGTTCAGGCCGACTTGATTTTGTTGGATATGCATCCCTAGATGTAATATTGGGAATGGATTGGCTTGAAGAAAGCGATGTTAGATGTGGAAGCGAGCAGTGACCTTAACCAATTCAGACGGAGTTAAGGTGCGATTCGCGGCGATGAGTGTCGGCGAGAGCAGTCATGATTTGCGAGCAAGGTAATCCGGTTGGAGGATGTACGGTTGTCGAGAGTACCCGACGTGTTTCGGATGATCTTCCGGGTATGCCACGAGAGGGAGGTTGAGTTTCGATTGAGCTTGTGCGGTACGCTCCGATTTCAAGAGACCCTACCGGATGCCACCAATGACTTAGCGAGTTGAAGAAGCAAATTCGGGAGCTGTTGGATAAGGGTTACATCGATCGAAGTTCGTCCCGTGGGGCGCCGCTGTTGTTCGTCAAGAAATAAGTACCCTCCGCCCGTGATTGATGACCTGTTTGACCAGCTTAAGGAGCAGGAGTGTTCTCCAAGATTGATTTGAGATCGAGGATATCATCGATGAGGATACGTAAGGAGGACATACCCAAGACACCTTCTCGGCTCGTTATGGTCTATACGAGTTCACGATGATGTCATTTGGTTTGACCAATGTTCCAAAGATATTTCATGTATTTGATGAATAAGGTGTTTATGGAATATTTGGACAAGTTTGTCGTTGTGTTCATTGACGACATTTTGATATATTCCAAGAATGAGGAAGAACATCAGAGCACTTGAGATTAGCATTGCGGCGAGAGATAATCGATTTGTATGCAAAGTTCAGCAAATGTGAGTTTTGGATGAAGAAAGTCGCCTTTCTAGGGCATGTGTTGACAGCAGAAGGAGTCGCGATTGACCCAGGAAAGTAAGTGATGTTTTGCATTGGCGATCACCCACTTGATTACCAGTCGTCGAGTTTTCTGGTATGGCAGATACTACCGTCGCTTTATTGAGGGATTTTCCGGTGTGGCTGCACCCCTCACGCAGATTGCTCAAAAGGAAAAGAAATTCACTTGGACGCAGAATGTGAGAAAAGTTTTAAACTTAAGGAGAGTTTGACCATAGCCCGGTGCTTGTGTTGTCTGATATTAATAAGAATTTTGAGATATTTTGATATGCCTCGCGCAGTTGTTTGGGTTGTGTCTTGATGCAAGACAAGAGAGTGGTAGCCTATGCTTCACGCCAATTGAGACCGCATGAGGAGAACTACCCTACCCATGATTTAGAGTTGGCAGCCGTAGTGCATGCTTTAAAGATTTGGCGTCATTATCTGATGGGTAACAGATGTGAGGTTTACACGGATCATAAGAGTCTCAAATACATCTTTACCAAGCCGAGCTTAACCTCAGCAGAGGAGGTGGTTAGAGCCGATAAAGGATTATAATGTGGGCATACATTATCATCCGGGAAAGCTAATGTTGTTGCAGATGCCTTGAGCGTAAAGGTATACCGCAATTCGTTGATGGTTCGAGAGAGTCACCACTTTGCATGAGGAATTTGAAGCTTAGCCTTGAGTTGGTTGAGCTGGATTTTTGGCGGCTATGGAGATGCACCTACTTTGATGGTCGATTCGCGGGCTCGGTCAGACGATGAGGCATTTCAATGGATCGTAAAGAACTTAAGTGAAGCGAAAGAGTCGGGATTTTGGTGGATGACCAGGAACCTTGTGGTTCAAGCAGCGTTGTGTGTACCCAACAAGCAAGAACTAAAGGATGTGTTGTTAAAAGAGGCTCATGAGTCATTGTATTCGATTCATCCAGCAGTACCAAGATGTACCAGACATTAAGGATAAGTATTGGTGGCCAAGCATGAAGCGTGAGATCGCCGAGTATGTAGCCCTTGTGATGTTTGTCGAGAGTAAAGGCAGAGCACCGGAGACTGCGCAGTTTGCTATACCATTGAAAGTTCCCGAGTGGAAGTGGGAAGAAATTGGTATGGACTTCATAGTCAGTTTGCCTAATACCAAAGAGGGCTATGATTCGATTTGGGTCATTGTGGATCGATTGACCAAGGTTGCTCATTTCATTCCAGTTAAGACGACTTACAGTGGTGACAGATTGGCAGAGCTATATATGTCCAGATCGTCGCTTGCATGGTGTGCCCAAGAAGATTGTGTCGATCGTGGATCGCATTCACCTCCGGCTTTGGGGTAGTTTCCATAAGGCTATGGGAACTCACCTGAATTTCGTCTGAGATATCACCCCGCATGCATGGTCGACAGAGCGAGTTAATCGATTACGGAGGACATGTTGAGAGCCCGTGTGCTTGATCATGGGTCTAAGTGGGACAGCTTGTTTACCTTTGCAGAGTTCTCATACAACAATAATTATCGAGCCGGTTTATAGATGTCACCGCTTGAGGCATTGTATGGCAGAAATGCAGACCCTCTCAATTGGAAAGAGACGGGAAGGTCGTGTTTGGCCCGAACTATTTGAAAGAAGCCGAGGATAAGGTCCGCTTGATACAGAAAGGTTGAAAGCTGCCTGTGCCGCATGTAAAAGCTATGCAGATACCGCGACGCCGAGCCGAGTTTTGAGCCGATGATTTTGTGTATCTTAGGATCACACCATTCAAGGGTGTGAAGAGGTTTCAGATTAAAGGGAAGCTTGCACCGAGATATGTTGGTCCGCTCAGATTCTCAAACGCAGGGAGAGGTTGCTTATCGCTTGAGTTACTGCGTCCTTGATGGGGTACATGACGCTTTCATGTGTCCCACCAAGAAGTGCTCGCGCGTGCACTGCAGGAGGTTGTGCGCTTGAGGCCGTTGACTCGCAGGGGATCTGCCGTACAAAGAGCACCCGGTCAAAATCTTGAAAGTGTCGAGCGAGTCACCGGAATAAAGTGGTCCGCTTTTGCAAAGTTCAGTGGAGCAACCATTCCGAGGAGGAAGCCACCTAGGAGCGTGAGGAGGATCTCAGAGCGGAGTTCCCGAACCTATTCTCTTAGTTGGCCCAGATCTCGGGGTCGAGATCTCGCTTAAGGGGTAAGGTTTGTAACATCCTGCTTTTTTCGAGATTTTTAAAGCCCGGATTTTAAAAATGAATTTCTGGAATTTTCTGAAATTAATTGAAGCTTCAAATGAATTTTTAAAGTTTTAAATAATTTAATATGATTAAAATAAACATTAACATAAGTGGGAAATATTTTATTTGTGTTCCTCAGGTCTCAAGGAATTTTCTGATATTTTTGGTGAATTTTTGGGATTTATTTGCTATTTTCTAGAGCTTTTAGAAGTTTATTTGAATTTCGGAAAAAGAAAAGAAAATAAAATCCCGGCCGCCTCACCGCCCGATCGATCTCTCTCTCCTCCACGCCGCTAATCCCGCGCGCGCCGCTGGCAGTATTCTTTCCTCGCGCGACTCCGCCGCCGCCGCGCCGATCCCGCCGCGCCACGCTGTCGCGCATCGCTACCCGACGCTGGGCGGCGCTACGCTTGTCGCTGCGCCGCGCCCGCCGCGCCCTCGGCGCTCGATCGCGCGCCGCGCGATCGCAGCCGCCCGCTCCGCGCCGCGCAAACCCTAACCCTAACCTAATCACGCCCCCGCCGTCCGATCTTGCCGCGTAGCCGCATCCTAGCCGCCCAAACCGCCCGCGCCGCGACCGCCGCCCGTAATCGGATCGAACTCCTCGGTTCGCGTGTTAAAACCGCGCTCATCCTCGGTTCGCGTGCGTCGCCCCGAAACCTCGCCGCCGCCTCCGCTCGCCTCGCGCGCGCTGCCGCCGGAGCCGCTCCGCCGCCGCCTGCGTGCTGCGTCTCCGCTGCCGCCGAGGTCGCCGGGCAGCAGCCGCCGCCGCGTCGCCGCCGCTGAGCTCCGCGCGCTCGCCGCGTCGCCCGTCGCCCGCCGCCGCCGCCTCGCCTCGCGCCGCGCACCCGCCACGCGCCGCCGATCCGCTCGCGCGGCCACGCGTGCCGCCCTACGGCCGCGATCCGCCCGCCGCGCACGCACCGCGCGGCGCACCCACGACGCCGCGCGGGCGAGCCGCCACGCTGCCGCCGATCCACCTGCCGCCGCGCGCGCATCTCCGCCGCCGCTCGGATTCGAGCCGAGGGCTCGACCGCCGCGTGCGCGCCCTCGCCGTCGGATCTCGCCGACGCCACCGCGCCGAGCCGCCGGCTCGGCCCAGCCACGTGGCAGCACCGGCGCGTGCCACGCCAGCCCTAGTCCACGTGGCATGACACGTGGCATGCCACGTCGGCGCCACGCCGCCCGAGCCGCCCCGAGCCACGTGGCGCGCCATGTCACCGCCACGCCGGTGACACGTGGCAAGATATGCCGCCGCCACGCCACCGCAGCCCGCCGTCAAGCACCCTCTCTCTCCTCGTGCCTTTATTCGTGGACCGAGTCCACGGTGGACTCGAATTTCGTGGACCGGGTCCACAAGACAAGAACTTTTCCGTTTTCCCGAATTAATTTTAGAATTAATTTTCCGGGAGCCCGTTCTCCTCCGTCCTAGCTCCGATTGACCCCGTTTTGTTTTCCTAAATTCATCTAAAATCGAGCTCTAGCTGTTGGTTCTGGTTTTGTGAATTTTGGAGTTTATTTTCTTGTCATTTTATGTGTTTCTTTGTTTTCGGTCGTTTTCTCTCTCGTTAGATTCGGATTCCGGAGGAGTAGGTTTCGCGCCAGAAGACCAGGAGTACCCCGCTGAGCATAACGAAGGCAAGTCGTGTCCCTTGATCATGTTGAACCCAATTTTTCAAACTATTATTTAATTATTTTGCTTTAAATTACATTGCATTGCTATTTTTATTCAAACCTTTGCATAGGTAGTTATTGTCCCAATTGCAATTATACCTCCTTGACACTTTGAAATACCATGATGCCTTTGTCACCATAGGTTGGGAAATTTATTAGTGATGCTAGTTTATTTATCACATGGGTCGGTACGATTAGATTGCTTAGCCTGTTTATATTTACGATTGACCTCATCGCACATGTAAATTATTAATTTGAATTAATGACATATGGAACTGTGGTTGGTGCCACGTGTATTAAAATTTGTGCCACGTCATTGGTGTGACGTTGGCTTGGTTATACAAATTGGTTTTGCACTCGGGCGAGTGATCGTGCAGTAAAGGGGGAAGTACAGTTGTACTTTGGGGGATGTGGTAGTCTCGCCCGGGTAGAGTTAAGGACTTAACTTTGTGCGCCATTGATCTGAGCTTAATCGTGCAAACCACATGTCTATTATGGGATGGACCTAGCTGATTAATTTGTAATATTTCAATTCGATTCTGCCATTGTGATGGGCATGGTTGCTGATTTCCATGTGGCGCAAGGGGGGGTGTGATGCGAAACCCTAGCGGGAAGGATTGTATTGAGATAGAGCATTGTAAAGGCCTTGTTGTGATTTCCTTAGGCCTAGGCAAATCACATCGTGTGGGTACAGTTGTGCAACCTCTGCAGAGTGTAAAACTATTCGAATAGCCGCGTCCTCGGTCATGGACAATGCTCGGGGATTTCACACGAGGGTTAGTGTTTCATTTATAACTTGGTGGTTTATGTTGGGGGTGGACAGGTAGTTCACTGTTGGTTTAAACTTGTGAATTGGTGTTCACAAGTGGTTCATGTTTATTCCTTTGATTATCTATTGTTACTGTTTTTAGTTAACTTTCGCTTTCAAATTATTTAATATATTTCATCGATAAATGCCTTTATGCAAATTAACCTTTCAGCCTTCCTTTGGTAAGCCTTGCATATTATATTGCATTTATTGTTACAAACGACTTGCTGAGTACCAATGTACTCACGGCTTTACGCCTATGTTGCTCAGTTGAGGGAGAGGAGTACTATCAGCAGGAGGTTCCAGAAGGAGAGTTCTACGACGACTTCACGGATTAGGCTTCGTTCTCCACTCGATAGCCTGTGGCTTGTCGATTGGTCGCTACGCTTTATTTTGGATTTTTGCTATTTTGTTAAGCCCTTCCGCTAGAGTTATTGTAAGCTTGGCCATAAGGTCGCACCTTTGATATTTTATCGATATTCGAGTTTCCTTTATTATTGTCGTGTGTATGACTGTGATGACATCTATGTTTGACTGTGTGCACTAGCGTGATCCTGGACTAGTGCAGTTTACACAGAGAGACCGAGTTTGCATATTCGGGTCTCGACACCTGAGGCAGCCGCCTTGTCAAAGGTCACCTCAGCGATGGTGCAGCGCTTCTTATGGCAGAATGTTATTTGTCGCTTCGGGGGTGCAGCGCTTCTTATGGCAGAATGGTATTTGCCGCTTCGGGGTTCCAAGGGAGATCACCGTCGACAATAGCATCCAATTTGACTCGGCCGCCTTGAGAGCCTTCTGCCAACGAATGGGTATCAAGCTCTGCTATGCCTCCATTGGACATCCAAAGTCCAACAGGGAGGTGGAGTGAGCTAACGGCACCATCTCGGCGGGCCTCAAGAGGCGCCTTGTTGGCCTCCCAAAAGGCACATGGCCGCTGTAGCTGCTGATCGTACTCTTAGTCCATTTGTACAATGGCAATGCGCCCTACGGGATTCATGCCGTTTAAGCTACTCTTCGGCGATGAGGCTATCACACCAAAGGAAATACATGCCGGGTCGAGGAGAGTCCTCGCTCCGGCTCTAGCCGATAAGCGAGCGGTCTCTCTCGATCTCCTTGATGGTGTATGGGTAAGCACAGCTGAACATATCTCAAAATACAAGCGAGCAACTTCCTGGTTCTACAACAAGCTCGTCCGCCAATGTGACTTTGAGGCAGGGCACCTCGTCTTGCGCAATGTGCTACATGCCACGATGGTCAAAAAGCTCGAGTCCAAGTAGGAAGGCCCGTACATCATGTCGGAAGCACTTCGACAGGGGGCGTATCACCTAGCTACCCTTGAAGGGCATGCCCTCAAACATACATGGAACACGGATCGCCTGCAAAGATATTACGCATAGAGGGGCATAGCGTCGATGCCCTACAACCCACGCACTTGTAAAAGCTTAGATGCGCAAACAGGTACACATCAATAAAGCTTTACATTCAAGTGCATCCTATTCGTAATAGTTGACCCACTTTAGGGAGAATAAAAAAGACACGAGGAGACCCTGGCCTCCACGTGCACTCTGTGGAATATAAATTGCCAGGAACTTTTCATCCTAGGCCCACTCTACGGAGTATAAAAAAGACGCGCGGAGACGCTAGCCTCTGCGTAAACTCTGCAAAGTATAAAGCGCCAGGAACATGTCATCCCGGGCCCACTTTGTAGAGTATAAAAAAGATGCACGGAGACCCTGACCTCCGCGCACACTCTACAGAGTGTCATGCGCCAAGAACTTGACGTCCCAGGACAACTCTGCGGAGTATAAAAGTGACACACAGAGACCCTGGCCTTCGCACGTACTCTACGAAGTATAAAAAAGGCGCGCAGAAACCCTGGCCTCCATGCGCACTCTGCAGAATATAAAGCGCCAGGACCTCCGTTGTCCCGAGCCAAATAATAAAGCTTGAACCATGGCGTTCCACAATTGGCTATGCCTAGCCATTTTTGAACTTGAAGAAGAATATTCTCGTGAATATTCTTTTTGTCATGAACCTTCCTTGACATCCTTCTCAGTGGATTTCCCTTTGTCATATCTCACTAAGCTCAAACCCCTTTTGGCTCCGTCAATACCATACACATCCTAAAACTCACCTCAATTCACACACTAAATCATTATAAAACATGATTGAATTCATTTGGATTTATTTGGGCTTTGGATTTATTTGGATTATGTTGTTTATCATGTAATTAGAACTCAGAGTCTTGAAGAAAGTAAATGACCAAGCAGGATCGAGGGTTAGTTAGAGATGAAGACCAAGATTACAAGACCATCAACTAAGAAGGCTATGATTATCATCAAGGCCATGGTAAATTGAGCAAGACAAGTCATCACTTTGATCATATTGCAACTATCTTTTGAATGCAAGTATTTTATTTGAAAGTATCAAATTGCATGCCTTACTTTATTATTGCAAATTATGTTCGCATTATCCATAGTTAATTCCCTATGAGTAATGGCTTAATTATATGCCACTCCTTGGCTTTGAATATAAAACCATGTCACTCTAGGAAAACTATAATGGTAACTTTTGGAAATAAGTCTCCATTATACGCTTTGCTTAGTACTACTTAGATACTCGAGAACATTAATTTTTCCTAGCATCATTTCAACATGAAAACTTGGTTTGAGCAGTCATTATAGTTTGCAACATGTAAATTGGATATTTTATGCTTCCAAAACCCCAAATTGCTTAACTATCTGGGCGGATGATTCGAGGGTGTGGTGCAGTGTATGCTCGAGAGTGTGGAGTGTAGTAGAACTGCCTAGATGACCCTAAGAATTAAATCTTATGATGACCTTCCATTGTATAATAGTACAATCACAAGCAGGCAAATTGTAGTTAGGGCTAACTAATTTGCGTACTCCTAGCATGGTTATGTGAATGTGTGCACATGTGCAAAGGAAAGGATGGTCTCATCCCCGCCTCTACCGTGACGGCTCAATAGGGAAACTTCTCGAGGGATGGTTGCACCCTACAGAAGAAAGACCTTAGTAGACATAACCACACTAGAAGGTGTATTGTAATAGACTTGTTATGATTACTTAGTCGCATGACTACAGAAGCATGTAATGGCTGACATTATATGATAATCATATCATGCAGGCAAAGTGTACAACCTCTGCAGAGTATAAACTATTCGAATAGATGTACCCACGATCATCGGTGGACGTTGGAAACTTTACATCGATATAGTTTTATTTCAGAAACTTTGTGGGTGGGATAAAAATTGGTCTTTGTGTTGCCCTGGGCGGTCAGTCCTAATGATGATAATAAGTGGATATAACATTGGAAAACTAGCATATGGTGCAGGTGACATGTAACGAAGGATTAAATCTGTACTACTATTATTGTAATCTTTCACACACTTTAGAGAACTATGTTTCAGCTAAAATTGCTAAGTCTCATTTATTTCCTATATCTGTATCTCAAAATGGTTGTTTTTTTACAAATTAAAGAACCTTAAGTCCTCCTATACTCACTGTATTATTACTGTATTTTGTGTGGTGGCATAGTGAGTATCTCTGTACTCACTGTTGCTTAATTACAATCATTCAGTAAGTCAGAAGGAGAAATATAAACCCCACGATCATCCAATGGTGTCAACAAGAGCTGCAAGACGATGAGGCCAAGAACTAGGTCACGAACCCCAGTTGGCTGCCGGTGGGCATGTCCTGAGGGACCCACCTGTATGAGTTTCCATTTTCACTGCTGCTTTTTATTAATTTTGGCCTAATCGTCCCATGTGTAAGTCTACTATTACATTTACACTTCCGCATGATATGTACTTTAATGTTCAATAATGTATCTGTGAACACTATCTACTGATCCAGAGAATAGTGCAATGGAATCATAGAAGGTTCTAGAATGCAAAAGGTCTGATAGAGCTGGTATCAGAGCATATCGACTGTAGGTTGTGACCTTAGTTAGTATGGCCGTTAGTTTCATGACTAGAATTGTTTTTTCATAAATCTATTTGCAAAATATAGGTACTATTACTCATTCTCGTCTCCCTTAGATGATTCCCACTCATCTATATGCCGCCCTAGCTATTTTTAGTTTTGAAACTTTCTTATCCCGAATTCATATAATAAAAATCCAGGATTCCTCTTATAATCTCTTTTGAAAACCTACCTTGGACCAAAATCACAAAACGAAAGTTTGAAATTCATTTTCAAAAATTGTTTATACATGGAAGTTCAATTATCAAAATTATTTATGAAATTTGTTTTCAAACTCATCTCAACGAGCCCGATCTTCCGAGGAAAATTTTTGAAAATTTAACCACTTACAAAATTCATTCCACAAATTCACTTTAGTTTCGCAAATAGTCAAAACAAATTTATTTTTTGATAACTTTTCCCCAAAAAGGACATTGTTTTGCAAAATAAAGCCTAAAGGTTAACTTTTGAAAAGGTTATGTTAGGTAAAACATATTTTTCCATGTATGGTCTTGTGGCCCATTGTTGGAAAATATATATTTTCTTACTAAAAAAGACTTCCTTTTCAAAAAAAGAATGTTTCAATATTCAATATTTACCACTATGGGGGAATCATTTTTGCCACAAAGCCTCATTTACCAAAAATGGTAATAGAAGAGTGGGATGCATATCAACCAAATTTCCTCTAAATGCCCTTCTCTTCCTTCTAATTTTGAAAGGGAATTAATTCTCACTTTCCTTACTCTTACTCCAAAGTTTAAGTTTAGGAACGTCGAAGATGATCATGAAGATAAGTGTAACATCCTGTTTTTCTGATATTTTTAAAGCCAGAATTTAAAAATGAATTTTCCAGAATTTTCTGAAATTAATTCAAGCTTAAAATGAATTTTCAGAATTTTAAATATTTTAATATGATTAAAATAAATAATAACATAAGTTGAAAATATTTTATTTGGATTCTTCAGGCCTTAAGGAATTTTCTGGTATTTTTGGTATTTATTTGCTATTTTCTAGAGCTCCTAGTATTTTATTTGATTTTCTGGAAAAGAAAAAGAAAAGAAAATCCTCCCCGCCGCCCGATCCCGCCGCCGCCACGCGTCGCTCATCCAACCGTGCCCACGTCGCCGCCGTACCACCTTTTCCCGCCCGCTCCCGCACCGCCCGATTCGCCCCACGCCACACGTCGCGCATCCGCCGCCCCGCACTCGCGCCTGCGCTCGCAAACCCTAACCCTAATCGCCGCCGCCCGCGCGTCGCCTCGCGCCATTGGATGCGCCACGCGGCAGCACCAGCAATCTCCGCGCTCACCCGGCCGATGCCATCGGATCGCGCCCCCGTGGCTGCATCTGAGCCGTCCGAACCTCGCCCGTTCCGCGCCCACGCCGTCCTCGATCCGAACGCCTTAGTTCGTGTGATAAAACCCGTGCGGCCACCTCGGTTCGCGTGCCCGTTCGTCGCCGCCGCCGAACCCTAGACTCCGCTCCCTCACGCTCGCGCTGCCGTTCCTGGGCCGTTCCGCCGTCGCCCGTGCGTCGTCGCCCTCGCCCGTCGCCGTCGCTGCCGTCGGAGACCCTCGCTTCCTCGTCGGTGAGCCCCCTCCACCGTCTCCCTTCGCCGTCGCACCGGTCGCCTCCCCCGTCGCCCCTGTGTGCAACGCTTCGCGCGGCGTGCCCGAGCCATGCGTCCCCCATCGCCGCCACCTCGCCCCCGCGCCGCTCCATCGACACCGTCCATCCAGATAGGAGCCGGAGGCACCAGCTCGCGCCACGCGTCGCGCCTGCAGCCGTCGGATCCCCGCCGCCGCCGCCCGCGCCCGAGCCGTGCCGCGTCAGCCTACCCACGTGGCACGCCACGTCAGCCCTAATGCCACGTGGCATGCCATGTGCCCTGCCTCGTCAGCAGAATCCGCCCCCCAGGTGCCAAGTCAGCCGCCACGTCAGCTGGGTGACACGTGGCAGCACCAGTAGCTGCCACGTCAGCCCTAGCCACCGCGTCAGCACCGTCGCCCCCCCGCATGTACTGTTGCGTAGACCGAGTCCACCGTGGACCGGGTTTACAGCACAGTGCGATTTCCGAATTTCCCGAATTATCTTTAGGGTTAATTTTTCGAGAGCCCGTTCTCCTCCATCCTAGCTCCGATTGACCCCGTTCTTTTTTGTAAATTCATCTAAAATCGAGCTCTAGCTGTTGGTTCTGGTTTTGTGAATTTTGGTGTTCATTTGCTTATCATTTTATGTGTTTTTATTGTTTTAGTCGCTTTCTCTCTCGTTAGATTCGGATTCTGGAGGAGCAGATTCTACGCCCGAAGACCAGGAGTACCTCACTGATCATAACCAAGGCAAGTCATGTCCTTTGATCATGTTGAACCCAAATTTTCAATCTATTATTTAATTATTTTGTTTTACGTTATATTGCATCGCTACTTGTATTCAAACTTTGCAACCGGTAGTTATTGTCCTATGTTGTTTATCCCTCCTTGAAATTTGGAACATCATGATACCTTTGTCACCTTAGGTTGGGAAACATACTAGTGATGCTAGATTATTTGTCACATGGGTTGTTACGATTAGATGCTTAGTCCTGCTTTATTTATGACTAGATTCATCATCACCTGTAAATCATTAATTTGACTTAATGGCATATGGAACTGTGGTTGGTGCCACGTTAATTAAAATTTATGTCATGACATTGGTGTGTCATTGGCTGGGTATACAAACTTGGTTTTGCACTCGGGCGAGTGATCGTGCAGTAAAGGGGGAAGTGTAGGTGCACTTCGGGGGATGTGGTAGCCTCGTCCGGGTAATGCTAAGGACTTAATTTTGTGCGCCATTGATCTGAGCTTAATCGTGCAAACCACATGTCTAGTATGGGATGGATCTGGCTGATTAATTTGTAATATTTCAATTCAATTATGCCAATGTGATGGACATGGTTGCTGATTTCCATGTGACGCAAGGGGGGTGTGATGCGAAACCCTAGCGGGCAGGATTAGGTTGAGGTATAGCATTGTAAAGGCCTTGTTGTGATTTCCTGAGATCGAGGCTAATCACATTGTGTGGGTACAGTTGTGTAACCTCTGCAGAGTGTAAAACTATTCGAATAGCCGCATCCTCGGTCATGGACAATGCTCGGTGATTTCACACGAGGGGTACCAATGTACTTACGGCTTGCTGAGTACCAATGTACTCACGGCTTTACGCCTATGTTGCTTAGTTGAAGGCGAGGAGTATTATCAGCAGGAGGTTCCAGAAGGAGAGTACTACGACGACTTCACGGTTAGGCTTCGTTCTCCACTCGATAGCCTGTGGGCTTGTCGATTGGCTGCTACGCTTTATCTTGGATTTCCGCTGCTATTTTGCTAAGCTCTTCTGGCTAGAGATATTGTAAGCTTGACCATAAGGTCGTACATTTGAGATTTATCGATATTCGAGTTTTCCTTTATTATTATCGTGTGTATGACTGTGATTACATCTATGTTTGACTGTGTGCACTAGCGTGATCCTGGACTAGTGCAGATTACACAGAGAGTCCGAATTTGCATATTCGGGTCTCGACAATAAGGTGGTCCTGTTTTAAATGGACTATGTACGTTGAACCTTGCGCCCTCTTATGTGTGCTCCCCTACATAGATGTTGTACTATTGTAAGATTTTACTTAGGCCCTATGCACTACCTTCTTACCCTCAGGCGTTACATTTTGCAGTCATAGGAAAAGCTTGCTTTCAAAAATCTGTGTGATTTGAGTGCCATCCTAGCTTTCTGGTTATGCTCTTTTAAATTTAGATGGGTACAGATGCTTATCCCTATGAATCATTCTCTTACCTCATGCTATTCCCTCTTGCCACTTTGCTGAAAACCCCCATCATATCTACACAAGTGAATTGACGGATAATCAGGTCCTAGACAACCAACAATAATTGAAGACCTTTCAACCTCCTGATATTCGAAGAAAACGACATCACCAAGAGGACGACGACAAGAAGACTCAACCTACACCAAGACTCAAGATTTGAACCACTGTCTTGTCATTATTTTCTCCGTACCTACTCGAAGGACCCATAGATCAAATCCTTGCCAATCAGACTCGATACCTGGAAACAAGACGAGTATCACTAGTAGAAGTAAGAAAAGGAGACTAATAGTTGATGCTCGCCATAACCCTAACCATGCGTACAAGCTATCACCTAACTCCACTCTGCAAGGAATGTTAAAGGGAAGCCATCACAATGGCAATAACAGTATCACCGCACCAAGTAGACCTCAAAATGATGTCACTTGTCTTCATTGTCAAAATACCAGATACTACTTCAGTGAGTGCCTGTAACATCCCAAAAATTTTATTTCCTTTTTAAAGTGTTTTCTGGAATTTATTGGATTTTTCTGGATTTTATTCCAAGCCCTGAAATAAGAAAAAACTAAAATTTTCATTTTATAAAAGCCAAAATAAAAGTATTTTATTTTATAAAAGTCAAAATAAGTGCATTTCATTTTCCTAAGTCAACTATGTAATTATAGCAATTTTCAGGAATTTATATAAATTAAAAACTCACCTAAAGGAAATTACTTGTGCTTTTACAAGAAATTAAATGCTATTATAAGTTAAAAATATTTTTATTAAGTCTAAATAGTTTCAGATGATTCTCTGAATTTTTCTGGAATTTTCAAATTTTTTTGGTATTTTTTCAGTATTTTAAAGCCTCCAAATCATTTCTGTAAAATCAAAAAGAAAATTTAAACCCAAAACCCTCCCTCGGCTGACAAGTGTCATCCATCGGACCAATCCTCGCCGCCGGATCCAACCTCAGCCGTCCGATCTCACTTAACCACTCTATTCTGCCTTCCCTCTCTCCCTGGCCGACACCTGGAGAGCATTGGACCACTCCTCGCTCTGCCGGTTTAATCACACCCGTCGACGCCAACTTACCGCTTCGTCCAGTCCTCCCTTCCCTCCGATCGACGGGTGGTCTAATCTGAACCGTTCCCTTTTGCCGTACCCAATCTCATTCGCCCAAACGGCCCCGATGCAACCCCCGTTGTCGGATTGGATCACAACCGCCCGCATTCACTTATCGTTACACCCCTGATCTAGCGGTCCCGATCCTCTCCCCTACCACCTGTCAAAAATCCGACCACCCGTTCTCCCTCTTTCCTTTCTTCCTCTCTCACAGACAGGCGGGCCCCACCTGTTGGATCCGTCGTCCCCACCCCTTTCCTTTCTTCCCCACGCGATCACCACCCCACTGCCGCCATTGATGTCGAAACCGAAGCTTTTAAAGCATCGGTTTCCTTCCCGATTGCTCTCCCGTGCCAATGGGAAATTAAACTCCCTGTTACACCGCGCTCGTTTCTAGCATTACCCCTCCCTTTAAACCTCTGCTCGCTGTCGCATGAAGTCTCCCCGGCCGTTTCGCTTCGGTTGAATGCGTGCGCCCGTTACCACCCCTCCCTAGCCTATATAAAGCCTCCACGAGCACTCCCTCAACACACCGCACCTCACCCCCTCTCTAATTCCTCACGGAATCGCCTGCATCGCCGCCTGTGCTTAATTCCCTCCGCCGGCCACTTCCAACTCCGGTGAGCAATTCCGGCCACCCCGGAGTTCCTCGCTCCTTGCCGACGCCGCTCCGAGCCCCAGTGAGGCAGGACGCGTCTCGGCCGCCACTTCCCCGAGCCTCCCCGCCGCCGGAAGACATCCGCCGCCGTGAAGCCTCCTCCGACCGTCACTCCTCGTCGCCAGCAGCTCTCTTTGATCGTCCCCAGGCAACACCAACGGTATCATCACACTCCCTCGACCCCCCCTCTTTCGTTTGGCACCCTCGCCGAGCATCGCCGACCACCCAAACTCCGGCGACCATCGGGCCCCGAGCGCCACCGCCGGCCGGCGTGCCATGTCTAGTGGCCGCACCGACATGGCAGTCGACGTGCGCCCTAGGCCGCCCACACCAGCGCCACCCCGTGCCCCGTCACCCGCGTGCCACCTCACCCTCCCTTGAGTACGTGGACTCAGCTGTAACATCCCAAAAATTTTATTCCTTTACTAAAATGCTTTCTGGAATTTATTGAAGTTTCCTGGATTTTGTTTCGAGCCCTAAGTTGAGAAAATTAAAATTTTTATTTTATAAAGGCCAAAATGAATTATATTATTTCATGAAAGTGAAAATAAATGTATTTCATTTTTGTAAAGTCAAATATGTAATTACTTTAATATTCAGGAAATTATAAAGATTTAAAACCCTCCCTTTTAAAGTCAATTTGTGTTTTTGTGAAAATCATTTATCAAATTAAGTTGAAAATATTTTTATTAAGTTTGAAATAGTCCCAGAAGGTTCTCCGAATTTTTCTGAAATTTTCAAAGTTTATTTGGTATTTTTCTGAGTATTTTAAAGTCTCCTAGTCATTTCTAGAAATCTTTAAAAGAAAATGAAAACCAAAACCTCTCCCCGGCCGCCAAGTGTCAGCCATCGGAGCCCCCCTTGCCGCCGAGTTCCTTCTTGGCCGTCCGATCACACTTAACCTCTCTCCCGCTTCCCACCTCTCGCCAACACTGCACCCATCCGACCGCCGCCTCCGCGCCGACCGATCCCACCGCCGTCACCACTTACCGCTTCGCCCCACGGCCCTCTCCTCTCGGCCTGACGCATGGCCTCATCCGCGCCGTTCCCCGTTGTCGTACCGAATCGGGTCCGCCCGTAGTCACTTAACCCTTCGGCCCATGCCCGAACGGCCCCGATCTAACCCCATTTGCCGGATTAGATCTCGCCCGTTCATAGTCACTTACCGGTTCGACCACGATCCAGCGGTCGCCCTCCCCCCTCTACCACCTGTCAAAGATCCGACCGTCGCCTCACCTCATTCCTTTTCTTCTCTCTCGCTGACTGGTAGGCCCCACCTGTCGGATCCGTCTTCCCCGCCCCATTTCCTTTCTTCCTCACGCGTTCGCGCCGCACCGCTATTGAAATCGAATCAAACCGGGCTTTTAAAGCTTCGGTTTCTTCCGACATTCCCGCGCTAACGCAAATTAAACCTCCGCCTTCACGCGTCCGTTTGGGCATAATTACCCCAATTGCGCCGTTACGCCGCCGCATTGATCCTCCCGCCTGTTTCAACTCCGGCGCACGGTGCGCGCCATTACCTCCTCCCGCCTATAAAGGGACTTCGGTGCACCTCTACTCACACCGCCTCTCCCTCGCCTCTCAATCGGAGCATCCGAGCACCGAAGCCTCCCCGAGCTCGTTTTCTCTCCGTCGGCTTCCCGGCTCCGGTGAGCAATTACCGCCGCACAGGGCCTCCCCGCTCGTCGCCGTCGACGCCGACACCTTGCTCGTGTCCCGGCGACCAGAAGCCCCCTCTGCCCCGAGCATTTGCGCCGCCGAAGCTCCTCCACCGCCGTGAACCCCTCCTCCGACCGCCGCCCCTTCCCGCCGATCTTCCTCTCCGGCCAACCTCGGGACCCACGCCAGGTACCGGTGAATTCCCCGTGCTCCCCTCTACGTTTTGCACCCCTCGGCCGGCGCCGCCGCCCACGGGATCGCCGGCGACCCTCGGTCCCCGAGCACCGCCGCCGCCAGCCAAGCCACGTCAGTTGGCCGCGCTGACGTGGTAGCCAATGTGGCTGCCGGACAGGCGCCACGTCTGCCCCAGACCGGCCACGCCAGTGCCACACCATCGCATTGCCAGCCGCGTGCCACCTCACCCCTACCCTGGTCCATGCGCTCGGTCCACCGTGAACTAGGCCCACACGTCAGTGTCTCAACCAGTTTTAATAATCCCAGTGCTGACGTCAGCTGACGTCATAAAACCGATTTTCCCATTTAAAAATAATTCAGCCAAAAACTAATTACCCTGCTGACGTCATAATATGTTATTTCCTTTAGAAGAATAATTCTTGCTGACGTCATAAATGCTTTTCGGTTTAAAAATAATTCCAGAAAAGGGGTATTTTTCTTTTAAATTTTATTAAAACTTTAGAAGGCTATAACTTTTTTATTTTAACTCCAAATTGACCCGTTCAAATTTCTAGATTTTTCTAAAATCATGATCTATCCATTTCTGGCATCCTTTTGAAATTTTGAGTTTATTTGAATTTCTTTTGAATTGGCTTTTTACGTTAGATTTTGACGATTCCGGAGAGTTCGAGTTCGACGATTCTCAGCAAGACTTCGAGCAAGGCAAGTTACACCTTTGACCATGTTGAACCTAATATTTTAAATTTATTTACATTATTTTACTATATATGCATGCGTACTTCTATTCAAATTTAATTTAAATTCAATTTAAATGTTAGATATACCCATAATCCTTTGAATATGGTCAATTTGAATCTCGAATTCATGTACCTTGTCACCCTAGCTGAAAACTAGTTAGTACTATAATGTTAACTAAAAATTTTATAGAAATACTTTGCCTGGCTTAGTATAATTTTAGGTGGGATAAATTTTCTCACATGAAATGACAGTACCTTTTGAAATCTTGACTTCAGTGAGTCAAGGATGGTTCATGAAAATGATTTAAAAATGAAAATAGAAACTTATGATTTGGACTTAGGCTATTGGTTAGGTGGTGAGGTGTCGGCATGCCTCGTGTTTGGTGACACCTGGTTGATTGTCGTGCATGTGGGTATGTGGTTGAGCCTAAGTCGGATTAAAGACCGTTTCTATTATTCATTTTACGAAGTCACTTCGTACTACCATAAGTCCGGTTTGGGACAGACCTGGCTAAGTAACTTGTGAAATTCCAAATATAGTTTCGCTATAGGCTGAATGTGAGCGTGGCGTAGGCCGCGAGAAGTCTCACATGGCACCAGAGGGGGCTCCAACTCGTGGATTCGAGTTGTGGTGAAACCTTAGTGGCAGCGTGATTATTTTGGCTATGGATCATCGGAACAACCTTGTCATGAACTCTCCGCCGCACACCTAAGGCAGTGTGTTTATCGCGTGGCTCAAGTGAGAGGGAATGTCTTGTGGGGAAAGTTGTACACCTCTGCAAAGTTAAAAACCTATACTGGATAGCCGTGTTCACGGTCATGAACATGCTGAGTAGAGTCTTCATAGATTAGACTTGAGTTTATAAAACTTGGTTTCTGGCAAATATCAGTGGTTTCTGGTAATGGTCCGGGTGGATTCCCGTGGTTAGGATAGTGCAGGTCGGAGCCTACACTAACAGTATTATTTGCACAAATATTGTTTCATATAATGTATTAAATTAAGCTTTCATACTTACATGGTTATATTTAAAATTCAAGTACCGCTTTTCGCACAAATAAATTGTTAAGCCTTCCTTTGTCAATCCTTATGCATGCATTCTACTCTGTTAAAATTCCTGGTGTAACTTGCGTAAGTACTTAATGTGCTTACCTTGGGAGTACTTTATGTGCTTACCTTTGGGAGTACTTCAGTGAGTAGGCTGCGTCTTACAATCATTCGCCTGTGGGAGACTGGATGGGCTGATCTGCTACCTTTACTGTTTTCCGCTGCTTTTATTTTGTTGGCCTTGTGCCAATTTATTGTAAGACTTGGCCCTAAGGCCGTACCTTCGTTTAATAATATTCTATGCTGATTTGTGCATGATATACATTACTATGACCCTGTGTGCACTAGCTTTTCCTGGGATAGTGTGATTTACACAGAGGGACTTGGAGCTATTGTTCCGGGTCCCGACAGAAAACCACTGTGAACCCGAGCCCACATGCCAGCCTCTCTCCGAATTTAATAACCCCAGGGCTGACGTCACGCTGACGCATTAAAGTCGATTTTCCCATTTAAAAATAATTCGGCTGAAAATTAATTATCTTGCTGATGTCATAATCTTTTATTTCCTTTAAAAAATAATTCTTGTTGACATCATCAAGGTTTTTCGGTATAAAAATAATAGCAGAAATTGAGTATTTTCTTTTAATTGTATTTAAACTTTAGAAGGCTATAACTTCTTCATTTTAACTCCAAATTGACCCGTTCAAATTTCTAAATTTTTCTAAAATCATGAACTTTCCATTTCTTCCCTCCTTTTGAATTTTTGAATTTTGTTTTTGAATTTCTTTTGAAGTGGTTCTATACGTTAGATTTTGACGATTCAGGAGGTTTCGTCTTCAACGATTCACAGCAGGACTTTGAGCAAGGCAAGTTACACCTTTGATCATGTCGACCCTATTATTTCAAATTTATTTATATTGTTTTACTGTATATGCATGCGTACTTTATTCAAACGTAATTCAAGTTTGATTTAAATGTTAGTTATGCCCATGATCCTTTGATTATAGACAATTTGAATCTCGAATTCATATACCTCGTCACCCTAGCTGAAAACTAGTCAGTATCATAGTATTGACCAGAAACTTTATAGAATTGCTTAGCCTGGCTTTGTATAATTTCAGCTGGGACTAATTGTTTCACATAAAATGACGATTTGAAAATGAATTCGTGACTTCGATGAGTCAAGGATAGTTTATGAAATGGTTTAAAAATAAAAATAGAAACTTATGATTTGGACTTAGGCTATTGGTTATGTAACATCCTGTTTTTCTGAGATTTTTAAAGCCTGGATTTTAAAAATGAATTTTCTGGAATTTTCTGAATTTAATTGAAGCTTCAAATGAATTTTTAAAGTTTTAAATGATTTAATATGATTAAAATAAACATTAACATAAGTGGGAAATATTTTATTTGTGTTCCTGTGTCTCAAGGAATTTTCTCGTATTTTTGGAGAATTTTGGGATTTATTTGCTATTTTCTAGAGCTTTTAGAAGTTTATTTGAATTTCTGAAAAAGAAAAGAAAAGAATTAAACTCAGCCGCCCGATCTCCCTCTCTCCGCCACGCGCCGCCCATCCCGCGCGCGCCGCCGCCGTACCCTTTCCGCGCACCTACCCGCCCGCCGCCCGATCCCGCCCCGCGCCACGCTGTCGCGACATCCGCGGCTGACGCTGCGGCGGCGGCACAAAGACGCCCGCACCGCCTCGCCAGAGTTCGACGCGCGCGCGCATCTCCGCGCCGTCCGCCTCGCAAGCCGCCGCAAATCCTAACCTAACCCTCGCAGCGTCCGAGCCGTCCGATCTCTCGCATTGAATCCGACCGCCCAAACTTGTTCGCGTTGCGCACCGCCACCGAATCGGATTGGATTGCCTCGGTTCGCGTGATAAAACCCGCCCCTCACCTCGGTTCGCGTGCACGCTCCGCCAACCCTCGCGCGCCGCCACTCGCTCGCCTCGCGCGCGCTGCCGGAGCCCGCCGACGCCGCTCGGTGTGTTCGCCGCCGCCGAGACGCCGCCGTCCTTCGCTGCCGTCTCGCCGCCGTGAGTCGCCTCGCCGCCCTCGCCGCCGACCCGCCGCCGCCGCGCCGCCTCGCCTCGGCGCATCTGCGCCAGCGCGCCGCGCCACGCCGCCTCGCGCCGCGCGCCGCCACACGCCGCCGATCCGCCCATCGCGCTGCCACGCGTCACCCTCGCCGCGATCCCGCCTCGCCGCCGCGCGCTGCAAGGCGCGCTACGCTACGCGGCGGCGAGCCGCCACGCTGCCGCCGATCCGCCGTCGCCCGCGCGCCGCGCGCGCAATCTCGCCGCCGGATCCCGCTGCCGCCGCCAGCGCTCGAGCCGCCTCGGCCAAGCCACGTGGCAGCACCAGCGCGTGCCACGCCGCCCTAGTCCACGTGGCACGACACGGCACGCCACGCCGCCCCGGCCGCCGCCTCGAGCCACGTGGCAGCCACGCCACCGCCACGCCAACCGGTGACACGTGGCAAGATATGCCGCCGCCACGCCAACGCGCCGCGTCACCCGCCGCCCTGCATCGTTACGTGGATCGAGTCCACGGTGGACTCGAATTTCGTGCAACGGGTTCACAAAGACAAGAACTTTTCCGATTTTCCCGAATTAATTTTAGAATTAATCTTCCGGGAGCCCGTTCTCCTCCGTCCTAGCTCCGATTGACCCCGTGTTTTTTTTCTAAATTCATCTAAAATCGAGCTCTAGCTGTTGGTTCTGGTTTTGTGAATTTTGGAGTTCTTTTGCTTATCATTTTATGTGTTTCTTTGTTTTCGATCGTTTTCTCTCTCGTTAGATTCGATTCCGAGGAGCAGTTTCACGCGTAAGACCGTGAGTACCTCACGAGCATAACGAAGGCAAGTCGTGTCCCTTGATCATGTTGAACCCAATTTTGCAAACTATTATTTAATTATTTTGTTTTAAATTACATTGCATTGCTATTTTTATTCAAACCTTTGTCCAGATAGTTATCGTCCCAATTGAATTTATACCTCCTTGATACTTTGGAATAACATAATGCCATTGTCACCATAGGTTGGGAAATTTATTAGTGATGCTAGTTTATTTATCACATGGGTTGGTACGATTAGATTGCTTAGCCGGTTTATATTTACGATTGATCTCATCACACATGTTAAATTATTAATTTGACTTAATGACATATGGAATCGTGGTTGGTGCCACGTATTAAAATTTGTGCCACGCCATTGGTGTGACGTTGGCTTGGTTATACAAATTAGTTTTGCACTCGGGCGAGTGATCGTGCAGTAAAGGGGGAAGTACAGTTGTACTTTGGGGGATGTGGTAGTCTCACCCGGGTAATGTTAAGGACTTAACTTTGTGCGCCATTGATCCGAGCTTAATCGTGCAAACCACATGTCTATTATGGGATGGACTGGCTGATTAATTTGTAATATTTCAATTCAATCTCGCCATTGTGATGGACATGGTTGCTGATTTCCATGTGGCGCAAGGGGGGGTGTGATGCGAAACCTAGCGGGCAGGATTGTGTTGAGGTAGAGCATTGTAAAGGCCTTGTTGTGATTTCCTTAGGCCTAGGCTAATCACATCGTGTGGGTACAGTTGTCCAACCTCCGCAGAGTGTAAAACTATTCGAATAGCCGCGTCCTCTGGTCATGGGAGGTGCTCGGGATTTCACACGAGGGTTAGTGTTTCATTTATAACTGGGTGGTTTGTGTTGGGAGTGGACAGGTAGTTCACTGTTGGTTTAACTTGTGAATTGGTGTTCACAAGTGGTTCATGTTTATTCCTTTGATTATTTATTATTACTGTTTTCAGCTAACTTTCGCTTTCAAGTTATTTAATATATTTCATCGATAAATGCCTTTATGCAAATTAACCTTTCAGCCCTCCTTTGGTAAGCCTTGCATATTATATTGCATTTATTGTTACAAACGACTTGCTTCGAGTACCAATGTACTCACGCTTTACGCCTATGTTGCTCGGGCTTGAGGAGAGGAGTACTATCAGCAGGAGGTTCCAGAAGGAGAGTTCTACGACGACTTCACGGATTAGGCTTCGTTCTCCACTCGATAGCCTGTGGCTTGTCGATTGGACGCCCTGTTTTATTTTGGATTTCCGCTGCTATTTTGTTAAGCCTTTCCGGCTAGAGTTATTGTAAGCTTGGCCATAAGGTCGCACCTTTGATATTTTATCGATATTCGAGTTTTCCTTTATTATTATCGTGTGTATGATCGTGATGACATCTATGTTTGATCGTGTGCACCAGCGTGATCTCGACTAGTGCAATATACAGAGAGACCGAATTTGCATATTTGGGTCTCGACGAGATGGTATCGAGCCATATCGATCAGAGGATTTAAGCCCTAGTTAGATTGGTCAGAACCCAAAACTTATTTTCTAAATCAAACCAACTAAACTTGATATTTAGTAATATCTCTATCTTCTTACCTCATTCTTAAGGATTCTTGTCTCTCGCCCCAACTCTTGCAAAATTTGTTTTCCTAAAGTTATAAACTGATCTTTCCTTTATAAATGCATTAGATGTCCCAAGCTTCTTACAGCCCGACAGGAGGATGGAGGTCACTTCTACGCTGCTGCTATGGAGCTCGATTTAAGAGATCGCCCGCCTTCCTCACCAAGGATGAGAAGCCAAAGGTCAACGATCGGAGCATCTTCAGCTATACTTCACCACCCGAGTCGGCAAGCGTGTGCTACATCACGCTTTCAAGAACACCGTGCCGGTGGGAGATGTCAAGACAAGGAGTTGCACAAAGCCATTCGCCGCCTTTGCAAGCTATACAAGATCAACATGGCGGACTCGTCCGAAGTTCAAGGAGCAAAGACGGAGCCACCCCGAGACTACCACAGAGCGCCCGGGAGGAGCCCGACCGCAGCCGCCAAGACTCTACCGCCGCCTACACCGCCGAGCCCTGAGGAGAGACGTCAGATCACCGAGATCGTCGCGCCTACCTCGGCCGGTTCACCCCAGCCCCGGGAGAGAGATCGCCGCCGATCCGCAACTCGTGGGTTGTCTACAGCGATTCGAGGACGATAGCGATGTACCCTATTTGTCGTGACCCGAGTGGGAGCCTTGAGTAGATAGTGCGAGTAGACACGTTGGATTTTATTTGCGCTGAGTGTGATGTGAGCTGCAAATATTGCCTTAAAAGCATTATATTGCGATCATGTCAAATCTTTTAATGGAGTTTATTTTGTTCAGTTTCTTAGTTAGCCTTTTGGCTAAGTGTTTGTTTAGGTTAGGTCTCCATTAAGCAAAACCCCTTAGACGATTTACCTCTTATCTATGCTTTTCCTCTCGCCTTTTACCTTTGGTCATCGCAGCTTGTTTTTTTTCGAACAAGATGGTTGATACCGTGAACTCCTCCACCGCAATCAGCGAACCAGACCCAGAGAGCAGTGGTTGCGCAGCCTGTGCCACCTACCTTGATCCTCGCCCTCGCCGATTTTGATGGCCCGGACTGATGATGCGCACCATGATGCAAGGTTTGCGACCATGATGCGCGACAAAGACCAGGAGCAAGATCACCACCAAGACTCGTCGCCAGTCCGGCTATGCAGAGTTCATGAGGACGAGACCGCTGCTTTCTCCGGTTCATCGTGAGCCCTTGGAGGCCGACGATTGGGTCCGTTTCAGCTTGAGAAGAAATGAACTTGGCCTGCACCGGCAGAGAGAAGGTTTTGTATGCAAGACATCACTTGAGGGACCAGCAGCAGAGTGGTGGGAGAACCACTGTGCCGCCATGAGGACCGTAACAACATCACTTGAAGGAATTCGCCAAGGCTTTCCATACCGCTCATGTCATGGATGGAGTGGTCGAGATGAAGAAGGATGAGTTTCGGGAGTTCCAAGCAGAGGAACTCCGTCGGTGAGTGAATATCTCAATAAATTCACTCGCTTGGCTCGCCACGCACTGCAGGATGTAGCGTCGATGCAGCTTCGCGTAAGAGGTTCAAGAAAGGCTTGAACCCAGCCTTGAAGGTGCAAGTCGAGGCAACGCACTACGCCGATTTCAGCGATTGGCGGATAAGGCCATACTCATCGAGGAGAGTGGCGCGAGCTCGAGGAGTCTCGCAGAAGAGGAGGTTGATCCAGCAGGGATCACAAATCACACCAGTCCCAGAGGCCTCGTTTTGGTTCCTACCAGCCTGCACGAGTGCCACAGCGAGCAAAGCAGAGCCTCGTGGATTCGGACCCAGCTCATACACCGCGCTGGGCCAGGCGATGTCTCCTGGTGGTTCCAAAGTGGACAGCAGCAATGAAGAGCAATAATTCAAGATCCGTCACTTGCTTCAAGTGTGATGGTGGGGCACTATGCTAGCAAGTGCCCTCGAGGCGTGCCCCGACGCCGTTCGCTGACTTGGGAGCCACACCGTCGTGATTCTACCCCGAGCAGGACGAGGAGCACCCCGCATCGTGACAAGCTAGCAGACGCCGTGGTGAGAGGTCAGTGAACCACGCCACCGCAGAGGATGCCCAGTCAAGACCAGACGTTGTGATCGGTGACGCTCTCGTACATTTAGTTCCCGCCACCGCTTTATTTGATTCGAGCTTCGCATTCGCTTGTTTCTCGGAGTTTTGCTTTAAAGCAACAATTGAAAATGTTGCTCTTGGATGCATTCTTTTAATCCAATCCCGGATCCGAGTTGAGATCCAACCTAGGTTGTCCAGAGTTAGATAACCATTCAGAGGAGTTGAGTTCAGGGGCGACTGATTTTGTTGGATATGCAAATCCTAGATGTAATCTTGGGAATGGATTGGCTCGAAGCGGCGAGCGATGTTAGACGTGGGAGCAGAGCAAAGAACCTTAACCAATTCAGACGGAGTTAAGGTGCGATTCGCAGCCGCTGAGTGTCGCAGAGCTACCATGATTTGCCGTGAGCAAGGTAATCCAGTTGGAGGATGTACCAGTTGTCAGAGAGTACCCCGACGTGTTTCCAGATGATCTTCCAGGTATGCCACCAGAGAGGGAGGTTGAGTTTCTAATTGAGCTTGTGCCAGGTACCGCTCCGATTTCCAAGAGACCCTATCGGATGCCAGCCAATGACTTAGCAGAGTTGAAGAAGCAAATTCCAGGAGCTATTGGATAAGGGTTACATCGATCGAGTTCATCCCGTGGGGCGCGCCAGTGTTGTTTATCAAGAAAAGGACGGTAGTCGCATGTGTGTAGACTACAGAGCACTTAATGAGGCCACCGTCAAAAATAAGTACCCTCTGCCGTGATTGATGACTCGCTTGATCAGCTTAGGGAGCAGGAGTGTTCTCCAAGATTGATTTGAGGTCGATATCATCGATGAGGATACGAAGGAGGACATACCCAAGACAGCCCTTCTCGACTCGTTATGGTCTATACGAGTTCACGGTGATGTCTTTCTGGTTTGACCAATGCCCAAAGATATTTCATGTATTTGATGAATAAGGTGTTTATGGAATATTTGGACAAGTTCGTCGTTGTGTTCATTGACGACATTTTAATATATTCCAAGAATGAGGAGGAACATCAGGAGCACTTGAGATTAGCATTGCGTAAATTGAGAGATAATCGTTGTATGCAAATTCGGCAAATGTGAGTTTTGATGAGGAAAGTCGCTTTCTAGGCATGTGTTGACAGTAAGGAGTCGCAGATTGACCCAAGGAAAGTAAGTGATGTTTTGATTGGCAATCACCACTTCCGCTTACCTCAGTCGGGAGTTTTCTGGGTATGGCAGATACTACTGCCGCTTTATTGAGGGTTTTTCCGGTGTGGCTGCACCTCACGCAGCTTAACTCAAGAAGGAAAAGAAATTCAATTGACGCTGAATGTGAGAAAAGTTTTCAGAGACTTAAGGAGAGTTTGATGTAACATCCTGTTTTTCTGAGATTTTTAAAACCTGGATTTCAAAAATGAATTTTCTGAATTTTCTCAAATTAATTGAAGCTTCAAATGAATTTTTAAAGTTTTAAATGATTTAATATGATTAAAATAAACATTAACATAAGTGGAGAATATTTTATTTGTGTTCCTCAGTCTCAAGGAATTTTCTGGTATTTTTGGTGAATTTTTGGGATTTATTTGCTATTTTCTAGAGCTTTTAGAAGTTTATTTGAATTTACTGAAAAGAAAAGAAAAGAGATTAACCTCACCGCCCGATCTCCTCTCTCTCCACGCGTCGTCAATCCGCGCGCCGCGCCAGCTGCATTCTTTCCCGCACGCTCGCCCGCGCTCGATCCGCGCCACGTTGCCGGCAGATTCACACTGGCGCGCGCAGCGGCTTGCGGCAACGCCCCTCGCTACGCCGCGCCTCGGCCGCTGACGATCGCGCGGCGATCACGGCCGTCCGCCTCGCGCCGCGCCAACCCTAACTCCTAACCTAACCTTAAACGATCCCGCCGTCCGATCTCGCCTGCGTGCCGCATCCTAGCCGTTTAACCCGCCCGCGCCTCGGCCGTCGCCAGAATCGGATCGAACTCCTCGGTCGCGTGATAAAACGGGTCGGCCGCCTCGGTTCGCGTGCACGACGCGAAACTCGCCGCCGCCTGCGCTCGCCCTTCGCGCTGCCGCGGAGCCGCCGCGCCGCCCGTCGGCGCGCCGCCCGCTGCCGTCGAGGTCGCCGGGGCAGCCCGCCGCCGCCGCGTCGCGCGGTGAGCTCGCGCTGCTTCGCCGCCGCGATCCGCCCTCCGCGCGCCACGCGCCGCTTCGCCGCTGCGATCTCCGCGCCGCTCGCCAGCTGCTTGCCGCTGCGCCGCGCCAGCGCCCGCGCGACGATTCGCGCGCGCGAAGCCGCCACGTCGCCGATCGATTCGTCGCCGCCGCCGCGCGCAATCCCGCCGCTTCGCTTCGATTCGGAGCCGAGGGCCCAGATCCGCCACGCGCCGCGTCCTCGCTGCCGATCCGCCGACGCCGGCCGCCCGCCCGGCCCTAGCAGCCACGTGGCAGCACCGGCGCAGTGCCACGCCAGCCCTAGGCCACGTGGGCATGACACGCGGCATGCCACGTCGGCGCCACGCGTCGGCCCTAGCCGCCCCTCGAGCCACGTGGCGACGCCACGCCACCACGCCACGCGTCGACGTGCCGTGGCAAAGATATGCCGCCGCCACGCCAAGACGCCCGCCGTCGTGGCCGCCCCCCCGTGCATCGTTACGTGGGACGCGTCCACGGTGGACTCCGGAATCGTGGACCGGGTTCACAAAGACAAGAATTTTCCGATTTTCCCGAATTAATTTTGAATTAATTTTCCGAGCCCGCTCCTCCGTCCTAGCTCCGATTGACCCGTTCTTTTTCTAAATTCATCTAAAATCGAGCTCTAGCTGTTGGTTCTGGTTTTGTGAATTTTGAGTTCTTTTTCTTGTCATTTTATGTGTTTCTTTGTTTCGGTCGTTTTCTCTCGTTAGATTCGATTCCGAGGAGCAAGTTTCGCGCTGAAGACCGTGAGTACCTCACGAGCATAACGAAGGCAAGTCGTGTCCCTTGATCATGTTGAACCCAATTTTGCAAACTATTATTTAATTATTTTGTTTTAAATTACATTGCATTGCTATTTTTATTCAAACCGTTGTATGGTAGTTATTGTCCCAATTGCAATTATACCTCCTTGACACTTTGAATACCATGATGCCTTTGTCACCATAGGTTGGGAAATTTATTAGTGATGCTAGTTTATTTATCACATGGGTTGGTACGATTAGATTGCTTAGCCGCTTATATTTACGATTGGTCTCATCACACATGTTAAATTATTAATTTGAATTAATGACATATGGAACTGTGGTTGGTGCCACGTATTAAAATTTGTGCCACGCCATTGGTGTGACGTTGGCTTGGTTATACAATTGGTTTTGCACTCAGCGAGTGATCGCAAAGAAAGGGGGAAGTACAGTTGTACTTTGGGGATGTGGTAGTCTCGCCGGGTAATGTTAAGGACTTAACTTTGTGCGCCATTGATCCGAGCTTAATCGCAAACCACATGTCTATTATGGGATGGACTGGCTGATTAATTTGTAATATTTCAATTCAATTCGCCATTGTGATGGACATGGTTGCCGATTTCCATGTGGCGCAAGGGGGTGTGATCACGAAACCTAGCGGCGTGATTGTGTTGAGGTAGAGCATTGTAAAGGCCTTGTTGTGATTTCCTTAGGCCTAGGCTAATCACATCGTGTGGGTACAGATTGTGCAACCTCTGCAGAGTGTAAAACTATTCGAATAGCGCGCCCTCGGTCATGGATGTTGCTCGGGATTTCACACGAGGGTTAGTGTTTCATTTATAACTTGGTGGTTTATGTTGGGAGTGGACAGTAGTTCATTGTTGGTTTAACTTGTGAATTGGTGTTCACAAGTGGTTCATGTTTATTCCTTTGATTATCTATTATTACTTTTTTCGATTAACTTTAGCTTTCAAGTTATTTAATATATTTCATCAATAAATGCCTTTATGCAAATTAACCTTTCAGCCTTCCTTTGGTAAGCCTTGCATATTATATTGCATTTATTGTTACAAACGACTTCTGCCGAGTACCAATGTACTCACGGCTTTACGCCTATGTTGCTCGATTGAGGAGAGGAGTACTATCGCAGGAGGTGCCGGAAGGAGAGTACTACGACGACTTCACGGATTAGGCTTCGTTCTCCACTCGATAGCCCGTGGTTTGTCGATTGGTCGCCACGCTTTATTTTGGATTTCGCGCTATTTTGTTAAGCCCTTCCGCTAGAGATATTGTAAGCTTGGCCATAAGGTCGCACCTTTGATATTTTATCGATATTCGAGTTTTCCTTTATTATTATCGTGTGTATGACTATGATGACATCTATGTTTGATTGTGTGCACTAGCGTGATCTCGACTAGTGCAGTTTACAGAGAGACCGAATTTGCATATTCGGTCTCGACAGAGATGGTATCGAGCCATATCGATCGAGGACGAAGCCCTAGTTAAATTGGTCGATAGCCCAAAAATTTATTTTCTAAATCAAACCAACTAAACTTGATATTTAGTAATATCTCTATCTTCTTACCTCATTCTTAAGGATTCTTGTCTCTCGCCCAACTCTTGCAAAATTTGTTTTCCTAAAGTTATAAACTGATCTTTCCTTTATAAATGCATTAGATGTCCCAAACTTCCTACACCCGACAGAGGATGGAGGTCACTTCTCTGCGTTGCTTGCGAGCTCTGATTTAAGAGATTGCCCGCCTACCTCACCAAGGATGAGAAGCAAAAGGTCAACGATCGGAGCATCTCCAGCTATACTTCACCACCCGAAGCTGCAAGGTGTGCTACATCACGCTTTCAAGAACACCGTGTGCGGTGGGAGATGTCAAGACAGGAGTTGCGCACAAAGCCATCCGTCGACTTTGCAAGCTATACAAGATCAACATGGCCGACTCGTCCGGAAGTTCAAGGAGCGAGACGGAGCCACCCCGAGACTACGAGCGCTGGCCCGAGGAGCCCCGCCAGCCGCCAAGCCTCTACCGTCGCCTACACCGCCGAGCCCAGAGGAGAGACGTCAGATCACCGAGATCGTCGCGCCTACCTCACCGGTTCCTCCGGCCCGATCGAGAGCACGCGCCGATCCGCAACTCGTGGGTTGTCTACGCGATTCGAGGACGATAGCAGCAGGTACCCTATTTGTCGACCCGAGTGGGAGCCTTCGAGTAGATAGTGCGAGTAGACACGTTGGATTTTATTTGCAGCTGAGTGTGATGTGAGCTGCAAATATTGCCTTAAAAGCATTATATTGCGATCATGTCAAATCTTTTATGGAGTTTATTTTGTTCGATTTCTTAGTTAGCCTTTTGGCTAAGTGTTTGTTTAGTTAGGTCTCCATTAAGCAAACCCCTTAGACGATTTACCTCTTATCTATGCTTTTCTCTCGCCTTTCACCTTTGGTCACCACAGATTGTTTTCTTTTGAGCAAGATGGTTGATACCGGGGAACCAGACTCAGAGAACAGGTCTGCGCAGCAGGTGCCACCTACCTTGATCCTCGCCTCGCCGCTTCTTGATGGCCCGCACTCGATGATGCGAGACTATGATATGTGGTATGCAGACTATGATGCAAAGCGACAAAGACCAGAGAGAGCGAGACCACCGCCAAGACCTCGCCACAGATCAACTATGCAGAGTTTATGAGGACGAGACCGCTGCTTTCTCCGGTTCATCAGAGCCTTTGGAGGCCGACGATCGGGTCCGCTCGATTGAGAAGAAATCGAACTTGGCTTAGTGCACCGACAGTGGAGAAGGTTTTGTATGCAAGACATCGCCTTGAGGGACCAGCGGCAGAGTGGTGGGAGAACCATCTGTGCCGCCCATGAGAACCAAAGACAACATCACTGGAAGGAATTCGCAAAGGCTTTCCACACCGCTCATGTCATGGAGGGGTGGTTGAGATGAAGAAGGATGAGTTTGGGAGTTCCAAAGAGAGGAACCCATCGCTGAGTGAATATCTCAATAAATTCACTCAGCTTGGCTTCGCTACGCGCTGCAGGATGTAGCGCATGCAGCTCGCGAGAAGAGGTTCAAGAAAGGCTTGAACCAGCTTTGAAGGTGCAAGTCGAGGCAACGACTATGCGCCAGCGATTGGTGGATAAGGCCATTCTCATCGAGGAGAGTCGCCACGAGCTCGAGGAGTCTCGCAAGAGGAGGTTGATCCAAGAGGATCACACCACACCAGCCCTCAGAGGCCTCGTTTTGGTTCCTACCACCTGACGAGCGCCACAAAGAAGAAAGCAGCAGCAGTAGCTTGTGATTCCGACCCACTCGGACACGCGCTGGGCCATCAGTCGCCGTCCCGGTGGTTCCAGTGGATGGACAGCAGCAGAAAAGCAATAATTCAAGAAGATCCATCACTTGCTTCAAGTGTCACGAGGTGGGACACTATGCTAGCAAGTGCCTCTCGAGGCGTGCCCCGACGCCGACTGCTTTGACTTGGGAGCCACACCGGCCGTACTTCTACCCCGAAGCAGGGCGAGGAGCACCCCGCCTCGTGAGGCGGCCAGACGCGGTGGTGAGAGGTCGAGTGAACCACGCCACCGCAGAGGATGCCCAGCAGCACTGTGACGTTGTGATCGAGACGTTTCGCATATCTCGGCCTCGCCACCGCTTTATTTGATTCTCGAGTCGCATTCGCTTGTTTCTGAGTTTTGCTTTAAAGCAACAATTGAAAATCGTTGCTTTTGGATCTGTTCTTTTAATCCAATCCCTGATCCGAAGTTGAGATCCAACCTAGGTTGTCCAGAGTTAGGATAACCATTCAGTGAGTTGAGTTCAGGGCCGACCTGATTTTGTTGGATATGCAGTCCCTAGATGTAATCTTGGGAATGGATTGGCTTGTAAGCAGCGATGTTAGACTGGGGAGCAGAGCAAAGACCTTAACCAATTGAGACGGAGTTAAGGTGCGATTCGCAGCTGAGTGCACCAGAGCTACCATGATTTGCCGAGTAAGGTAATCCAGTTGGAGGGTGTACCCATGTCGAGAGTACCCCGACGTTTCATGATGATCTTCCTGTATGCCACCAGAGAGGGAGGTTGAGTTTCGATTGAGCTTGTGCGGTACCGCCCGATTTCCAAGAGACCCTATCGGATGCCACCAATGATTTAGCAGAGTTGAAGAAGCAAATTCAGAGCTTTTGGATAAGGGTTACATCGCACCAGTTCATCCCCGTGGGAGCGCCTGTTGTTCGTCAAGAAAAGGATGGTAGTCGGCGCATGTGTGTGGACTACGAGCACTTAATGAGGTCACCGTCAAAAATAAGTACCCTCGCCGTGATCGATGACCGCTTGACCAGCTTAAGGGAGCAGGAGTGTTCTCCAAGATTGATTTGAGATCGTGGATATCATCGATGAGGATACGTAAGGAGGACATACCCAAGACAGCCTTCTCGACTCGTTATGGTCTATACGAGTTCACAAAGTGATGTCATTTGGTTTGACTAATGCTCCAAAGATATTTCATGTATTTGATGAATAAAGTGTTTATGGAATATTTGGACAAGTTTGTCGTTGTGTTCATTGACGACATTTTGATATATTCCAAGAATGAGGAGGAACATCGGGAGCACTTGAGATTAGCATTGCGTAAATTGAGAGATAATCAGTTGTATGCAAAGTTCAGCAAATGTGAGTTTTGGATGAAGAAAGTCGCTTTCTAGGGCATGTGTTGACAGCAGTATGAGTCGCAGATTGACCAGGAAAGTAAGTGATGTTTTGGATTGGCAACACCCACTTCAGCTACTCCAGTCGAGTTTTCTGGTATGGCAGATACTACCGCCGCTTTATTGAGGGATTTTCCAAAGGTGGCTGCACTTCACGCAGCTTGCTCAAAAGGAAAAGAAATTCACTTGGACGCGAGTGTGAGAAAAGTTTTTAAACTTAAGGAGAGTTTGACCACAGCCCCAGTGCTTGTGTTGCCTGATATAAACAAGGATTTTGAGATATTTTGCGATGCCTCGCGCAAAGGTTTGGGTTGTGTCTTGATGCAAGACAAGAGAGTGGTAGCCTATGCCTCACGCCAGTTGAGACCGCATGAGGAGAACTACCCTACCCATGATTTAGAGTTGGCAGCCGTAGTGCATGCTTTAAAGATTTGGCGTCATTATCTGATGGGTAACAGATGTGAGGTTTACACGGATCATAAGAGTCTGAAATACATCTTTACCCAGTCCGAGCTTAACCTCAGGCAGAGGAGGTGGTTAGAGCTGATAAAGGATTATAATGTGGGCATACATTATCATCCCGGAAAGCTAATGTTGTTGCAGATGCCTTGAGCGAAAGGTATACCGCAATCAGTGATGGTTCGAGAGAGTCACCACTTTGCATGAGGAATTTCGTGCTTAGCCTTGAGTTGGTTGAGCGGATTTTTGGCAGCTATGGAGATGCAGCCTACTTTGGATGGTCAGATTCGCCAGGCTCAGTCAGATGATGAGGCATTTCAGCGGATCAGAAAGAATTTAAGTGAAGGTAAAGAGTCAGGATTTTCAGTGGATGATCAGGGAACCTTGTGGTTCAAGCATGCTTGTGTGTGCCCAACAAGCAAGAACTAAAGGATGTGTTGTTAAAAGAGGCTCATGAGTCGTCAGATTCGATTCATCCAGCAGTACCAAGATGTACCAGACATTAAGGATAAGTATTGGTGGCCAAGCATGAAGCGTGAGATCGCGAGTATGTAGCCCTTTGTGATGTTTGTCGAGAGTAAAGGCAGAGCACCGTGAGACCTGCAGTTTGCTACACCATTGAAAGTCCCCGAGTGGAAGTGGGAAGAAATTGGTATGGACTTTATAGTCGGTTTGCCTAAAACCAAAGAGGGTCATGATTCGATTTGGGTCATTGTGGACCGATTGACCAAGGTTGCTCATTTCATTCCGCTTAAGACGACTTACGCTGGTGACAGATTGGCGAGCTATATATGTCCGTGATTGTCGCTTGCATGGTGTGCCCAAGAAGATTGTGTCGATCGTGGATCGCAGCTTCACCTCTCGGTTTTGGGGTAGTTTCCATAAGGCTATGGGAACTCACCTGAATTTCAAGATAAAGACATATCACCCTGCATGCATGGTCGACAGAGCGAGTTAATCGATTCTCGAGGACATGTTGAGAGCCTGTGTGCTTGATCATGGGTCTAAGTGGGACAGTTGTTTACCTTTTGCAGAGTTCTCATACAACAACAGTTATCAGGCCAGTTTGCAGATGTCACCGTTTGAGGCATTGTATGGCAGGAAATGCAGGACCCCTCTCAATTGGAAAGAGACGGGGGAAGGTCAGGTTTTTGGCCCAGACTGTTTGAAAGAAGCTGAGGATAAGGTCCGCTTGATACAGGAAAGGTTGAAAGTCGCCTGTGCCGCATGTAAAAGCTATGCAGATACCAGACGCCGAGAGCTGAGTTTTGAGCCAGATGATTTTGTGTATCTTAGGATCACACCATTCAAGGGTGTGAAGAGGTTTCAGCTAAAAGGGAAGCTTGCACCGAGATATGTTGGTCCGTTCAGGATTCTGAAACGCAGGGGAGAGGTTGCTTATCAGTTGGAGCTACCTGCGTCCTTCAGTGGGGTACATGACGTCTTTCATGTGTCCCACCAAGAAGTGCTCGCTGCACTGCAGGAGGTTGTGCCAGTTGAGGCCGTTGACCTGCAGGAGGATCTGTCGTACAAAGAGCACCCAGTCAAAATCTTGGAAGTGTCAGAGCGAGTCACCCGGAATAAAGCGGTCCGTTTTTGCAAAGTTCAGTGGAGCAACCATTCCGAGGAGGAAGCCACCTGGGAGCGCGAGGAGGATCTCAGAGCGGAGTTTCCGAACCTATTCTCTTAGTTGGCCCGATCTCGGGCCGAGATCTCGCTTAAGGGGGTAAGGTTTGTAACATCCTGCTTTTTCGAGATTTTTAAAGCCGGATTTCAAAAATGAATTTTTGGAATTTTTGAAATTAATTGAAGCTTCAAATGAATTTTTAAAGTTTTAAATGATTTAATATGATTAAAATAAACATTAACATAAGTGGAAAATATTTTATTTGTGTTCCTGTGTCTCAAGGAATTTTCTGGTATTTTTGGTGAATTTTTGGGATTTATTTGCTATTTTCTAGAGCTTTTAGAAGTTTATTTGAATTTCGAAAAAGAAAAGAAAAGAAATTAACCTCACCGCCCGATCTCCCTCTCCTCCACGCTGCCGCCCATCCGCGCGCCGCACCACAGACTCTTTTCCCGCACTCGCGCCCCGCGCTCGATCCGCCAAGGCATACACGCTGTCGCAGATTCACGCTGACGCTGCCAGCGGCGCACACAACGCCGCTTCGCGCTGCTCGGCGCGCCGATCGCGCGCGCGCGCGATCACAGGCCGTCCGCCGCGCCGCGCAACCCTAACCCTAACCTAACCCTAACGATCCCCGCCGTCCGATTCGCCGCATGCGGCCGCATCCTAGCCGTTTAACCCGTCGCGCTCCGCGCTGCCGCCAGAATCGATCGAACTCCTCGGTTCGCGTGATAAAACCGGTCGGCCGCCCTCGGTTCGCGTGCACGACGCCGAACTCGCTCGCCGCGCCGCTCGCTTCGCGCTCGCCGCTGCCGCCGAGCCGCCCGCCGCCGCCTCGTGCTGCGCCGCCGCCGCTCGAGGTCGCCGAGTAGCGCCGCCGCCGCTGCCGCCGCGGTGAGTTTCCCGCGCTGCTCGCGCCGCGTCGCCGCCGGCTGCCGCGCCGCGCCTTCGCCGCCGGCGGCCTCGCCGCGCGGCCGCGCCCGCCGCGCGCCGCGCGCACTCCGCCACGCTGCCGCCGATCCGCCTCCGCGCGCGCCACGCGCCGCCCGCCGCCGCGATCTCGCCGCCCAAGCGCGCGCCGCTGGGCCGCGACGTCGGCGCTGGCGAAGCCGCCACGCGCCGCCGATCGTTGCCGCCGCGCTCGCGGCATCGCGCGCAACCTCGCCGCTCGCCTGATTCGGAGCCGAGGCTCAGATTCGCCACATGCCCGCCCCCGCCGCCGGATCTCGCCGACGCCGCCGCGCCGAAGCCGCTCACCCTAGCCACGTGGCAGCACCGCAGCCGCCACGCCGGCCCTAGGCCACGTGGCATGACACGTGGCATGCCACGCCGCCACGCCGCCCTAGCGCCCGAGCCACGTGGCAGCCACGCCGCCGCCACGCCGCCATGCCACGCGGCAAAGATATGCCGCCGCCACGCCAAGACGCCTCGGCCGTACCGCCTCTGCATCAGCATGGACCGAGTCCACGGTGGACTCGAATTTCGTGGACCGGGTCACAAAGACAAGAATCTTTTCGATTTTCCTGAATTAATTTTGAATTAATTTTCCGAGCCCGTTCTCCTCCGCCCTAGCTCCGATTGACCTCTTCTTTTTCTAAATTCATCTAAAATCGAGCTCTAGCTGTTGGTTCTGGTTTTGTGAATTTTGAGTTCTTTTTCTTGTCATTTTATGTGTTTCTTTGTTTTGGTCGCTTTCTCTCGTTAGATTCGATTCTGAGGAGCAGTTTCGCGCTGTAAGACCAGAGTACCTCACGAGCATAACGAAGGCAAGTCGTGTCCCTTGATCATGTTGAACCCAATTTTGCAAACTATTATTTAATTATTTTGTTTTAAATTACATTGCATTGCTATTTTTATTCAAACCTTTGTACGTAGTTATTGTCCCAATTGCAATTATACCTCCTTGACACTTTGAATACCATGATGCCTTTGTCACCATAGGTTGGGAAATTTATTAGTGATGCTAGTTTATTTATCACATGGGTTGGTACGATTAGATTGCTTAGCCGTTTATATTTACGATTGGTCTCATCACACATGTTAAATTATTAATTTGACTTAATGACATATGGAATCGTGGTTGGTGCCACGTGTATTAAAATTTGTGCCACGTCATTGGTGTGACGTTGGCTTGGTTATACAAATTGGTTTTGCACTCAAGCAGTGATCGTGCAAGAAAGGGGGAAGTACAGCTGTACTTTGGGGATGTGGTAGTCTCGCCGGTAATGTTAAGGACTTAACTTTGTGCGCCATTGATCTGAGCTTAATCGCAAACCACATGTCTATTATGGGATGGACTGGCTGATTAATTTGTAATATTTCAATTCAATTCGCCATTGTGATGGACATGGTTGCCGATTTCCATGTGGCGCAAGGGGGTGTGATCACGAACCTAGCGGCGTGATTGTGTTGAGGTAGAGCATTGTAAAGGCCTTGTTGTGATTTCCTTAGGCCTAGGCTAATCACATCGTGTGGGTACAGCTTGTGCAACCTCCGCAGAGTGTAAACTATTCGAATAGCGCGTCCTCGGGCCATGGATGATGCTCGGGATTTCACACGAGGTTAGTGTTTCATTTATAACTTGGTGGTTTATGTTGGGAGTGGACAGTAGTTCATCGTTGGTTTAACTTGTGAATTGGTGTTCACAAGTGGTTCATGTTTATTCCTTTGATTATCTATTATTATTGCTTTCGCTAACTTTCGCCAAGTTATTTAATATATTTCATCAATAAATGCCTTTATGCAAATTAACCTTTCAGCCTTCCTTTGGTAAGCCTTGCATATTATATTGCATTTATTGTTACAAACGACTTGCCGAGTATTAATGTACTCACGGCTTTACGCCTATGTTGCTCATTGAGGAGAGGAGTACTATCACAGGAGGTGCCGTAAGGAGAGTACTACGACGACTTCACGGATTAGGCTTCGCTCTCCACCTGATAGCCTCGTGGTTTGTCGATTGGTCGCTACGCTTTATTTTGGATTTCCGCTATTTTGTTAAGCCCTTCCGCTAGAGATATTGTAAGCTTGGCCATAAGGTCGCACTTTGATATTTTATCGATATTCGAGTTTTCCTTTATTATTATCGTGTGTATGACTATGATGACATCTATGTTTGATCGGTGTACTAGCGTGATCCTCGACTAGTGCAGTTTACGAGAGACCGAATTTGCATATTCGGTCTCGACATTTGACCACAGCCTCCCGGCCGTGTGTTGCTCGATATTAATAAGGATTTCGAGATATTTTATATGCCTCGCGCAAAGATTTGGGTTGTGTCTTGATGCAAGACAAGAGAGTGGTAGCTCATGCCTCACGCCAGCTTGAGACCGCATGAGGAGAACTACCCTACCCATGATTTAGAGTTGGCACTGTAGTGCATGCTTTAAAGATTTGGCGCCATTATCCGATGGGTAAATGATGTGGAGGTTTACATGGATCATAAGTGTCCAAATACATCTTTACCCACCCGAGCTAACCTCAGCAAGAGGAGGTGGTTAGAGCTGATAAAGGATTATAATGTGGCAGAAATTATCATCCCTGGAAAGCTAATGTTGTTGCAGTATGCCTTGAGGTAAAGGTATACTGTAATTCGGGTGATGGTTCGAGAGAGTCACCAGCCTTGCATGAGGAATTTCAGAAGCTTAGCCTTGAGTTGGTTGAGCTGTGGATTTTGGCAGCTATGGAGATGCAAATTACTTTGATGGTCGATTAAGCCAAGCTCACGGATAATGAGGCATTTCAAATGATCGAAGAACTTAAGTGAAGGTAAAGAGTCGGGATTTTCTGTTGGATGACTAGGGAACCTTGTGGTTCAAGCAGTATTGTGTGTGCCCAACAAGCAAGAACTAAAGGATGTGTTGTTAAATGAGGCTCATGAGTCGTTGTATTCGATTCATCCAGTAAGTACCAAGATGTACCAGACATTAAGGATAAGTATTGGTGGCCAAGCATGAAGCGTGAGATCGCCGAGTATGTAACCCTTTGTGATATTTGTCAGAGGGTGAAGGCAGAGCATCAGAGACCTGCAGGTTTGCTACAGCCATTGAAAGTTCCCGGAGTGGAAGTGGGAAGAAATTGGTATGGACTTCATAGTCGGCCCGCTAAGACCAAAGAGGGCTATGATTCGATTTGGGTCATTCAGGGACCGATTGACCAAGGTTGCCTCATTTCATTCCTGGTTAAGACAACCCATGCTGGTGACAGATTGGCAGGAGCTATATATGTCCGGGGATTGTCACTTGTATGGTGTGCCCAAGAAGATTGTGTCGATCGTGGATCGCAGCTTCACTCCGTTTTTGGGGTAGTTTCCATAAGGCTATGGGAACTCACCAATTTCAAGATAAAGATATCACCCCTGCATGCATGGTCGATGCAGCGAAGTTAATCATATTTCGAGGACATGTTGAGAGCCCGTGGTGCTTGATCATGGGTCTATGGATGCTTGTTTACCATTTGCGTAGTTCTCATACAACAACAGCTTATCGTGCCGGTTTGCGATGTCACCGCTTGAGGCATTGTATGGCAGAAATGCAGACCCTCTCAATTGGAAAGAGACGGGAAGGTCAGTTTTTGGTCCGCATCTTTGAAAGAAGCCAGATAAGGTCCGCTTGATACAGAAATGTTGAAAGCGCCTGTGCCGCATGTAAAAGCTATGCGTATACCGCACGAGAGTTGAATTTGAGCCGATGATTTGTGTATCTCAGATCACACCATTCATGGTGTGAAGAGGTTTCAATAAAAGGGAAGCTTGCACCGAGATATGTTGGTCCGCTCAGGATTCTCAAACGCAGGGAGAGGTTGCTTATCGCTTGAGTTACTCGCCCTTGGGCATGGGGTACATGACGCCTTTCATGTGTCCTACCAAGAAGTGCTCGCACAGCACTGCAGTAGATTGTGCCGCTTGAGGCCGTTGACTGCAGGAGGATCTCACATACAAAGAGCACCCACCAAAATCTTGAAGTGTCGAGCGAGTCACCGGAATAAATCGGTCCGTTTTTGCAAAGTCCAGTGGAGCAACCATTCCGAGAGGAAGCCACCGGGCGCGAGAGGATCTCGTGAGCGTAGTTCCAACCTATTCTCTTAGCTGGCCCAGATCTCGGGTCGAGATCTCATTTAAGAGGGTAAGGTTTGTAACATCCTGCTTTTTCCGAGATTTTTAAAGCCCTGGATTTTAAAAATGAATTTTGGAATTTTCTGAATTTAATTGAAGCTTCAAATGAATTTTTAAAGTTTCAAATGATTTAATATGATTAAAATAAACACTAACATAAGTGAGAAATATTTTATTTGTGTTCCCTGTGTCTCAAGGAATTTTCTGTATTTTTGGAGAATTTTTGGGATGTATTTGCTATTTTCTAGAGCTTTTAGAAGTTTATTTGAATTTCGAAAAGAAAAGAAAAGAATTAAACTCTCCGCCGATCTCCTCTCTCTCCGCCAC